>JAPQWV010000201.1:0-600000 GCA_027422505.1 Craterostigma plantagineum | reverse complement strand
TGCGTGGCATCCAACCTACGATAAGGGAGCTTCAGGTTCGTTCTTATTACCTTCTTTTTCCGACATGTGTTATCGGTTGTAGTAAGAATTTGTGATGTCTTAGTGGAGGATAGCTCTTTCCTTGAGACTTTATATGCATGCTCCCTTTGAGTTGCACAAATAAGCTTTCCCAAGATTTAAAAAAATTAAAAGAGAGAGAGAGAGATGGTACTAGTGTTCGAGTTGCAGCACATGAACACAGTTGAATGAGTACTGTACTGGTAAAGAGCAGAATTTTAAAGAAATAGCTTAACTTAGTTATTTAAGGATTCGTTTGGTTTGCGAGAGGAAAAGAAAAAGGAAATGTGTGAAGGTATAACGTTCGAAACGAGAAGTATCGTTGTTTGATGCACCAACTTAGATTTCTGACGTGGTTCACCAACGAATTTCGCGTACCAAACCCACCTATAAGTGAATATTTTTCAATTAATTCTGATTGGAGAATGCATTACATATTGAATGCGTACGATTGTCATGACGAGACATCTTTTTATTTGTCACCTTAGCGTTGTTGTGTTATTGAAACGAATTTGATGATAGTAATGCGGAATTCACCGCGTAAAAAGAGGAGAAAAAGCGCAATGGTACGATCAACGACGTGTAACGTACAATGCTTTGATGCTTACAACTACATTTTTCCTTTTCTTTTCCGTATCGAATTTTGCATGACAGCGCACCCTTAAGAAATTCACAAAGTTCTGACTCTTTACATTGGAACATTGTAATTCATTGAAATGCCCTTGTAACATTTCATCAAAACTTACAGAAATTTTCCAACTTTTGCTTTACGACTAGGAAGTTTCAAGGGAGTTCAAGACCAGCCTCGAGCGGGAGATCGGTCTCGACGAGGTCGAATATCCTAAGCCGAGAAATTCGAGCTATAACACCACCGGTGCTGCTAGTACTACTACTACGCCAATCATAAAGGAGACCAATGATTCGAAAGAAAATCTCACTCTTAAAGGTAAGACATACACAAAAATTTGATTTTATACGATAATGTCCCAACATATGACTTCTGGTGCAGAAGAATCTTCTGCGTCTGAAGTCCAGGCGTATTCTGCCGAGGACTACTTGACGAACACCGAAGCGCAGCTAAAAGCGGCTCCAGCCAAGCTCGAGGCATCATCTCAAGGTTAGTAGTGTGTAGAATCAATAACCATAAGCGATGATAACAATCGGAAAATGATATATATATATATATATATGTTAGGTGAGCTTGATAGTTGACCGTTCAACAAAAAATAGCTCATGAAACTTCACGTGTTTGATATGACCTTGAGGCAGCATTATTTGAAAATCATTTGCGGTAGGTGAAGGAAGAAAAATTCTAAGGGCAGCCACATGTACAGTAATGAGAAAAGAAGAAAGTGTTGAAGTCATATTCCAAGAGCCGTTTTATTTTCTTCTTTTTCATATGGTAAGAGCAGGGAATACATCGCCTATAAATAGGCTTATTTCGACGAAAGGAAAAATCGCCTTAGAGCCTCAGGCCACACACCACATCGTCAGCGAGGGTTTATTCCTCGGTCACATTTTCTCCAGTATTTCTTTTATAGCCTACTCCTTATATTGTTGTAGTGCTTTTGTACCACGTCAGTGTACGTGTCTGTAATATCTCCACATATAAAGAAGTTCTACCCTCCGGCCCGTGGACGTAGGTCATTCTGACCGAACCACGTAAATCTCGTGTCACTGTCCAAATTTATTTTTCGTCTCGTTTATTTATTATCGTCATTTTTCGGGCAAAATAATTATCGGGAATTTCCGCATATCCTAACAAATTGGTATCAGAGCCAACCCCGATTTATTTTTTAGCCACCATGACGATAACAAAAATGTCAATTGAAAAGTTCGACAGAAATGTCAACTTTGCAATGTGGAGTCTCAAGATGGAGGCCATACTCATTCAAGACGGTTGCGAGGTGGCGCTTGAAGGCGCAAAGAAGAAACCAACCGAAATGAAGGACGATCAATTTAATGAATTGGACAAGAAAGCCAGATCGGCTATTATCTTAAATCTCTCGTACGAGGTTTTACAAGAAGTTGCCACGGAGACGACGACCATGGGTATGTGGGATGCATTAAAAGCGATCTACATGAAGAAGACTAAGGAGAATCGGCTTTATTTAAAGCAGAAGCTATACAGTATGAAAATGACGGAAGGTACTTCTATTCTCTCGCATCTCGATAAATTCGATTCTATCATTATTGATTTGGCGAACGTAGAAGTAAAAGTGACGGACGAAGATCAGGCCATAATATTGTTGTGTTCCCTTCCCTCGTCTTTAAAGCATTTTCGTGACACTATAATATATGGGAAAGATACGATATCGTATGCTAGTGTCAAATCTGCTTTACAATCGAAAGAACAGATAGACAGGGACATTACGGGAGAAACAAGTGGTAGCCAGGCAGAAGGCCTGTTTGCACGGGGAAGACCAGAAAGTAGAGACGCTGAAAGTAGCAGATCTAAAGAAAGGTCAAAATCCAGGTACAGAAATAAAGTCTGTAATTTTTGCAAGAAAAAGGGTCACATTAAAGCTGATTGTTTTAAATTAAAAATTAAGGAGAAAAATAATCAGCAATTTAATAAACCCGCCGAAGCTAGTTTAGCTGCTGATGAGAGCGATGGAACTATTTTTGTAGCAACTGCAAATATTGTTAGGTCTGATAATGAGTGGATCTTAGATTCGGGTTGTTCTTACCACATAAGTCGGAGTCAGGACTGTTTTTCCACATATGAAAATTTTGATGGTGGATATGTCTTAATGGGAAATGATGCTCCGTGTAAAGTTGTTGGTAAAGGCACAGTTAGGATCAAGATGTTCGACGGAATCATCCGAACGCTCACAGAAGTCAGACATGTTCCAGATATGAAGAGAAATCTTGTCTCTTTAGGCACACTTGAATCTCAAGGGTGCAGGTTCTCAGGTGAAGGTGGAGTTTTGAAAATTGCCAGAGGTGCCCTTGTCGTGATGAAAGCTTGCAGGTCTGGAAATTTATATATTTTGCAGGGAACTACTGTTACAGGTTCCGCTGCAGTTTCGACATCCCCGGAGGTTGATACCACGAGATTATGGCATATGCGTCTTGGACACATGGGAGAAAAAGGCTTGACGATTTTAAGCAAGCGGGGCCTACTTTGCGGTCAAAGTACTGGTAAGATGGACTTTTGCGAACATTGTATTTTTGGGAACCAGAAACGAGTCAGCTTCAATTCGCCAGCTGTCCACAGGACGAAAGGTACTTTGGACTATATTCATTCTGATGTATGGGGTCCTTCTCGTGTTCCGTCCAAGGTGGTGCAAGATACATGTTGACTTTCATTGATGATTTTTCAAGGAAAGTCTGGGTCTATTTTCTTAAGCAGAAAAGTGATGTTTTCCTAACGTTTAAACAATGGAAGGCTTTGATTGAAAAGCAGACAGGAAAACAGATCAAGCGGTTGCGGACAGATAATGGCTTAGAATTTTGTGGAAGCGAGTTCAATGAGTTCTGCAAGAATGAAGGAATTGCTCGACATCACACTGGTCGAATGACGCCTCAACAAAATGGTGTTGCCGAGCGCATGAACCGGACGCTTTTAGAGAGAGCTCGATGTATGATCTCCAACGCTGGGTTGACAAATGATTTTTGGGCTGAAGCTATCGCCGCATCATGTTATATTGTCAACCGTTCACCGTGTTCACCGATCAATTTCAAGACTCCTGAGGAAGTATGGTCAGGTACTCCTGCTGATTACTCAAACTTAAGAATATTTGGATGCCCAGCTTATATGCACGTAAACGAGGGAAAGTTAGAGCCTAGAGCTAAGAAATGTATTTTCCTTGGTTACGCTTCAGGGGTGAAAGGATATAGACTATATAATCCTGATCCCAAGTCACCCAAATTTGTAATTAGCAGAGATGTTACGTTTGATGAGTCTTCGATGTTACATCCTTCGAAGAGTCTACTAACTCTTCTAATAAAGAAAAGAAGGATAGTGTACACAGCGAGGTGGAGCTCGAGATCAATAAAGATCCTTCAGATGATCCTGCTACGAGTTCAACAGATCAAGAGGACGAGCCAGAACCTGATTCAGATCATGTTGAAGATGAAAGCACCGAGCAGGAATATTCTATAGCCAGAGATAGGGAGAGACGGGAGATTCGACTACCACAGCGGTACGTAAATTTAGTTTCGTATGCTTTATCAGTGGCGCAAGAAATAGGTGGAGGCGGCGAACCTTCTACCTATTCGGAGGCAATAAGCGATGATAATTCTGATAAGTGGTTGGTAGCGATGAATGAAGAAATGGAGTCTCTGCACAAGAATGGTACATGGATTCTTGTGCCGCCGCCGAAGAAAAAGAAAATAGTCGGATGTAAGTGGGTCTTCAAGAAGAAAGAAGGTTTATCTGGTTCTGACGATGCAAGGTATAAGGCACGATTAGTCGCGAACGGCTATAGTCAGGTACAAGGTGTAGATTTTAATGATGTTTTCTCACCTGTCGTTAGACATAGCTCTATTCGTGTATTACTTGCATTCGTTGCCATGTATAATTTAGAGTTAGAACAGCTCGACGTCAAGACGGCGTTCTTACATGGCGATTTAGATGAACAGATTTATATGAAGCAACCTGAAGGCTTCATAGTTGAAGGCAAGGAAGACCAAGTTTGCCTGTTGAAGAAATCCTTATACGGATTAAAGCAGTCTCCAAGACAGTGGTACAAACGTTTTGATTCTTTCATGTTGGGTCATGGTTTCTCCAGGAGCAAGTATGATAGTTGTGTTTACTTCCGGAAGTTAAATGACAGTTCGTTCATTTATCTATTGTTATATGTTGATGACATGCTCATTGCGGCTAAGAATCTTGCAGAAATTCACCAGTTGAAGGCCTTATTGAACGGTGAATTTGAAATGAAGGATTTAGGAGCAGCTAAGAAGATTCTTGGTATGGAGATTAGATGTGATAGAGGAGCTGGTAAGTTACACCTGACCCAGGAAAGTTACCTTAAGAAGGTTTTGGAGAGATTTGGCATGAGCGATGCCAAACCAGTCAGCACTCCTCTTGCTAGCCATTTTAGGCTAAGCGCTGCTCAGTCACCATCATCAGATGAGGAAGAAGCGTACATGGCACGAGTTCCTTACTCTAGTGCAGTCGGCATTATTGTTTATGCAATGGCTCTTCCAGTTTCAAAGTTCAAACAATGTTTGGACTTGATTGGTGTTTTTAAAATGGTGAACTAGCCCATCGGGGCTATGGACGGAGGGAGACAGAGATAGTGACTAAAGGTGTTACTAATTAAGGTGGAGTGATTTTTGGATCAAGCTCAAGGTGGAGATTTGTTAGGTGAGCTTGATAGTTGACCGTTCAACAAAAAATAGCTCATGAAACTTCACGTGTTTGATATGACCTTGAGGCAGCATTATTTGAAAATCATTTGCGGTAGGTGAAGGAAGAAAAATTCTAAGGGCAGCCACATGTACAGTAATGAGAAAAGAAGAAAGTGTTGAAGTCATATTCCAAGAGCCGTTTTATTTTCTTCTTTTTCATATGGTAAGAGCAGGGAATACATCGCCTATAAATAGGCTTATTTCGACGAAAGGAAAAATCGCCTTAGAGCCTCAGGCCACACACCACATCGTCAGCGAGGGTTTATTCCTCGGTCACATTTTCTCCAGTATTTCTTTTATAGCCTACTCCTTATATTGTTGTAGTGCTTTTGTACCACGTCAGTGTACGTGTCTGTAATATCTCCACATATAAAGAAGTTCTACCCTCCGGCCCGTGGACGTAGGTCATTCTGACCGAACCACGTAAATCTCGTGTCACTGTCCAAATTTATTTTTCGTCTCGTTTATTTATTATCGTCATTTTTCGGGCAAAATAATTATCGGGAATTTCCGCATATCCTAACAATATATATAATATACATAGAAAGAGAGAGAGCCGATTAATGGGTTCTTTGTTTTGTTTATTTAGATGCTACGTCGCAAAATCCCAAAGATGATTCTCGTCGGGAATCTGCATAGGTTCGGTCCTTTGATCCACGGCCTGAAAGCTGAGGCATGAAATTTCGAATGAATTGTCGGTTTGGCCATATTGAATTCTGCTTAGTAATAATAATAACAAAACCAATATCTGTTCTATTATATTTAAGGATAAACCGTCAATTTGTCTGTATCAATTTACCAATAAGATTTTTCTACATCTATTAAAAAAATAAAAAAGGACTTATTAAAGCACGTACATTTCGTAACTTCATTATAACTACCAAATGCTATTTTTAGTATACTACTTATTGAAACAATTTAATAATAATTAACTTTATTTTATTGTACACACGTACGTTGTGCCAGAAATCTTATCTATACAATGAAATGTAGTTTGGTTCTGCTTGCGACACGTGTTCAGTTTCATTATATTAAACAAATAAAAAATAAAACTAAAGCAAAAACCACACACTAACAAGGTATTTTTAATAAAGTAAACCAAAAAAAATAAAACATTAACAAAATAAGCATAAAACCAAAAGCATTAATAAAATAGAGATTTTCGTAAGAAGAAAGTACGAGTTACTTAACTCGTATAAAATTTATACGAGTTACTTATCCTTGTTGGCATGAAAATGATGTGGCGTAACTCGTATATACTTTATACGAGTTTAAGAGTAACTCGTACTCTATTCTTACGAGTTATTATTTCTGAAGAAGCAATCCAATGCGGGGTCTAGCTGTGGACCTGCCACGTGGCTGAAGCTATTTTTTTTATGGATTTGTAGGGTATAATAAAGTTCCTAAAAATTCAAGTACATATCTGTCCGTTTTGTTGATGCTGTCAAATTGATTGGTATCTCAAGAATTATAATTAATATACTCTAATTGTATCTTCTAAAATCAATATTTTATATCCTTAAGATAAATATAATATAATATAGTTATGTAGTAGCACACCTCTGAAAAAATGCTAGTATATGTAAATATTATATAACATCGAAGATAAACTTATGCAACTTAATCTCACGATCAATATAAAAGATTTTCTTTTGTATTGTTTTATATAATTCGATGAAGGAATAATCCGTAAGGAGGAGAGCTGTACGTAGGGACAGCTCTCTAGTGTGCACTGTGCACTGTGCACAGTACTTTGAGTGAACATGACATAGCTATAAGCTTACAAATGACTATTTAAACAGCATGCCTCGATCTTAACACTTTTCGATGGTTTTAAGTTTAGGCAAAAAAGAATAACTCGTAAACATAAAATACGAGTTACTTTTTAACTCGTATAAAACATATACCAGTTACGCCACATCATGCACATGCCAACGAGGATAAATAACTCGTATGAATTTTATACGAGTTAAGTAACTCGTACATTATTCTTACGAAAATCTCTACTTTATTAATTAATGCTTTTGGTTTGATGCTTATTTTGTTAATGTTTTATTTTTTTTTGTTTATTTTATTAAAAATACCCACTAACAATGTGGGAAACACTTTATTTTCATGATATTGTTATACAAGAATGTTATATCAACAACACATATTTTACACCTGTGAAATGCATGTGGATAAAACTAGTACTAGCTATATATAAAACATTACAGAATGCGTCTCGAGATTTAAATCCTAATATACACCAAACAAGGGATGTCGATATGAAATTCAGATTTTGAATTCGTAATTTAAAAGCATGTGATTCCTTTCAAATATTCGAATCCAAATGCATCCACTTACCGACCAATAATATTCAACTATACTCGAGAGCAATTTTCTAACTAACATAATATTTAGGGATCATACAGATTATAACATAACATGCTCAGAAATGGTGCAATAATATATTATCATTGGAACCAAATTAGGTGTTCATCACGTTCGAGTTCAATCCGCGATCAAATCTAAAAAAGCCTACCAAGAAACATTCAAGGTATTTCAAATGTGTACGTTAAGTTCAATCGTTAGGTTGTGGTGATCAATCGCAAAAAACCAAAAAGAAACCTATTATAAGGTCCAAAAACCATCTTTTAAGGAAAATCAATATAAAGAATTCTCAGCGAAATCCTTCAAAACTATCGAACGGAGAATATTGATAAGTAGAGTTACAATCCACAAATTTTATTTCTGAGTTTATTAAATATCATTTTGTACGATATTTCTTCGTTGAGATTGTAAATCACCCTATTAAATGTGAATTATAACGATGAGAAGTTCTTCAAATCTTTTAAATGCACAGCTTAGCCCCAGTTGTAACATCCTATACGGGTAGGCAATACCATATTTTTTTTGTCGTTGCTTCTCTGTTCTTTACGTGTACTATTATCATTTAATTTCTACACCAATATATACACGACCCTACCTATTTTTAAGCCCAACACTGTCATCAAATGTCTTAATTATTTGACGCGTGACTATGTAATCAAATATAGCAAGACCATTTAAACAAATAGCTTACTGAAATACGTAAATTTCAAAATTCAAGTGATGGACAAAGTGTAAATCTATCCAAACCCTAATTGAATTCTATTTAGACTCCTTTATTAATTATCACACAATTTATTACCGGATTACGCATTACTTAATAAACGAGTTTTTATTTTGGGAGCCGTCGAACCACCGCCGTGATTGATCATATTTAACTTCATTAATAATAATGTAATAAAAGATGACGACGGTTGAAGAATATTATTTGTTAGGAATCGTGAATTTAAAGATTCAGATTAACAGTTTTGGTGATTGGACTTAACTTAATCGAGTATACCGGTAGACATACGGTACCATTCAGCAGTTCGACAAACGGTACCAGTAATCGGATCAAGACTGCTATCAGAAGGTCACTAAAGACCGGAATGCATATACCGGATGTGCCACGTTGGACTAAGATTCAAATACATTTGAAGAGCGACAAGTTGAAGACTTCTGACAAGCAATTAATTCAAGGCTGACAGCAAGAGCCAAGTTGAAGTCAAACTAAGCCAAACAAGCAATAAAGCAAAGTCCACAGCGCGAATGCTGCAAAGACCGGACAGACCCATTTTTGGGGAAGTCACTAAGAGCTCTGTCCGGTACAAAGAGTTATCTCACGACGGTCTTCTACTTCAAGTCCAACTATAAAAATGAGAAAGGCAAGATAAAGACCTCAATTCACCATTTTTGAAATCAAGAACGATAGAAAAAGCTCAAGCTCACAAGCAATTAAGCAAGGAAATTTTTAGGTGTTGTACTCACTACGTTAGACCGGCTCGGTTAGTGAGTGAGTTGTTCTTAATGGATGTAAAAAGCTCTTGAAAGTAGACGGACGGTAAAGCTGTCTAATTGGTGTCTAAGAGTTTAGTTAGCTGAGTATAGCCTTGTGGGTTGTACTGTGTTAGTCTAGCTAAGGAGGTTGTGCGACGGGGTTGTAAAATCGATCTTATAGTGGTGCCTTCTTTGCGGGGAAGAAGGGTAAACGTAAGAAATTATTGGCTCCGAACTTCCAAAAAATTCGTGTCTTTCGCAAACACACACAATCACATCTCATATCCGATCTTGGTTCAAAACCGACCGGTTTGCTTCCGCACAAGTCACGTACACAAATATCAAAAACCGGTATATAATTTTAACCGGTTAAGGACCGAAAAAGAGCGGATATTTATTCAACCCATCTAAACACGCAACCGAAAAATCTGAAGCCTCTCCGCCTTTTCCCACCGTCGATTTGGAAACACACAAATATTATGGCGTGTTTCCAAATCGACGGTGGGAAAAGGCGGAGAGGCTTCAGATTTTGTCGTAGCCCATAATATTATCGATTTCAATGAGGTCTTATTATACAAATCTATAATGTCTCTATTTGTGAAGTTGCTTTCCATGTGGTGTCCCGGCCATAATTTATGTTATTACATCAGTCGTAATGAAAACGACGCCGCAAATTTAAACAATAAAGAAATAGCCTCTTTCCTATAAATCGAGAA
Organism: Craterostigma plantagineum; assembly: GCA_027422505.1. Classification (NCBI taxonomy): domain Eukaryota; kingdom Viridiplantae; phylum Streptophyta; class Magnoliopsida; order Lamiales; family Linderniaceae; genus Craterostigma; species Craterostigma plantagineum. The sequence goes on along the minus strand of JAPQWV010000201.1, from coordinate 590,020 downwards.
CTTATCGTCGGTGTTGATGTGAACAACAAATGTTTTGGATGTATATTACATAATTGCGCAACTTTGACTTTAACTTTTTTGATTGATAAAAATTATAAACTATAGAGTAACAAATATGGCTTTTTAAATAAAATAATGTCATTTCAATCAAAATTCAATAAAATGGGATTATTTTACCCGAAATTAATAAAATAGGGCAAAACGTGCCCAATAAGTGCGACGTCGCGCTCATTAGGTGCGATGATGACGTGGCACGAAAAAGGAAGTTGTTTTTTTTATTTTTTATATGCATCGCACCCATTAGGTGCGATGTTAGCTTTTTTTTATTTTTTTATTTTAGTTTTTTTTATATTATTATTTATAAAATCCACAAAATCATAAAATCATCGTTATTTCATCTGATTTACAAAATAAAAATTTATAAACGCATCTAATTTACTTTTTATTTCGCGACGATCAAAATGATATGCATATCTTATATTTTTCGATAATCAAAAATATTTTTTTATTTTAATAAATTAAAAAATATCTTATTTTATAAATAAAAAATATTTTTGATTATCGAAAAGTATAAGATATGCATATCATTTTAATCGTCGCAAAATAAACAGTAAATTAGATGCGTTTATATATTTTTGTTTTGTAAATCAGGTGAAATAATGATGATTTTATGATTTTGTGGATTTATAAATAATAAATATAAAACAAACTAAAATAAAAAAATAAAAAAAGTTATCATCGCACCCGGGTGCGATGCATATAAAAAAATAAAAAAAAAAACTTCCTTTTTCGTGCCACGTCATCATCGCACTTATTGGGCGCGTTTTGCCCTATTTTATTAATTTCGGGCAAAATAACCCCATTTTATTGAATTTCGATTGAAATGGCATTATTTTATTTAAAAAGCCAACAAATATTCTGTCGCCAACCTGTCAAGTCACATAAATTTACGAAATCAACTAAGTTGTGACTCGAAGTGTTGTAAATGTCAACATTTCTACCGAGGTATAAGGATAAAATTAGATTTTATGACGTTTGTAATTTGTATGACACATCTGATAATATCCTCGCCAATAACAAGATTTTGGTATAACATATAGTGGCACCATTTCTGGCCAACCAACGTTGTTATGACATTAAAATGGTGCTGACTCGACGTTGTATTAGCATTTAGAGCTAGGACTTGGGAGAGTTCATTTGTTGACATATATCTTCTTTTTCCAAAAAGAAATGAGATAATAATGAAGTCAAAATATGGGTGGACACAATATCAATTTCAATACGATAATCATCTTATCAGCCTACCCCTCTCCACAAGAAGCCCCCCATGTGCAATAAGATAATTTGTTCGGTGCAATAAAATATCCTTCATGCAATTTAGTCAATTCAATCAATGTTATTATCTACTATCAGCTCCTTCCATTCACCCCAGTAATTTACGGATTTATATTATTTATCTCCATTTATTTAGTTCTCCTTCTCCTCTCTCTCTCTCTCTCAAAGTAGAATTTTTCTTCTTTTATCGTCGACTGTCTTTGTAGTTTGTACGACATACAGCGTCTTTTAGCTGTCATCTGTAGCAATATCACTTTTTTATTTGAAACGAAGGCAAGTAAATATATTCAAATCCGTCAATGCTAAATTTTCTAACCAAACACAGATTTTATTGGTTTTTTTTTTTATATGATTTATTTATTTAGCCTTCTTTTACGTGTCAATCGTTTTTACGTGTATCGATCATTAATAAGGGCAGCTGTTCCTTTTTTCAACATCTATTGGACTGTCGATGTATAGCTTCCAAAAACACCCCCTCCCTCTATATATACATATACACACACACATATGGATTATGTTTTTTCTGAAGAAGCATTATATTCAAAAACAGCTCTCATCATAAGGGAATTAACGAAAGAAGTGTCGAAATCTGAGGTAAGATCAATGTCTCAATAAGCACCGATGTGTCTTATGCTGTGTCATCAGTCGTTTCAGTGTCTCTATGTATGTTATATGATTCATGTAATAGAACAACTACGGTTCTTAATCTTACCAAGATTAGTTAGTACGAAGTAGTCATCAATAGATGTTGGAGAACTAATTTGACTCCTATTTGTGCAGTGATTGGTCAGTGAACGTAAACTGCTGCAATGGATAAAAGCGAAACGACGATCATCAATCTCACCGATGAAGAATCAATCCCTCCGCTGATCAAAGCAATCGAAGAACAAGAAGTCGATGGATTCGACAGCTTCGAAGAGGATCGTAATTTCTCGAACTTCCATCATCCCGCCGTGACTCGTTTCCATCCTTCGAAAGCCTCCGCCTTTGTAAGGAGTATACAATTTTTTCTAATTTTATATAGTATATTTCCAACAGGCCATGGCCTATCACTCTCACGTTTAAGTTGATTTTTTTATTTAATCATTGACGTGATTTTTGTAAGAGAATGATCACTAAGCTCTGTATCACGTTGAATTATCACTTCACCTAAAAGCTTAACATTGTAGAGAGTATATCACTTTTCAATTTTATATATTACATTTTCAACATATCCAATTAAGTTAAGTATAATAAACTTCTCTGGCCAAATTTCAGGGGATTGAATCAACACCTAGCAATAACGTCCACTTCTCTGTTAGCATGCCCGCTTCGCCCGTGCTCGAATCTCGGACGCCAAATTCGAATAAGAAAGTTAATTTCGGCAATATCCCGGATCACGACGTCATCAATCCTCAACCGAAAAAGACGAGATCCTACTCACAACCAATGCCCAAGGGTTCCATAGCCAGGAATGAGGCCATGGTTGGCGGGAAATCTGCCCAACTACCTCCAAGAATGGTCGCCGGGAAATTGAAAGATCGTAGGTTCGACTCCTTCAAGACATGGTCTGGCAAGTTCGAGAGGCAGCTATCGAACATACGAGGAAAACATCGCGACGAAGACGATAGTCAGGAAACACCCGAGAATCTCCGACCTCAGGAAATGGAACACGTCCCCGTGCACCGCTACTTCGACGCTTTGGAGGGACCCGAATTAGAAACACTAAAAGTAATCTTTCTTCCAGTTACCAAGAATTCAAATTTCGTTAGATTCCATATTAAATTTTTTTAAATTCGAGAAATTTTCTATTCTTTTCTTTTCTTTTCTTTTCATTTGCTTGCAGGCCTCAGAGGAGATAATCCTACCAGAAGACAAACGGTGGCCTTTTCTCCTCCGTTTCCCAGTGTCCGCCTTCAGTATATGCCTCGGAGTAGGAAGCCAAGCCATCATGTGGAAAACCCTCGCAACCACGCCCTCGACAAAGTTCCTAAACGTCAACCTAGACGTGAATCTATCCCTATGGATCATTTCCGTAGCATTCATAGTAATCATATCAATAATCTACGCCCTAAAAATGGTGTTCTACTTCGAAGCCGTTCGCCGCGAGTACCACCACCCCATAAGGGTTAACTACTTCTTCGCTCCGTGGATCGCCCTACTCCTCCTCGCAATAGGAGTCCCGCCTTCAGTAACCGAACGTCTCCCTCAGTTTTCGTGGTACGTTCTGATGGCACCCATATTCTTGCTCGAGCTCAAAATCTACGGCCAGTGGATGTCGGGAGGCCAAAGGAGGCTCTCGAAGGTGGCAAATCCTACGAACCACCTTTCAATAGTCGGGAACTTTGTGGGAGCCTTGCTCGGGGCTTCGATGGGCTTGAAGGAAGGCCCCGTCTTCTTCTTTGCGATTGGGTTGGCCCATTATGGGGTGCTCTTCGTGACGTTGTACCAGAGGCTCCCAACCAACGAGACCCTACCAAAGGAGCTCCACCCAGTCTTCTTCCTCTTCGTCGCCGCGCCGAGCGTCGCATCGATGGCGTGGGCCAACATCGAGGGGTCGTTTGGATATGGATCGAGGATCTTGTATTTCATCGCCATGTTCCTGTACTTCTCACTGGTAGGTTATCTGACCTGACTTGAACTCACAACTATGTCAGAATCTTTAGGTTGCACCTGGTAGGAATATCGATGCGGAAAAGAAATAGGAAACGTTTAAGACGCGTAACTTACCATTGTTCGATATGCTAACTAAATTTTCCTTCGTTATTTTCACGCACGAATTCCACATACCAAATGCACTTTTATATTTAGTCTGGTATATAAGGATTATGACGTGGAAAAGAGAAGAAAAGGTGTAATTGTGCGACACTCAAAGCTTAGCGTATCATTACTTGATGCAATACTAATGTCTTCCCTCGTCTTTGTCATGCACAAATTTCCCATACCAACTGAGTGTTAGGAAGCGTTTGGTATGTGAAATTCGTGGGTGGAAAATACGAAGGAAAATGAAGTTAGTTACATTGGTACTGCTAGGCTTCGAGGGTCGTACCATTACACGTTTCCTTTTCTTTTCAACTCCGAATTCCGCATACTAAATGCAGATTTCATGTACTAACGAATGTGACAAGATTACTCGATGAATTTGCAGGCAGTACGGGTCAACTTCTTCCGAGGGTTCAAATTCTCTCTGGCTTGGTGGGCCTACACGATCCCGATGACTGGGGCGGCGACGGCCACAGTTAGGTACTCAACTGTGGTGTCAACCATGGTAACGAAGGTGTTAACCGTGGTTCTCTGCGGGGTGGCGACACTCACGGTCTCGGCCCTGCTCGTGTCCACCATCGTGCACGCATTTGTACTCGGGGACCTCTTTCCGAACGACATTGCGATCGCTATAAGGGATCAAAAGGATAAGACGACGATAGCGAGGTGGTTTCACAGGAGAGGAAGCAGCGCAGACAATGTGGAGCACCACCTAAAGTATTTGAACTCGGATGGTAGGGATATTGAGTCTTCTATCAGTGTTCAGTGTTCCCACCTGCAGGAGGGATAATGCTGATTCCGTTTCGAGAGAAAATGTCCATCAAAACTGTGAGAAGATTAGCCAAAATTCTTGTCAGGGGAGGATCATATTTTCCTGTGAACTTGACGAGGTTGTGTGTAGATCTTTGTAGAGTGAGTCTTTATGTCGAAGAAATTTGGACACAATTATTAGTATTATTATTATATCTTATTGTTATTATTATATTATCATTAGATGGAAGGTTTGAACTGTCAAATGGGCCCACAGCCAGCGTGCCAGCCCCGCCCTGCCATTTCTGAGGCCCGTCTGGGAGCATGCCTAGACATGCAATCTGCAAGGGCTGCGGGCTTTGGCGGGGCGGGCCTGTCAGGCAACGGACAAACGGACATGCCCTCCCGGTATTATAAAGTATTTGTTTTTATTGATATATAAGTAAATTATATATGTTTTTAATACTTTTAACTATTTTTAATTTAATCAATTTTAATAACATAAATAAATTATTATTAAAGAGATTAGATTTAATTAGAAGTAATTTCAAGCTTTCATTTATTTTCTTTTTCTTTTTATTTTTTTGGTGGGCCAGGCAGGCTACCCGCCTGTAGGGCGGGGCGAGCCTTCATTTTTCAGGCCCGCTAGATGGCCGGCTTATCTGCATCTGCGCTGCCAATGGCGGGCTTTGGCGGGCTACAGTCCGCTCTGTCGAGCCGGCTCGTTTTGAGAGCTCAGATTATACTACACAACCCCATCATGTTCCTCACGTTCTACCAAATTCAATATGTAGACTAATACCAAACTCCCCGTTGATTGTAAGGACAACAACCATGATTGATCGCATAGCTTTGTGACTTGTGTCTAAATCAATGCACGCCTCTAGGACAACCACAATATTATTCAGCTCAATAATTTTATTTTATTTATAAGAGATATCTGTATTAATAAAATTTACTTTAAAGTTATCATTTTATTATAGTACTTTCAAACACTCTTCTTTCTCTACTCTCTCTAAGCCCATACCAAATCTTACACTTCTTTCAATCACAGCCGCCGCCACCCATCCCCACCCCCACCACCCACCACACCTCCAACAAACACCCCACTCCTTCTGACCTCCTCCCCCGCCTTCATTAACGGAGGTTGGGGGAGCCGTATTCTATTCTTTTCTTTTCTTTCCTTTGCAATAATTAAAAAAAAAAAGCTTCACCGGCCTTGCCGTCGCCGCCCGCCGCCTGCTGCCACACCCTGTCGCTGCTGAAGTCAGCCACCTCTTCCTCCATCGCTTTCCCCCTCCAACGTCGGCTCAGCCTCCGCCGGCAAGCGTCCCGACCCGCCGGCCTGCCGTCGCACCCCGTCGCCCAGAGGTCAGTCTCCTCCATCGCTTCCCCCTCCTCCAGAGTCGGCCCGGTCCCCGCCAATAGTCGTCCTGACCGGTCGGCTGTCCTCCACCCACGCCGCCAACCGCCACCTCGCCGTCTCCGGCTTTGAGTTTCCCGGTATGGGACCTTTTCTCTCTCGACCCTTGGGTCGGGAGCCTTTTCTCCCTCGTGGAGCCTCAGTCCGATGTAGATAAAAACCTAGAAGTTGAAAATCAAGTGAAAATGAAGAGTATCATAGATTTAGCTTAATAGCTTTTTCTGTTATAGGTCTTTAGTTCTTGGTCGTAGATAAAGGGTTTTTATTTTCTGTCGGTTTTGTCCCTTGTGGACCTTTTCTCTCCTCGTGGGAGTGTTGTGCCCCATTTTGGGGCTGTGTTTTGCTCGTCTGTGAGCCTTTGTTCTCCTTGACGATGTACCGATGAGATCTTTTAGGCTATTTATCCCATGTATCTTTGTTAATTAATGCAAGCTATCGTTTCCGGAAAAAAATTGATGTATTAACCTTGTTTTTTGGCAAATTTCAAATTTTAACTCGTCATCATCGCTAGCATCATTTTTATTTGCATCAAAAACACGATTTGCTTATTTGAGTGTCCAATTGTTACATGGTTTGTCCTACCATCGGACTATAAATTTAGGTCCCTTTGTCCATCTCCAATCGAGCCGAAAATCTCGAAAAATGGAGTAATATTAGTCCAACCAATCATGAAAAGCCATTAGGTTTTCTAGTTCTCTCTCATAAATAAATTCAAATATGCGATGGACCGCAAACTATGTGTTTGTACTTTTAAATTAATTAATAAATCCTTTCTTTGTAATTCCATATGGGTCTTTCTTTTACACATTCACGCAACACAAAATCCGAGGAACCCATTGCCTTGCTTTCTTTTTTTACTCTTTTGGTTTTGGATGCTTATATATATATATGTAATATATATATTATTTTTTATTATTAATTTTATTACATTTTTTCTCGATCAAATCTAAAATCAAATAATATTGTGATTGTAAACTTATAAATATGTGAGTAACATTGAAATCTTGTAAAAAATGTTGTGTTAGAGTAATGCGTTTAAGTTCGCGAATGCGTTTTTCGGTTGGAGATAGATCTTAACAATACTCTATTCATGTTGATACCAAATTTGGACTTAGTGTAGAAAATATAAACAACATGGATTAAACCTTTAATTTTTAATTTATAGAGATATATAATAATTTTAAATTACAATTTCTATTACGAATTTTAAATTAAATTAATAAATATTATATATGTATATGTTGTAGCACATCTATTCTGTATTATATTAAGGGTGAAAAATTAGGATAAACCGTCAAATGATATGTCAATTGGGATTGAAAACATTAATTAATAATAAAAAATCACTTACTATCTTTAATTACTATATTTTTGGTTTAGTACTATTGTTAGTTAATTACTATTTTTAGTTTACTATCCTATTTTAAATTTATAATAAATCAATTTTTCCATTTTTACATATTTATAACATACAAATTAAATTTAAATTATGATTTATATGAACTATTTCACAGTTCCCCATAGATTTAATAAAAAATATTTAATAAATAGCATACGAGTGCATAAGTTAGTAGTCCATTTGAACGTGCAAAGAATATATTTTTCACGCAATTGCCACATTACCCAATCCCTATTTCTGTCTGAGGGCAGTTTCATTATATTCGAAAAAAGCATTCTTTACACAAATTTAGCTGAAAACAACAAATCAAGAAAAATGTCAGGTTAGTGAATTAAAATGCCATCACCATGATAGCGTATTCGTGTTATCTTTGGGAAATTAGCATCGAGAATAACAAAAAGGAGATTGGAGAAGAAGATGGGTGTCGACGGTGAAAATGGCCAGCAAAACAATCGGATTGTGACGTCATGGATTGTGGGTGGGCTCGTAATCGGAGCTTCCTTGCTGGGTTATCGGTTTGCTCTGCCTAAAAGCAAGAAGAAGAAGAGGCCAATTAGGGTTTACATGGATGGTTGCTTCGATATGATGCATTATGGGCATTGTAATGCTCTTCGGCAGGCTCGAGCTTTAGGGGATCAATTGGTCGTTGGCGTTGTGAGTGATACAGAGATTACGGCTAACAAAGGCCCCCCAGTAACTCCTCTTGATGAGAGGTTTCGTTTTTCTTGTTACTCTTTGTTGCTGCCTTGTTTTGTGATTGTTGCTGCTTTTTGGGGGGGATTGAAACGGACTTATGTGTTTATGCTTGGTTGCTCTACTATTTTATTCGATTTTATTGGGTAGTGTTTATATGAATTCATCGTTATCCTTTGCCAGTTGAGAAAGACTTTTATACGTGTTATGAGCTGTGTGCATACATTTTGTACCCTGGAACCGAATGTCTTTTGTGTTGGAGATGAGACACTTTGGTGTTAATTTCGGTTTTGTTTGTTTCATGGAGTTTTACGTTGCTTGCCCTATTCCTCTACACTTCCCGGAAAAGGAGGGAAGAATGCATTTATCCTTTGAAATTTTATTTATAGATTGAATTCATGGATTTGATTATATTCTTTGATTGCTATCAGGCATTTTTCCTGTAAGGTAACAAGATATGTGTTCAAACTTGCACTTGTATGATAAACAGAAGTCTTTGAATCTATTGTAAAGTATAGTTTTATTGCTGCTTCTGTATTTAGGATGATCATGGTGAGTGCAGTAAAATGGGTTGACGAAGTAATTCCTGATGCTCCCTATGCAATAACAGAAGATTTCATGCGAAAGCTATTCGATGAGTACGACATTGATTATATTATACACGGTGACGACCCCTGCATACTCCCAGATGGGACCGATGCTTATGCCCTGGCCAAGAAGGTTGGCCGTTACAAACAGATAAAGCGCACTGAAGGGGTATCTAGCACTGACATCGTTGGTCTGTGCTTTCAGCTTCTTGTCAACAATGTCCATGGATTTTTCCTTATATTGATTTTCAAAGAGCATAATGTCATAAATTGTCCACGGTGTGATCTAGAAAACGTTATCTAGAGCTCTCAATGGTGAATGAATTAGGAAACATCTTTTTTGCTTCCTTGTTTTCTGTGGAGTATGTAATTATTTTGTTGTGCAGGGCGTATGCTTCTCTGTGTGAGAGAGAGGACTTCGGAGAGCCATAACCACTCATCTCTGCAAAGACAGTTCAGCCATGGTCATAGCCACAAATCCGAGGATGGTGGCTCTGGCAGTGGAACAAGGGTATCTCATTTCTTACCTACGTCGCGTAGGATTGTCCAATTCTCGAATGGGAAGGTGCCTTTCTCATCTTCAGTTCACCCTTACTTATCTGTTATTACCCCGTTTTAACAGTTTTCCTTCTCCATTCATTATTCACAGTTTCTTTTGTCGGTTTAGACGTTGACTTGGTGAATGACCATTGATAACTTTATGTTTTTCTTTTTCTATAGGGGCCGAGACCAGATGCTCGAATAGTTTACATAGATGGAGCATTTGACCTTTTCCATGCTGGACATGTGGAGGTACAAAATTCTTTATATTTTTCAGTTTCTCGTCCATATGGATTCTTGTATTCGAGCTATGATGGACTCATAGTGCTTTTTTGTTAGCTATCTTTAAGAACTTCGATTTTTATTTTCCGTGTTCTGCAGATACTTAGGCTTGCCCGAGGGCTTGGAGATTTTCTTCTTGTTGGCATCCATCCCGACCAAAATGTCAGGTGTGTGACCTTCTTTTCATCACAACCTTATTTCTTCTCTTCCTGCAATTTAATGTATTTGTCCTTTTTTCTTCTCTATTCTTGATCAATTTCTGTCTTTAGGTGGGAGTGTTGATTAGAGTAATAAATAATTTTTTTTCAGAAGTATTTACTAACATTGTTCGCTATGATGTCCGCTACAGTGCTAATAGAGGAGCACACCGTCCAATCATGAATCTCCACGAAAGAAGCTTGAGCGTCTTGGCTTGCAGATATGTCGATGAGGTGATCATTGGTGCTCCATGGGAGGTGTCGAAAGATATGGTGTGTTCAACTTGTTCTGAGTTTGCTAGTATAGCCTAGTCTCTATGTAACCATTTCCCTATTATTTTCTGATTATGGTCATCGTTGTCCAATGCAGATCACGACTTTTAATATCTCCATCGTTGTCCATGGAACTGTAGCCGAGGATAATGATTATCAGAAGGTATATCGATGCGCATATACATATACATTGCCATCGTTTTCTCATACCTACTCCCATTGTATAGGAGAAGAGGTATGCCGTCCCTATTAGCATGGGTATATTTAAAATATTGGACAGCCCACTGGACATTGTAACGAGCACAATTATCAAGAGGATTGTCTCAAATCACGAAGCTTACCAGGTATGCATGACGTTGTAATAATATATCATGTCAAGCCATTATTTACAAAGATCGAACAAATTCACTCATAAAACTGTGCTCAGAAACGAAACGAGAGAAAGGCCGAAAGCGAGAGAAGGTATTACGAGGATAAAAGTTACGTAGCAGGCGACTGAGGCAAACAACTGAGCTGTCTTAAGATGTTCTCATTCATGGGAGCTCTGATATATTCTCTTCGTACGATGGATTGATATATATATATATAATATATATATATATTTGTTGAGTTAGGTTAACTGATGTAAATTGTAGCTGTTGTACAAAAGGCCATGCCTTGCTAGATTTCCGGTCACTGTTATTCATCTCCTTTGTCTTTGTTTTTAAGTAGATTTTTCTTGATAAGGTAGTTGCTATTCTTGATGCCTTTGCCTATTACGGCTTTGAGTTAGGCCAATTGATTGACCTTATTATGTCTTTGCTGTGGAAACGCATTGATTGGTCCATGTAATAACATCATTAGTTGCATTTGCTCAATAATATCTGCTACAATGCAGCAGCAGTAAGTAAGCAGCCCTTAGACAAAATATCCAAACTTAAATACGATAACAGCAAAGATACTGGGACTAAATAGCCCAAAGGGTCGAACATCGTCAACTATTTACAAAATATCCAAACTTAATTGAAGGTACGTTCTATCAGTCTCTGTAATGGGCGATCGCCTGCTTTCAAACCTGAGCTCGTACGCAGATGCTGTTATTTGCAGCTTCAGACTTACATGTATTTGGTTCTCTTTTGTTCAAACATGAGAACCTCAGTTAAAATTAATAATTAAAAACTAAAAAGAACATTTCTCAACTTGCACGATTTAACACTTGTCACATCTGTGATATATATGCCACAAACAAATTGAACAAGTGATGAAGAGGATCCCATTACGTTTACCAACATGAGTAAAAATACTATTTAAGCGACTGAGTTCAAAGTTATACCAAGATAAGCTACTAAGACAAAACCATAACGTTTTTCACTATAACATTCAGGCTGATAAATATATAAATTATCGAAAATAAACTATTACCATCAACCTAAAACATACATTTGAGTTCATACCATGCAACAAATGACCCAATGACCCGATGAGAGTGTGCCCTGATAAATAAAAACGAACTAAATTAAATAGTATCGAGAAATCTAGCAGAAGGGGCTGTTTCTTTTGAGGAAGGAAGAAGGGGGGCGAACGTAGGTGAAGCCTACGAACACGTCTTCGCCTACTTTAGGGCTCGAAACGGGAGAATCTGTGAGGGGCATTTCGGTGTAACACTTGTCAAAGTTCGCGATGCAGTGGGTTCCTGCAATTTCAGGGCGGAAGCTCGGAATGATTTCTCTTCCCTCGATTTTCCTCCAATTGATTGGCTTGAACCATTTGTGTCTCTTCAACTCTTCACTGCCATTTGGTCCGCTGCCAAGGCGCTTGCTCGGGTCCTTTTCCAGTAGCTACAGAAAAAAGAAATAAAATGGATGCAAAGGCACGAACGAGAATAGGGGATGGAAAGAAAATACTTCCCATACTAGAAAAGAGCTCGGTCGGAACTAAAAAAATGGGTAGCTCTCAGCGATTCTTTGGTCTTTAGATGAACTAGAAATTGAGAACGGGATTTTACCCCTTTCAGCAGGGAGTGGGCTTCACTCGACAGATATGGAGGCAGCTTGACTTTATCTTTGATAATCTTCTGTTGGATTTTGTTTCTGTTTCCACCAATAAAAGGAGGCTGCCACAAGATTGAGCACGTGATCAGTCAATCTATCTTTGAATGGAAACGAAATGGAAGCCACAATACCCAAGTTTTAAACATTGAAAGCAGTGAAACTACCCTCTAATGTTCGACCGCATACAAAAGGAGCAGGTTTAAGACTCAAAATTTGGATAAGAGGACTCATGAGGTGCTCCATATTTAGTTTGGAATATACAAAAAAGAGAATGCAAGAGCAATTGTTCTTAGGCCTTTCAACAAGACAAACCAAAAGACGGGACCTTATTCAGATTGTCGTGCAGTCTTATAAGCCATTTTAGAAAGAAAGCTAACCTTTCCAGTGAGCATTTCGTACAATAGAATGCCGACACTCCACCAATCAGCAGCCTTGTCATGTCCCTTCCCAAGAATAATTTCTGGTGACATATATTCTACAGTTCCACACATAGAATTCGATCTAGTGTTTTCTTCGAGCTCTTTGGCCAATCCAAAGTCAGTTAGCATGGCCTGCAAAAAGGAAGAATAAGTAACTAAGGGGCACAGACGCGTGGGTAGTGCATGAAGAAGCATGGCATGTTTAATATCATACATGGCCATCTGCATCCAGTAGGATATTCTCCGGTTTAAGGTCTCTATGCATTATCCCGTTTTCGTGAAGGTGCACAACAGCCGAAACAATTTCTGCTGTATAGATACGAGCCAACTCTTCTCTGTAATTAGAAAAGAAAGTTTTTAGCAACTCAACCTTCTAATTAGAAGAAAAACCAACAACGCTAGGCCGAGGCTGTTGCAAGGTACCTGAAAAAACCCTGACGGTAGAGCTGAAAGAAAAGGTGGCCACCATTGATAAAGTCAAGCACAAGGTATAGTCTATATTTTGTCTGCAATAAGAACAAACAAAAATAGATCAAATCAGAAAATGCTCCTAGATAAATAGGCCTTGTTCAAAAAAGTAAGATAAAAAGATAATATTGCGGGAACTACACAACTTATACTTTATAAACTCAGATATACCTGGAAGGAGTATCTCAGCTGGACAATAAAAGGGTGATCAATCTTTGTCAGGATATCTCTCTCCGCTTTCATGTACTCAGCATGGTTTTTCTCCATAATCTTATCCTTTCTCATCACCTTCATAGCATATATTTCATTTGTGCCTTTCTTTCTTACCTGGAATACTTTTCCAAAGGCACCCTGTCCAACAACTTTCAATACCTCAAAGTCCTCCAGTCCCACAGTGTTGATCTTCGTCGATTCGGCAACAATCTCAGACACCGCTTCATCATTGGAGAAGCTTTGATCATCTTCACATGCCTCGTTGATAACACCATCAACTAATTCCAGTGAATTGTCTACCTCATGTATGGTGAGCCCACTAAGTTCTAGAGATTTACTAACACAAGCAGATGGTCCAACCAAAGAATGGGATCGATTGTAAATGATCTCTGGATCATTAAATACAAGCTCGTTCATCCCAGTTTTTCCAGCGGTGACTTCATCGGTGGCTTGAATTGGTGAAGGACCAAACACGTCAGAAAAGTCTAACTCGATCTGCTCAGTGGAGACATTAACTGGGGGGTTCAGAGGTAATAACAACTGGCAATGGACAGTCTTTTGGATGTGATTCTTTTGCAAAGCTGGTATCTGAGAGGAAACCATGCTGGAAATACAAATCAAGGATGCAGACGGCCAGTTACAAGTCACCAACTACAGATCACTCTTTCTCAAGCTATGACCAAATGAAGAAATCGAACAAATCAAGGGAGCATTCACGTTCACTATGTAGGTTGTGGAGAATTTCAGGAGCAAGCAAACCAGAATCCAGAAGAAGAATTTGTTTGTGTTTCCCGATTTGCAGGAAACTATTGATGTCACAGCAGTTGTAGAATTCATGAAGATCTGTTGTCAATTCTGCAATCATTACATAAAACAAGCATTAGAGTGAGCAGCGGTTTGAGTGTAACCTTGGTTATGCAGCAATACACACACACACATTCATAACTCTTCATAATCTACTAGAAAGCCGAGCCATTTGATATATAGAAGAGCTTGTAAATATGACAAACAAAAGTAAATGCTAAGACAAAGAAAGTACGCATTTACTTCATAATGATAAAATGAGATATAATCGAAAGTCCCTCAAGAAACACAAAGTAAGCGAACGTCACAGAAGAAATCGTATCAGTTCAACATCATTAACTCCACCAACAGTCCTAAAGGAAAACAAAATTGAAAAGGAAATACCAGAAAGATCTCTGTCATGACCAAATGAGTCATTCAAACGTATCACCGTTTCCTCAATTGGAAAAGAAACTAACATTCACGTTGGCATTGATTTGTCATCATTTAACCAGGTATTGGTGCACTATCTTTCTACTTGCAGACAGAATCATCAACCAACCAAAATAACCAAATAATTTCATCTGAGGGCAACGGTAACTAACGTGTGATTATTTTTCCTCTGCATTCACGCATGCAATTGCGCAAAACACCCAACCCAACAATCCTTAAACATACTCGGCGACAACAAAATATTAAACACCAGATCCAAAACCAAATCATACGCCAGCGACATAAAGTTTAGATCTATACATTAAAAAGTAAAGTTCACAAAGACACGCATTACAACCATAATATAAGCTCCAATAGAAATTGAACCAGAAGCCGCGTTCAGAAAATAAAAACAAAAAAACAAAAATCAAAATTTTCTCGTCAATTGGTTCGGAGAATTCATAATACAGAGTAAATAATTGAGAATACCAAACAATTAATCAATAAGACAAATCAGCAGCATACCTTGAGAAGGCCGTAGAGGTGTCGAAGAAGAAAAGCTTTTTAGAATGGCAATAACGAAACGCTGCGTAGGTGAGACGCTGTTTATATGTGAAATTGATAAAACAAGAAATAGGGGAAGTTAGATTGAGAGGTGACGTGGCGTGCAATACGTGGTGCACGTGGAGTAGTGGATGCGTGAAGAGAAGTACAGCTATGATGAGTTGGAGATCTTGTGGTTAGGGGTTAGGCCATATTTGAATCAGATTCAATCTTTGCTAATACTTTGATCATATAAAATACATAATAATATTAGATTAGAATATTCTGATTAGTTTTTTTGGCATATTCCTTTACGCTGCAAGTTACGTCTACGACTGGAATAACTACATTTTCTCGAAGTGGATATTCCTTGTTTTGATTTTTGGGTCTTTACACGTAAGTATCTATTTGGATAAAAACTTGTAATTTAGTAGCATGTTAGGATTTTTTATATGTAGGTACCTAACATGATAAATTTTTTGCACATACGTGCCCGATCCCTGCAGGTACACCATACAACACATTTGGGTAACCTATATCAACACAGTTGAGTACCTAACAGAAAATGGTACGACGTATGCATTTAGGTACGCCCTATGTAACACACATTATGTCGTAGGTACGACGTATGCTACATTTAGGTACCCTATATCAACGTGTTATAGTATGCAATATACACACAGGAAGGTACGGGATGACTAAATAAACTGGTAAAAATTAAATCTGGTACGTATCTGTAAAATTTTCTGACATGGGTACCTATGTGTGAAAATTTTATTCAATTGGGTATTTATGTGTAGATGTACCTTTGATTTTCTTCATCGACATTAACATTTAAATAAATTTGGCAGGTATTCTACTTTATTTTATTAAGTATATGTAATATTACTTTATATATGTGTGAGCTATGATTTAAAATACCTAATAGATGAAATAATAAAAAATTTTAATTGCAAATTTACCATTTTATTTATAACTTATTTGATTAGTTATTATTTACTCATCAACTTTTTATTTATAATTATATCCTTAAAAATCAATTTTTTTTCTTCTGGAATTGTTGCTTCGTACTCAGCTTCATTGAAGTCGTCAATAAATCTGGAATTCTGGTTTTCATTGAGTCGTACCGTTCATTGAGATTCTCGGGTCAATTTATAGTGTTGGGTCCAGCCCCTACCTTTTTTGGGCCGAAGATGGGTGAAGCCCATTTATCCTTTATGTAAGAAAAAAGGAAGATACTACATTTGCACGCACACAACGAGAAGAGAATGTCCCGATCCCGTCGTTTCGGTGCTCCAATTTCGTTGAAACTTCGGAAGAAGATTCATCTCGACGTGCTCTATACATCTACCGGGTCGGATTCTTCGGTTACTCACATTGGGTGGTAACCCGTTTCAATCTTTTTCATATATTCCGAGCTTGTAGCTAGAGGAATGTTGGTGTTCCGAGTTTGTAACTCGATGTTCTGTGTATTCGCCTAGTCGGCGTAGTATTTTTGATGTGTTGTTGGGTTGTTACCTCGAGATGTTCTGTGTTGTTTGGATCGGGAGATCGATCCCGGGTTTTTCACGTTCGGGCTTTCCACGTTAAAAGTCGCCGTGTTGTTTTCGTTTCCGTTATTGTGTTGATTGCCGTTGTATTTGGTGATTTCTGACACCCCAACACATAGAGCATTCGCAGACGTGCCTCGAGAATTATCTCGTTGGATTTCTTACAACAGTTTTATGGATTAAATTTCCTATCATAGTCCTTAACGTGTAAACTAATATGTATGGCTTCACCAAGATTTTAAGTAATTTTACTAACGGAGATCATAAAGCTTTCTTACTCGAGAGTTTTTCTTATTCTGCCTTTTGGGATTTTGTGAGCTGAAACTCCATTAATCATAGCTAGGAGGATCGAATACGAGCTCATATGATCAAGCTATGAAGAAACTAATGAAACCTGAAGTAAACATTGCCAAGTGTTTTGTTTCAATAGGTCTAAATGAGAAACGTAGGAGCAGGTTTAAACGAGAATATGGATATATTTCATTAACACGTAAAATGTTATGTAAGGCGTCAATATGCCACATCAACATCTGAAATGTCGTGGCACCTAGAAGGAGTTAATTAAGACGACATAACCTTATACGTCGATGTGGGATGCTGAAAGGGCACGAATCGGTGCCACGTCAACATGTGCCGACATAAGGTGAGCACCATAAAATTCCTCTGTAAATATATGTTATCATAATAATCTATTAATATATAATAATTAAGCTCGTTGGCTCGCTAACGGGTTATCTACTCATGGGTAAGGTTGCAAACGAATCGAATTGAGTCGAATACCACAATATTCTATTTGTATTCGGATGACCAATCGAATCCAAATACGAATATTCAAATATTTAATCGAATCATAAAATCGATTCTTATTCGTATTCGGAAATATTCGAATCGAATATTCGAATACTCGAATATGAATTATATGTGAGTATATATCTCTACCTTTAATAAAATAATATTAAAATATTTAAAAATATATATTGAATTGTAATATTATGTAATGGCACCCTTTTGAGGTGAAAAAAACCTGAGAAATTGTACAATTTCTTAAAATGTTGTTCTCCACCAATAATAATGTAAGTTTTAATTATATTTTAGTTCATCAATGCAGTTATTCAAAGGAAATTATTTACACATAAATATTAATTTTGTAATTTATGATGGAAGTTAATTCCACACATTACTATTAGAATTAAACAAACTTATAATTTATAAATATTATTTATTTTTAAATCTTTTTCGTACCACAAATATAAAATGTATAAATACATAAAATTATTCGAATCGAATAATTCAATTAATATTCGAATCGAATATTGTGATTTCATATTTTCGGATATTTCTCGAATAAAAAAATATCCTTTTTCGGATTCGTATTCTAAATATTCGAATTCGAATATTAAAATTTCAAATCAAATGGCGAATCGAACAAAAAAGATCGATTCGTTTGCAACCCTACTCATGGGTAACCACGGCCAGTAACCACATGAGTTGTTAGGATCACAAATATCCTATTATATATATTCATATTACTAAACTAGATACCAAATGAATAATCTAATTACCATAATCTTGACATTTTTTTTTTTTTAAAACTACTGTTGGCTCGCTTTCGTAGACAAATCTTGATATGAAAGTGGCGGGACAAAACAAATGAAATGAAAGCAAACCCTAATACGAAAAGCAAGCCATTTTTCCTCGACAGTATTGAACTGAAGGTAATAAAAAATTAATCAAGCTCAGCACTTAAATGGGAACCCATCCACATCTGGTAAAACACACCTGCTATATTTTCTCTCTGCAGCTTTAATTTAATGCGATCTAATTAATGAGCTCATTCATGAACTAAGTCAGTAATATATAAATATATATATATATGCATATATATAATTTACCGTACGTTCTTCTGTTCTTTTCTATTACTGCCCTCGATCTCTGGCAAAGAGAATTGAAAGATTATTTCATCAGTTACCAAAGATGGAATATAATATGGGGAAAAGCCTAGGATATGATGATATGAGCTGTGTGTTAGTTATTTTCTTACATTATTTATAGTTATTGCACAAAACTATGTTATCTTGGGATTGGACCAATATATACTGATCTGATGGGAGTCAGCATTAAATATTGTTTATATGAGACCTTCCTTAATTGAAACCTCGTGGTTTTTAATATTATGTTATTCCTTCTTTCAGTGCCCTATGTCTCACGAATCTTATGTACTTTTTTACCTATTCCACGGTGACTATAAGTCAATGGCAAATAAATATTAAAATTTTTCACATCTTCATGCCCTGAGATATATCTATCACTGTCGAAAGTTTTAATGTTGCCTTTCCATTTATGACTATAATTCATCATTTAGTAATAACATAAGCTAAAGGTCGAATAAGTTAGACTCATTCAATTGAGCAATGTAACATGTAATATGAGAATCCTTTTGCTATCTTATCGAGGTTAATCATACTGTATTTTTAATCAATATGTTATCGGGCGGCCAGATAGTAACATAGAGTGCTTTGGACCTATTTAAGTTATGTATGTATACACTGCAGAGAAGATGTATATATATATATATATATATATATATATATATATATATATATAGAGAGAGAGAGAGAGAGAGAGAGAGAGAGAGAGAGAGAGAGAGAGAGAGAGAGAGTAACATGAGTATTAATCTTAGTAATAAGCTATTAGAATTACTTCAATTGGAATGCCATTTTTGAGAAAAAAAAAAAAAAGATAAATGTGACGGACTGTCGAACGACGGTAAATCTCTACTCTATTTGGAACACATCTCCAATTCTTGAATAAAATCTGAGCTTTTTCTTTTAAAAAAAAAATACTCCCTGTCCCAATTTAATATAATGTATTCGATCAAAGCCCCAGTACATTAGTTCTTACATCTCTATTGTATTTTTATAAAATTTGCATCGCATTTAATTCAGTTGATCTGGCAATGTGCCAAATCATTAAATAGTGGTGGGTTAGTTAAACAACTTGGTCGGTAGCTCTCTTTATGCTGTCTTTGATTTCCAGCTTAGTAATTTAAAAACTTAGGAATACCCAATATTCATGTATTTTGGTTTAGAATATATTTTGATTTAGTGGGAACGCAGCGTAACCCCGAGTATTCGTCGGACAAAATAGCTTGATAGTATTTGACGGCAAACATTTAAGTGATTATTAAAGATTTCATCGCGGACGAAGTAGGCTTTCCGACTTATTTTATTGAAGAAGGAATTAGGACTCAGATTTATTCAGACATATATATCAAATATGCTTAGCGATTGAAACATCCTATCCGAGGTGAAAATGGGATGAATAGTTGACGCCATGCAAATGGGATGAGGATGAGATTCGTGTTTTTTTTTTTTCCCATATGTATTTATTGATATTTTGTTTCTTTAATACCTTTTCGTTAGTGTTTCTTTGTAGCATACTAATGAAACAAATGTTTTGCCACAAAACTTCTGATTTGTTGGATTTATATGGAGAATCCGAATATCATCCTAAAATAACAAGTTCTAATGGTGAGTCACCGTCCTCAAACTAATTCATCAAAACCAGCGAACTTGTGTAATGGTATTTAAAACAATAATTTAATATAATAAGGATAACATGCTCAATACCAGCCCTGAACTCGTCCATTACCACTACTATATAGTGATATAAAATCGAAAATCGATATATACATAGGGATCCAATTATAATCAATTTTGTTTCATAATTTCATTCTTTATCTCTGATTGCACAAAATATTGTCAACTAGACTACTTTTGTATTATAATCAATTTTGTATTTTGTTTCATAATTTCATTCTTTATCTCTGACTGCACAAAATATTGTCCACTAAACTACTTTTGAATTTGGAAAGGGTAGTGATTTTTTAGTCTAAACTAAAATGAGCATATACATTAATGTCTCCGACGACAGTGAGAAAAATACACCAGATTTAACCAATACAAATAGAAACCGAATTGACAACATTCGAAGCTTCGAACTATGAACTTCCACAGCAAACTAATCTTAAACTCCACTACAGTCGTGAGTATTGAAATCAAATATGTCGTAGAGTATATATGCTCTTCACACATGAACGTATGAGCGTAGTTCGAGAATAGTCATAATCTTTTGCACACCCTGATAATACCCCTATGCGATTTTATTCATTTATTATACAGATACACACATAGCTAAAATATCAAAAGAGCTTGTCCTGGTGGGTCGGTCACTTATGTAAGACATTGTGGTATTTTTTGGGATACCACCGAAAAAAAGAAAAAAAGAAAAAAAAAAAGAAGAAAATACGTAAGATAATCAATCGCGACTCGCGAGTGAAAAGAAGGCAATTTTTTTTTTCCCGGAAACGATAGCTTGCATTAATAAACAAAGAATGCAATTGCGGGTTAGAGCAATTTGATGGCCTTATTTATTTCACTTTTCACCTTTCATCTTATTTTTTGTAGTCGGCGTGTCCCAATGCTCGCTCTCGCTCGTAGTAACCCCCACACACGTAAACACGCACAACCATACACCAATAAATACACACATACATACACAACTATATCTTTCTATCTATGTGTGTGTGTATATATATATACCGTGTAATAAATAAACAAAACTAAAACCTCAAGCATAGAGCCCATCACTCAGCATAGTTCTCAGTTTCTCACTATAGACGCTCGCAGTTTCACACCAATCTCTTTCTTTCCATCTCTGTTCAAAAGAACTATTGCACACTGTAATAACTAATGGCCGACGACGAGGCACCGGCGCCGCGCGACTCACATGCTATCTCTTCCGCCCATACTAATAAAAGAAAGAGAGGGACAGAAGAAGAAGCCGCTACGAGCACCAAAAAGAGAGGCGCCGGCGGCGGCGGAAATAAGCAGCACCACTCGCTGTACAGAGGGGTTCGAATGCGCGCGTGGGGAAAGTGGGTCTCCGAGATCCGCGAGCCGCGCAAGAAATCCCGGATCTGGCTTGGGACGTTCGCCACCGCGGAGATGGCGGCGCGTGCCCACGACGTGGCGGCTCTGGCCATCAAGGGAGGATCCGCCACGCTCAACTTCCCCGACATATCCCACCTTCTCCCCAGGCCAGCCACGTGCGACCCGCGCGACGTGAGGGACGCGGCCAACAAGGCGGCGAACATGGTGGCCGAGTTTGATTGCGTCGGCCGGACTCAGTCGCCGGAGACGACGACGTCGTCGGCCGACGGCGACGATTATCTGACTCAGATCGTGGAGCTTCCGAGCCTTGAGAGCACGGCGAGCACGGCTACGGATTCAAGCTGGGATTTTGAGCTGAAGGGACAATTAGATTATCACATGCTGGGAAATTGGGAAGATTATTACCACATTAGCAATTACGGTGGTAATAATATGATCGTCGATGGGCCATGTTCGTCAGTATCTTCGTTGTTGTTAGAAGAAGATTATTATTGCGGGTATTTGTCTTTTCAACAAAATAAATCGGAGGGAGAGATCTGTTATCATGGGGACATCATTGGTGAGAAAGGAAAAAGTTAAGAACTTATCGTGATTTCTTTCACATTTTGGTCTTATGTTGTTTTTGTATTTGTGTGTGTGTGTGTTTTTAATTATGATTTTTAATCATTTGATTTCTCTTTTTGGACGAGTTTTGACTTTTGACCGTCTTTTCTATTTCGTCTGCTTGCCTTCGTTGTATCTGCTGTGTACCTTATTTATTTACACTTTATGCCCTCATTAAATATTAATAAGGAGATGATACGATCTTATATTTTGTCATTATTCATCCTCTTTTATTTGTATGATTTGCTGCCATCTAAATAAAGTTTAATTTTGATCTAAATCCGTGTCTGGTTTCGTTTTTAATGTTCTAGCGAAATTGCGAGCCTCGTGAAATCTAGTTATTAAAGTTGAGACGAATCAGTTTAAATAAAGCTAATGAACTCGAGCTTCCTTGTGAATTTTTACGAAAGCTAACGAACCCCATTATATATATTTATCGTTTAACATTTCAAGCTCATTCACTAAACAATGGTGAAAAGCTGACTCCAATATTGAATTGCCCTGCACAATTAAGTGTGGGTTTGGCATATGTTTAATTGTTTGGTTCATATTTACAAACAAACCATGGTTTATATAATTCTAATTTAAACCCATGCCAACGGGTTTAAATAAACACACCCCTCACATGTGTTTATTTAAACCTACTAACCAAACATTTTATTTTATACCATTAATCTGTTTTATACAAACATTACTAATTGAAACCCCCTAATTACAAACCTTTCACTCACCTATTGAATTTCATCACAAAAAGAAATACAACACTAGTGTATTGATTAAGGTTCTTATCTTACATATATTCATCCGTACTCATTTGAGCAGTTGAATTGATTGATAGAGATCTTTATATATCTCACCACACCAGATATATTGTATTGACGTCGTTGGTCCGTACTCAGAATTAGACAAAGGCATTAATTAAATTTTAGTTCATCCATCTCTATCACTTCCCCAATTCTAATTCAATTATTTGAGTAATTAGACTAAGCTATAAGCCCTACTCCTTTCAGCATTTAATGGTGCATTAAATGGAAAGGGTTTTATTGCTTTAATTTAGCTAACATTATTACCGCGCTATCACTATTATCTCATTTTACTTTATTTAGAACTACTTTATAGCTGCTATTGATGCCCTTGGTGTCTTTGGAGTTTGGATAAAGAAAGTTTTGTAATCGACGAATATATTAAATATTTATTATTTATATATACACAATATAAAAATGTCAACGCCGATCACTTAATTTGTAACGTCATTTACAATTTCACACTTTAATTTTTTTAAATTTCATTTGTTAACATTTCTAATTAAAATATAAAATAGTATATATTTATATTTTATTGTACATGCAGAATGTGACTAACATATTAGTTTAGAAACAACAAGGAAACCAAGGTTTTTAATGCATAATGAAAAGATATCATATTTGTGGTAAGGCGAATCAGAGTCTTGGAAATTCTATACAAATACTAGATATTAGGAATATATTACTGTTGTTATATAAACACATCCTTTACCTTTTACTACTTCAATAATGGTAGTACTATACTATCTCCGACATAGCCTACCCCCTAACTTGTAAATCAGCCCCGATATATATGTATATTATGTGTGTGTGTGTGTGTGTGATAATTTCCATTATTATTTTGTTTGTTTATTATTTTAGTTTCTACTTCGTAGTTAAATCTTTGTCCTTTTTGAGTTTTGATTTAGCTTCATGCGTCACAATCTTGTATTCCTTTCACCTATTTTCGACCACACGAGTAAATTCTTTCTCGCCACATATTGTAATGAGGCCATTTTATGGTAGGGTCCTCATAATCGACTTCTATTTTTTTTTTTCCATTTAAATAAATCAATTTTTGTTTATTACTAGTTTACTTGTGTTCAAAATAATAATCTTACTAAATAAAAAAATCACATGTTATTAACGATCAAATAAACAAAATTGTGAAGATTCGAAATTTGGATCACAATAGGTTTAATGGATTGATGATGTAGATAGACATGGCTTTGATTGTAATTTGTATTTAGGATAAGGTTCAGAGAGGACGATGCCAAAATTTTCCAGATGTTACGAAAATTTATCTTATATTCTTTGCTAGTTGAATAAATTATGAATATATATATATATATATATATATATATATATATGCTTTTTAAATGATGGGGACAAAGTGTGGGGTGGTGTATAGATTTGACTTGGACGTGGAATTGGCATACGAGGCGTACATATAATAAAAGCACAGCTGATGTCCAGCTAAGAGATACACGCAGCATTTATTAGGATATTTTCTTCCCTACGTATCAGGTTATACTTTTATGTTCAAATACATTGCATCCTTCGATAGTTTCAACCATATCACAAACCTGACAATAATTCGATAGGAGAATAATACCAAGTAGAATGCGTAGTAGAATAGAAAATAAATTCTAATTCATATTATATTAGCTTAAGTAACTACATACCAAAACATAAACTGCAGCAATAGGTAAAGGATTTCCGTCCTCTTGGTGATGGGTCCAATGGATCAGGAATGATTAGTCCCGCTGAAGTCCTAGTCCTTGAGTTTCAGATTCAATTCATACAGAATTCAGTCAAAGTGTGAAAACTATAATCACGTTGTGTGGAAATACCTACCTGATCGGAAAATAAATAGGATCAATTAAAGGAAAACAAGCAATTGAGACGCAATGCGGCTGACCAGGCATGCAGCTATGATGTCTAACATATCATGTCTTGTTTTGAAAGATGAATCTTTAGTTCGAATCGTTCACTCGTTGAAATTATCAATTCTAAACATCGCCTAGCTTGCTTGATGAATTTATCTTTTGTAGTTCGTGACTGAGAATAACCTATTCTAATACTTGTTAGGAACGATGGCTTGTGTTCCGGCGTGATACATCTCCAATTGTTTGTCTGAGGTCAGAGTTCAACATAGTCTTGGCTTGTGTTTGGTCTCCGAGATCATTAATTCCATATTAAAGTTTTTGTTTACTGTGAGGCTCGGGGCTGGTGAGGGTGGGAGTGATCGCCAGTGCTAGAATGGTGCACGGACAAGGAGCGGCTCCTGGCATGCTTCTAGGCGGAGGGGTACATGAATGAATCCATCTCACACCCGAATGAGAGGGATTCCGAGACTGGGCATTGTATGGGCGGTGTAAAGTCAAGGAATAGTATAAGAGAATTGATTGTGCTACTCATCTCACCAAAGGTGCACCTTCCTTTTCGGGAGTCCATCCATAAGAACTTCAAAGTTAAGCGTGCTTGACTTGGAGTAGCATTGAGATGGGTGAACTCCTGGAAAGTAGCTCAAGGTGCGTGCAGTGCAAAGCAAGCTGGAAGGCTAGTGGTGATACAGTGGGGCCAGACAATCAATGAAGTGCAGTGGGCCCAACCCCACAGGTCCTGAGAGCGGGATGTTACATTTACGACAATCGCCAAAACTTATTGATGTCGTTGAAAAATGACCTATCGCGTGAATGGGCTGCAGAGCTTCTTCCTGCCATTACTTCGCCTCGAATCTCGTCTGAAAGCTTGAAAACAGGGTTAGGGTAGGGGGTCGTTAGCCCTCTTGCCTAGGTCAAGAGTGTAGTTTACATATTCCAGGTGTAAAATAGCACATAAAGTGATGTAAAAGTGGTGCGAAAAAATGATAAAAAGTGCTTAAGTCTGTAGTAAAAATGACAGAGTAACGGTATTCATACACCCGTACCTTTGCCTCACGATATTTATAACGTACCTAAGCTTCGATAGTTTTCCGGCAGTTTTTGCCCAAGGCCCGCGTTTTTCGGACTCGGGCTTGCCTCTTCCATCTTCCCACGATCCCACATTCTTCTGGCTTGTTCAACCACCGACAGCTTCTTTCCCACATTCTGACACTGATGACGTAACGAGGTCGTGGCGGTTTCATGCTGTGCGAACATGCCCCAAAGAAAGCGTCTGTTCTGAGCCTCGGGGTTTCATCCCAAGGGGTAGCAATTGCTCAAGGGATCTTCAGGACTTTTGAGAAGGGTTAGACCCCTTCTTCCGGGGATGTATCCGTGGGGTGGCTCGGGCAGGTGCCGCCTCGAGACTGATCACCGAAGATATACCAAACGTTACCCTAGGGGTTTATATTTGGGAGTCCTCGAGTGATGCTGGGGCGTCCGTAATGAGCTCGAGGCCCTTTCCATCTAGTCGTCCCGATAAGTCTAAGAACTAATTGCGGGGTCATTCTTAGCGTGGGGTGGTCAAGTTAGTTGCGACTGATCAGTTATTTTGCCGCAGGATCAGTGAAAGCCGGGGGTAACACTATTAAAATCAGCATTAAATCTTCTACTGCATATTCAGTACACCAAGCAAATAGAATTTCACCAGCACAATTATCTAATATATATATGTATTATAAACGCCAATGGGGGTAATGAATAGTGTTGGTCGTAATCTTTTTTTTTTTCGTATACAGTAACCTATCGCTCGTGATGAGCCGTCGTGTGCGGCACCCAATTATATATATATATTATATATATAAATATATATATATATATATATAATATATATATACTAAATGCAGTTATATAGAAATAATAAACGAGGCTACTAACGTAAGAGACAATGTCCAGGAAAAACATCGACTTCTTCACCATAAACATTGCTGCACTGCGCAAATATTCGCCCATTATGATGAGAAGATTTCAAGTGTATTGATTTCATCGATGTTCGGAGACACGGCACAGGTGTGCTACAGTTTAAATTGATTGCCACCTTTGAAATCGAAGTCCCCGACGCTTCTCTATACGTCACATTGCTTATACGAACGCCAGTTTTATTCTATTATGTGGAGGTGAGAATTACACGAAATACTTCAATCAACCAATTTAAGGTAAGATTTGTATGTTACCTTTTCTTTGCATGAATTTCTGGGATAGCAGTAGTGTTGATCTATGACTATGGGATTCCTTACATTGTCGAATATTAGGTTTTGGAACGTCACGTCGCGGAGAAACCCTCGCCCCGCCTTATTAGTTCATGAATGAAGAAATCAGGGTTTTTGTGGTTCTTGCCTTTCATACACTCACGTTATCTTATAGTCTATATGAATGAAAAGTTGCTTATTTTTTTTTTTTTTTTGCGCAATAGTTAATTAAAAATTCATACCGGCCACGTTTTGATTCTTGCCCCATTGGTTGTTCCATTGAAGTAAGCATCAGTTATACGAATGTTCTGTACTTGTACATAGTTGCCCCTTTTTCCTAAGCTTCCAATGCTGTAATAATACTGAAGTACGTACATAATCTTTTCTCAAAAAATAAAAATTAATTAAAAAAAGAAAACGTTGTTCAATAGACAACGTGACCATTTTGGGAGGAAATACTATATATATATAGATATTCTGACTATGATACGAGTAACCCATAAACTCCATAATTAAATTAATGTGACCTTTTGAGTATATATTTCTGACTGGGATACTAGTAACCCTAACTCATTACTATCTTTTGAAAACTAACATGAAAAATGGTTCAATTATTATGGAATTCTCCATGGTAAACTTGCTTGTTATTACCTGATGCCGTGACCAGGCCCGCATCGAACATTGGATATCTCAATGTTGGAGTTGTAATCGCCAATAGAAATACAATCATCGCCTTTATTTACCATTTTCAGATTAGTAAAATATATGTAGCTAGCCATGCAAGTATAAGGACAAAAATTATAATAAATTACCGCAGCCCACGGCGGTGTTGCTGATAGATACATGAACAGATGATTCGACGTGAATTCCATCTGTGTTGGGAGAGTCTCGGGGAGAATCTATCGCCAGGTTTTGGACGTTGAATGTGGTGCATCTTCTTACAAGCACGTGAGTTTGAGCACTGTTTATGATCTTCAGATTGCTCACACTGCTCTCATTGCATGACGTAAACTTCACCGCCTGCTTATCGTATTACCATTATTACTGCTATTATTCGATCGAGTTGTTAATCATCAAACGCTGATCTATTTGTACTTACCGTTGGTGCGAGCTTCGTGCACGTTATCTGCAATCATCGATCTCAAATAAATGAGTAATAGAAGGAAGAAAGATGGAATTGGGAAAGAAAAATAACGGTAATATATTACCAGGTGAGGTTGGTGTTTACAAGATTGATCCCACCAAACTTGGCCTTTTCCATCGATTACTCCACTGCCATATATTAATAGGTTATTTATTTTATTAAATTCAATCCATGAGCTTGCATCTTTATCATCCCATGCCCTAGGTGACTCTGGGGCGATGATTTTTCCTGATATCTAATTATATAACCAAAATTAACAAAATGCAATCTCATTTGATAAAGTTTACATGAAAATAATTTTTACGATGAGAACAATAATATAAAATGGCCTCTGCCTGACCACTGCAAATGAGTTGGCCTCGAGATAGAATATTAATATTAGGTTCAAATTCCACAATTTTTATAAAGAGCTCCAGCAATTCCTCGATGAATTGAGCTCAAGTTCGAGATTAAAGCTTGAAATGTTAAATCTGGACTAAAAAAATAAATATAAAAGAAAACTTAAATGCGAGACGTCAAATGATTTTTGGGACAAAGAAACTTAATTTAATGGGGTCGAGAAGTAATTAATAATATTTATCACGATATTCCAACTTCCGCCTACCACAAAGTGGATGGTTGAAGGCTTGCATGGTCCATGAAAAACGATGGGATTCAACAAAAATGTTCCAAATTCTGGAACATATACTCTTGGATTTCCTATTGAGCTCCTACATGCATCGTTCCACGCATCCAAGAATGGCTAAAAGATATGCATAAAAAGTTCAACAAAAAAAATGTCTCACACCAAAATCAATACATGTTAAGGTAAGAGATCGATTTGTGTGTTGCGTGTGTTTCTTACCAGTGAATCATCTGTATAACGGTCGCCTTTGGCTCCATAATCCAAGACATTAAAGACATCGTCATTGTAAAACTCATCTAAGAGACGATTCGAGCGAGCAACGTCTTGAGAAGACAAAGCGTAGATGGTGATGAACATCCACAATAATAATAACCTCGACATGTCCTGGAAAAGAAGAAATATATAATTATTGTGATAGTTAGTACAAAATGTCAATAACAACTATCTCTTGGAGTTACGAAAAAAGAAAACAATATATAGCAGAGCATCATCACCATTTATGCTTTTTACTTCACGCGAACAAGAGAAATGAGAGGTGAACTTGTTAACACATCATTATATTTATTTCCCCGAATATGTAATGTAGAAGCATGTCCTACACTTAGTTGTTCGATGTGTATAAAATTCAAGAGGAAATCATACATAAATATTTTTTGGGCAATTTTAAGAAGAGTCGCGTGGAGACATTGAATTGTGATACGATTAAAATTGAATGTTTTGAGACTATTTCTGAAAAGGTTCAGGAATCCGAATTTTTTAGAGAGCAATGGGAAGACTGAGTAAAAGAAAAAATTTATTACATTTAGCGAAGAATTTAAAAATTCGGTCTCGAAATTACATGTGGCTAGAAGGTAATTTATGACACCAAGTGAAGTACAAGTGGTCAACAATTTGTTTCAGTGTATATTCCAACTTCATAAAATTAATATTATATTATTTTCCTTTATCTTATTCATCATTTATTACATTAAATTAATTATATTAATAATCCTAAAATTAACCTAAACTAAAAAATAGAAAATTCTTCCGTCTTCGTTCATCGTTGGTCATCACCACTCTCCTCATCCATCGGGTTCATTGTTCAGGGTGCAGGGTTTAGGGTTCAGGGTTCATGATTTAGGAATTAGAATTTAGGGTGCATGGCTTGGTTTATGGTTCAGAGCTTAGGGTTGAGAAGGACGGCGAAGACCGAGGGTGGCGACGGCCGACGACGAACGAATATGAAAACTAATCCTCAATTTTTAACAAATTTTCACAGATTTTAGCCAACTAGGGGTAACATCGAGAGAGTGTTGCGATCGCGGCGAGTGTTGGTGGTGACGACGAGACGAACGGAGATGGAAGAATTTTCTATTTTTTATTTAGATTAATTTAGTAATATTTATACAATTAATTTAATGTAATAAACGATGAATAAGATAAAGGAAAATATGTATAATATTGTTTTTGTCAAGTTGGAAATTGGAATATATAATGGAACACAATTGTGGAATAGAGTCCCAACCCAGATTGACCTTTCGTGTACTTTATGAAATTGGTGGGATAGGCAATAAAGAGAAAGGTAGCGCGAGACGAGATATATATTGAAGGGAAGTTAAATTTTCTTAAATTTTGTTATATCTCGCATTGGATCAATATACTACTTTCGATCATGGCGTGATCATTCCCAAGTAACATCACCGAATAAATTTCGTAGGAGTTTTGCTACAAGCTCGATGAACATGGAGTTCAATAATGTAAGAGTGGTTTTGTTTTTTATCAATTCAACACCAAAATAGATGTACTTCCTTCCATGAGTTCCCAGATTCTTACGTATAGAAGACCTTGTCGATAAATCCTTACACATATTTTGTCGTTATATTATTTGCCGTAATCTCAGTTAGTGATATGTCATACTCAGCCTTACAAAAGATCATAAGCAAATCTTCAGTTTATATTTATTACGCCAAGACTTCTCTTTCCACGCCGAACAAGCGACGATGCTACTTCTTTGCCACTTTGCTTCAGTTTCCACTGTTTGATTCCACCGCCGCGCTTAAGCTTTCCACCACCCTTTCGTAACAAAAGAAAACAATTGGCGCTTTAACAATGATCATTTCTTTTTTTTTTCTTCCTTTTAATAAACTTCGAATAAGTTCTACCTTACCTGAAACAGGAAATCCGAAGGCTCGGCCCTCGGAATTATTGCCAGGCCATCACTCACGGGAAGCACTGCAATGAGAACACTTTTTAGAGATCGTTCGTCGACTTTTCGCAGCTGCATTAATGTTTGTGTGTGTACCTAACGGTGAAAGTTCGTTTCGTTTCTTCTCTGAACTCTCTAAGACTAGCAAAGGCTTGCAGCTATACGTGTGCACGAATAAAGGCTCATCGGTCTCAAATCGATGGCCCTTTTCGTTCTTTTTTTCAAGACAAGTTTTCGTATTCCTAAAATAGAGCCAAGTCAGATCAAGAAAGGGCTTCTCATACATATACTTGAGTTACTAAGAGCATTCTATTCGATCACCTTGGCACAGCCTTTGTTTTTGCTGCTGATATTTTAGGAGCTGATGAAGCAGAAAAACAAACAAGAAAAGCTATAACTAACTTATTTGACACTTAAAACAATGGATACAAAAATAATAATAATAATAGATTGTATTTACGAGGTAGAATGTAGCGCGAGTAGTATCTCGAAAAGTCAGCAGCTCTGTAAAATCTTGCGAGGGCAAGCTTGTGAGAGGGCTGCTGAAATGTCATAATCCTCTGTTTTTGAATCGTATGGAAAAAACCAGAAAAAGATCGGTAATTTGGTTTAACTGAGAAACACAGTGTTGAGGATATATAACTAAAAACTGAACTAAACTATGGACCCGTTTCAAGTTGTCAATTCTTTGCTCAGTTTCTTCAGGACAAGAATCGCACTTCAAAAGACAGAATTGGAGATTAACTGATGTGGTGCCTATGCGGTCGACCACTGCAATAACGGCATTCAGCACATATTCCTTGGTTGTGTCCAAAACCCTATAAGCAAATAAACATACAGAAACTTACCAAAAATCCAAAATATATGAATGAGAGAGAGAGAGAGAGAGAGAGAGAGAGAGAAGTTAACCTGCGCTTATCTGCTTTTGCTTTCAAGTAAGTTGTTTCACAGTAATCAGCAGCGTGGTATATCTGGGACCTGAATCTCCTAAGCTCCTGCGAAGTATATGTATGTTTCAGAGGCTCAATCAAACTGAGTTCATCGTAGTGTAGTAAAAAAGGAGAAGGACGAGGTGCTCGTTTTGTTTGTTTTATGTTGGCTTACGTTGAGAGAACTTTCGAACGGGGTTTCGTTTTCATCCAAGGAATGCTCCATTTTTATCTTGTCTCTAAAGAAAGATGCTTCTTTTTTGCAAGTATGTCTCTGTGTTACTAGTTGTTGCCCTTTGTTTCTCTTTTCTGTGCTGTTTATTACGGTGGGAGCAGAAAGAAAGCTAATCTGAGTCTCGTGATTCTTTTTTAACGTTATGTCTGTTTGTTTCTGACGTGTGAATAATGTACGTACAGACAGACAACATAGCTCAGGGTGCGAGAGATGAGACAAACAAAAAAAAAACACAATTAACAGAGATTCTCTTCATGCATTAATTATTTGAGAACACAATTTGGTTTACTACCATAGCATCCATTGTAAATGTCAATAGCTACTACAAATGGAGTTAAGAAAATGATCTAGTCTTCTATCTAGGAGGAGAACTTGAGATGACCATTACTAGAAAATGGACAATGGATCATCATGCAGTTTTCCAAGTAGCTCTCTGCTAACCTCGTTGACTTTGCTTTTCTTTAGTTAAAAAGGAGACGCCCTGAAATTTTAGCTCTGATAATCTTTAGACTCCTTAATGTTGTTTGTTTTGGCTTGGATTTAAATCTTAATCGACTTCTTTCGTAAATGTCACGAATTCTTGAATGATCGAATCTCCCAACACTAAATTTTTCATTCAATCACATACGGCAACTCGTGTGATTTCATGTTACCATACGCTAAGAAATAATCAACAGCAGTAAGAACCAAGGAAGAAAAACCGTTTAATTTTTTTAACCATAGCATTAATATTATTATTAATTCATAATCTCCCCAACACAGAGCCAAAAGCAACAGCATAGCAAAACACACACACACGCACACAAAGAAGGGAGACAACAAAGAAAGGTAGCAGTAGATAGACACAGATTAAAGAGCCTTGAGAATGTCATCAGCACCAGATACGGTGAACTCTCCGCCTTCCTCGATATTCGCCACCTTCACTTTGAGATCCTCCACCAATAGAGCGAACCTCTTCGACCTCACGCCGAGCCCCTTGTCGCTCAGATCGAGCTCGAGCCCAAGGGCACGAGTGTACGACGCAGAGCCATCTGCCAAGAACTTTATGTGCTTGCTGTCGGGATATGTCTTTGCCCAAGCCTTCATCACAAAGGGGTCATTCACTGTACTCAATAGCAAACAACAATGTCAGCCAACACTCAATCAATAGCAAACGGAAATGCCATAGTTGTTCGGAGGAAAAAAAAAGGTAAAAGCATATAGGCTTTTCTCGTCAATTGACCGACCATAGGCTGTTATCAGCTATTCAGTCAAGCAACAGAGGAAAGCCAATTGAAACAATGAAGGAACAAGCTGTTTAGGTTTCACATTGATACTCTTAGTAATGTAATCATTCACGTTCCTTGGATCTCGGAGGAGTCTAAAATAGGGAAGATTAGTCAGATAATCCAAAGACCTTTCGACGAAATTTTAATGATTAAGAAGCCAATCGAAGATTATCCAGCTGCGAAAGCGAAACGAAAAGCTTACCACTGATGCACAGCAGCTCATCGACGCCCTTGGACTTCAACTCGTCCTCTTTCTCGACGAAGCTGGGAACGTGCTTCATGCTGTTGGAGAAATTTAAGAAAAAAGGTAAGAAATCAGCAGCGATTAGCCACTCCCTGAGGCTTTTCTGAAGAACGACTGTTAGTTAGGTCAAAGTTACCTGCAGGTTGGGGTAAAAGCGCCGGGGACGGCGAAGAGGACGACCTTCTTGCCGGCGGCGATCGAGTGGACGGAGACGGTCTGCAATTGATCCTGATCGTCGAAGTAGGCCACAGTTCCATCGGGGATGACGTCACCAACTCTGATAGGAGCCATTGTTTTCGTTACAGTGAGTATAAATGATAAAAAGTAGAGCTGTGATTGTATGCAATCGATTCGACGTTAGGGTAGCCCAATATATAGGTGAGGGCCTTGTCTAATTCTTATTAGATCGGACGTGAAGTAAAATATTAAATCGCATGAAATACAGTGTTGACGTCCATTGACTGATATTATAAAGTCTTACCTCAAACGGATGTTAATTAGTTGGCCATAATTAATATTTGCCATTAAGCAATCTATCAAGGAAAAATAATAAACATTATACTATATTAAACAAATAGAAATCAAATTTAAGATGAATTATTTCAAACATATTTCACATGTTTTATTATAGTCTTACCTCAAACGGATGTTAATTAGTTGGTCATAATTAATATTTGCCATTAAGCAATAAGTAACTATATATTTCCACTATCAAGGAAAAATAATAAACATTATGCTATATAAACAAATAGAAGTCAAATTTATGATTAATTATTTCAAACATATTGCACATGTTTTATTAATAAGCACATATGTTTTAATTCTTTTTTTTTAATTTGATGAATTACTAGTTTTAATAATCGTTGATCGAGTAACAATTTGATGACATCTGGCTAATATGATATACTAGAAAACAACCCAGAAGTAAAAGTGAATGGAAAATGAAGTTTCTCGATTGATCCAATCTCAATCGAGAAACGTCTGCTTGGCTATATTATTTTTATGATGTAATTCGTATGCATAAGAAACAAATAACAAAGTTGGAATCATGTCCGTCAAATAATAAAATAGATTTCATTATGATAAAATTCATAAGTAATTGTTCGTGACCGTAATAGGTAGGATGCTTTTGAATTTAAGGGGGTGTTTGTTTCCGGTGATCCAGCATCACGATGATACTCGCATCACCGTAATGTGAGTATCACCGTGATGTGGATCAAGGTGATATATCATCGTTATGTTTGTTTTGGGGTGATATTTCATTTCGCATATCAAGGTGATATTGGAATATTATGTTTGATTAATCACGGTGATGTGTGGGGTGATATTGCATAATGACATATTTAACCCTACGTATATCATATAGGTAATGTGAATTAATATGTTATGTTGAGATAATATTTTACGAATAATGATCAATGTCGTAGTATCGAGTTTACAAATTTTTTTTTTAAGCACTAATTATAAGTCTATTATATAAATCTCAATTTTTTATATTTTAATTATTAAATATGTTTTTAAGATTAAAAATAGTTAGTTATATAATTTAAAAAATGAATAAGGGTATATAAGGAATAAATGTTAAAATATCATGGGTGATATTGTCCAATAATAATTTCAAATATCACCTCATCACCGTGATGTTGGATCACCTAGCTTTTGGGGGGTGATCCAGAAGTTGGAATATCACCCCACTTGATCACCTAGGTGATCTTCATTACGGTGATAACTCATTACCTACGAAAAATAAACATAATGATGAGGAGGTGATGTGAAGATCACAGTGATGTTTTGGAGGATCACCCCAAAACAAACACCCCTAAATGAATCTACTTTGTTCAGCCGATCACCTAGTCAAGGGTGAGTTGACTTTGCATATTTAGCTGATTATATTGACCATTTCAGATCGATCTTGTTGAGTTTATTTTAGTAGTTCTGGAATGGGGGTTAAATGAGCCTTTTCACATTGTTAGACGTACATATATATGGGCACGATTTAAGTTCTTTATGTATTTTCATGCATATATGAAAAATAATTGGAGTTGATCTCTTCTTCAATTGGACTGCACCAACCAAAATCTGCACCATTCCAAATCAAGGACTGTATTCAAATGTTTTAGATTAATTTAATTTTTTTTAAAAAAAAAGGAAGAAAGAAAAGAAACACAAGTGATTATTTCCTTAGTCTTGGTCAAAATAAGTGACGTTGTTACTAAACATGACAAACGACTTTGACTTGGTCTAGATTTGACTTCCAACGCATTATAAACCGATTAAGTTGTATCCCAATTGGGTAATGCGATAGTCAACTAAATGAGTCAACCTTAGTTATGCATTCACATCGCAATAAAAGGTTAATTTGTAAGCGTGTGCATGTCTTAGAAAATACTTGTAAATTTTATAAAATAGTGTAATGCCTTGATGCTAATGACTAATGTATAATTGTAGCTCGATTGAAGCTTAAATCATAGCTGTTGATCTTGAGCCTTCCTTAATGAAAAAATCTCGAGTTTATGTTGGGGTTGAGCGGTAATTCTTCGGGCACAGCGGAAGGTTGATTTTGGACTCGCGACAATTTTGTTGGAATTAAAGCCGAAATGACGCCAGAAGAGAACACGAGATTTTTACGTGGTTCGGCCAATACCGCCTACATCCACGGAGAGCACCAGCTTTACTATATTGAGAATATTACACCGTACAAAATAACGCTCGTGTTTAAACCCAAACCCGAGACCCCTTACCCACCTGGGTAATGTTTTTGTACCTATTCCCAACTACCCCAGTAAAACTATAACTCACTCTCACCCTTATCCACCCGGATAAGTTTACCTCTCACTATTTCTCTCTAACTGAACTTCTCACTTGATTTGGGATGATAATAACTGAAGAATCCTCAGCCTATTTATAGATGTCTTCAGCTCTTCTGGACCACTCAAAACCGGTGGCCAGGAATCCGCCGCGTCGCCCTTCAATATCAGCCGTTCATTATTTTATTATATATATAAAATAATATTATAATATAATATTAATAATATTATATTATTTTTTTTCCTTCCATATTGGTGGGCGTCCACCTTGGTGGCTGAACCAACAATTCTCCCCCTCCAGCCGCATTCGACACCTATCCGAACACCGTCTTCAGCACCGTCAAGCACCCATCCCAGCAAGTCTGTCTGAGAGTAACCCGTTCGTAAATACCACGAACGTCCATTGGCCTTCCTTGTACCAGCTACACATAACCGAATCAGGTCCTACCAACTTGATTCACCTGCGGCCAATCCTATGTGCAGCTGCCGAACCGACTCTACCCGTCGATTCTGAAGAGGGACTTCGACGCAACCCCTTCTCCAGCAGGACTTTCCTTCTCACGATCGTCTGCCTTTCCACCACGCGCGCGCGATTTTCGTGAACCCATCGAAGTCAAAGTGTTTTGTACCACACTCCCGTCCAGACGATACAAACCTCCACGCTCTTCTCCTTTCAGTAGGACTTTTTCGCCACGTGTGATTTTACAGACTCCCCCTGCTATGAAACTCCCATAGCCCTTGGAATCTAACTGGCTCAAGGATATTAAATTCTTCCGTAACTTTGGGACAAAGATCACACCACCCAAAGCTCGCACCGCTCCGTCAGTCATTTTGATCTTCACAGTTCCGACACCACGAACCGTCTGACGGTATCCATCAGCCATGGAGACCGAACCTCTTCGTATCTTCTGGAACGTATCAAAATATTTTCTTTCGGAGCAAATATGGTACTTCGACCCCGAATCCAATATCCATTCATCCTGAGAACGAGCGTCATCATTGTAGACTGTGAGAACGTCTACAACATCATCCGTATCCTGTGCTATCATGGTTGTGGAATTTTTCTCGCCGTTCTTGTCCTTCCTCCAAGTCGGACAATTCCTCTTGATGTGTCCCGGCTCACCACACTTGTAGCACATGATTCCCTTCCCGCCATTCTTTGATTTGGACCTGCTGCTACCTCCAAATTCCCTGGCGTGAAACCTTTCTCTACGATTCTCCCCGTGTATAGCCAACGTCGAATTTTGACTATCCCCATAATTTGATCGTCTCCTCTTTTCATGCGCCAAAAGAGTTGACTGCACATCCACCATCTTCACCGTCGTCTTTCCGTACAAGATGGTTGTGACCAAATTATCATAAGAATCAGGAAGCGAGGTAAGAAGTAAAAGGGCTTTATCTTCTTCCTCCAACTTTACTTCAACTTTTATAAGTTGATCCACAAGTCCGTTGAACACGCTAATATGATCAATGAGATTCCCACCTTCCTCCATCTTCAGCCGGTACAGCTCCCGCTTCAGATCTAACTTTGTGGTTAAGTTCTTCTCGAGATGCAACTCCTCCAACTTCGCCCACAAGTCTGGTGCAGAATCCTCATTAACAACATTATTAATAATGTTATCCGCAATGTACAGACGGATTGTGCTGACACATCTTGACCCCAAATCCTCCCAGTCTTCTTTCGTCATTTGCTCCGGCTTTCCCTTTTCCCCTTTCAAAGCCTTAGCCAACCCTTGATGAACAAGAATATCCTTCACTCGTCTCTGCCACAGAGTGAAACTCCCCGTACCATCAAATTGCCGCACTTTGAAACTGCTTTCCGTCGCCATTATCCTTGCAGAGATTCAACAGCTTTGGCCCGACACTGGCTCCCCCGTAACGAACCTTCTTGATATCTTTTCTGATGTGGAAGATCAGACAAAGCTGCAACCACAGAGCATACTCAGAATATCAATTAGGCTTGGCTCTGATACCACTTGTTGGGGTTGAGCGGTAATTCTTCGGGCACAGCGGAAGGTTGATTTTGGACTCGCGACAATTTTGTTGGAATTAAAGCCGAAATGACGCCAGAAGAGAACACGAGATTTTTACGTGGTTCGGCCAATACCGCCTACATCCACGGAGAGCACCAGCTTTACTATATTGAGAATATTACACCGTACAAAATAACGCTCGTGTTTAAACCCAAACCCGAGACCCCTTACCCACCTGGGTAATGTTTTTGTACCTATTCCCAACTACCCCAGTAAAACTATAACTCACTCTCACCCTTATCCACCCGGATAAGTTTACCTCTCACTATTTCTCTCTAACTGAACTTCTCACTTGATTTGGGATGATAATAACTGAAGAATCCTCAGCCTATTTATAGATGTCTTCAGCTCTTCTGGACCACTCAAAACCGGTGGCCAGGAATCCGCCGCGTCGCCCTTCAATATCAGCCGTTCATTATTTTATTATATATATAAAATAATATTATAATATAATATTAATAATATTATATTATTTTTTTTCCTTCCATATTGGTGGGCGTCCACCTTGGTGGCTGGACCAACAGTTTAATCGTGATTGTTTGAAAAGCTACGGATCGGCTTATGAGCTTTTTTATTATTGTTTCTTCATTATACTATAAAATATAGGTATTTAGTCTCACTATTTTACGAATACTGCGAATATTCATGTTCGAGCTTGGTTCGTCGAGTAAATGAACCGACGAGTCAAGCTCGCGCCTAGAAAATCAGCAGAATTCGGCTCTAACTCATATGAATAAAGTAGTTTGATTTTGGTAACGTGTTTGAGAGGAGGCTAAATAAATAATTATTATGATCAATTAGAAATTTAGAGTTGTGTATATTATAAATAAGTTAAAAATTTATAAACGTTGCCGTAAAAAATATCGTAAAATAGCGTTTATATTAAGTACCTTAACAAAAATAACTACTCCCGGATTTCGTAATTTTATTGTAAATTTCCCCATAAAAAAAAAATTAAAATTACAGTTTCCAGATAAATTATAGAATTATTGATCATGATTGTGAAAAGTTTTTCATTTCGTTTGTGGAACAATTATCAAAACCGCAACGAATATGCATGTTCTTCCAAAAATAATGTTTCCCTAATTAGTAGTTAATATTAACGTATGTATCATATAGTTTCGGGAAATCTATCTCGTTTCCTGTGTAGTCTCTACAGTTACAAAAAGAATATTTGAAATGTATTCTACACATGTCAACAAGCACATATATACATTTTTAATCACGAGGACATAAGTAACTTGAAGATCCGCATATTCAGCCGAATAAAAAATTTCACTTGTCGCCAAATAACGATCACCATTCATTTTCATATCGCCACTAATCTTTTTCTTTCTTACATTTTCCCATTTAATTATAAATTAAATTTTCGGAACCATCATCTCCTTCCCTACCTCAAATCATCCCTGCACTAATTATCAACCGTTCACCTAATAATATCCCAACACTATATAAACCTCCCATGCATGCAAATCCACACCAAGGCCTAAGGGACCATTCGAAGGATTCTTCGAAATTCTTCAAATGGCTTCTTCAAGCTTGTTGACATTATCTCTAATCCTTCTATCCATCCTCCTAGTCAATATTCGTACCACCCACGCCGCCCGAGCAAATTACCAAAAGGCCCCTAAGGTCGATAAGAAATTCTTTTTCGGGCTTATACCCAAATTGCCAATACCGATACTGCGACCACCTCAATTTGGCGGGCCACAAAGACCCGAAGATGACGCTTCGACGATCCCTTTGGGCTCGTGGGAGGTTCACTCGGAAAACGCGGGGGTTGCCGCCATGCAGATACAGTTGATGCCCAAAAGCAGTAAGATCGTATGGTACGATTCTAATAGCAATGGCATGTCCGAAATCGCTCTCAAACCTCGGTGGTGCAGACCGAGGGCCGGAGGGAGACAGAACGATCCACCCGAAGATTGCACTGCTCATGCGATCGAGTACGATCATGAGACGGGCGACGTCAGAACTCTTAAGGTGTTGTTGTGTTATTCGTTTTCGTTTGTTCGTTGTTTTTGATTTATTTGCTTTTTGCAACCGGGTTGGGTTTGTTACCAATTTGATCGAAACAAATCGTAGATTTGTTTTCGGTTGAACTCATGTTTGCTTATGAAACATAGCCAGTTCGCAATTTCTTCGTGAATGACCGCATGAAATTGTCTGTCCCAATTTTTGTATCCCACCCTATGTCACAAAATACAAAATTTAAAAATTAATGATTCTTACTGATACAGAAAAATATAAGATATGAATATCATTTTGATCATCATAATATAACGAATAAATTGGTGATGTTTATATGTTTTTATCATATATATTACATAAAATAATAGTGATTATATGATTTGGTGAATAGTGGAATTAAAATAATTTAAAAACAGTGAGAAAATCTGTTAGCCCCTAGATCAAAAATTCGATGGCTGTGATTGAATGGGACAGGAAGTGAGATACAAAAACGGGGACGGACGACTTCATCCGGTGAACGATAGTTATCGTTCTTGACTTCTAAATTTTTTGACAATTACGTACATCAAGTTTTTCTAATGAGCGCGCTGCAAGGCACCCAAAGATGTGGGTATCAACGCATGGAGGTCGTGGGACCCGTGTCTACCATGTTACTTCAAATTCTTGGATACCATGTCAGCACTTGCCCCAGAAAATTTGACGCAGTTGCCAGAGATAGTAAACGATCGAAAAAGATATGAAGTCCATGAATGTCTTTATTTGTTAAAATTCATCATACGGAACTTAGTCGTAATGTAGGAAAATATATGATACTATTGTTTGAGTGTTGATAGATTGACTAATACATAATATAATTGCTAAAAAATTATTCTTATGACGAATAATATAAAGCTAATAGTACATTACATATATATAATCTATGAATTTCATTTCAGGTTGAAACAAGCCCATGGTGTTCGTCGGGCGGACTCTCTCCAGACGGAAGCCTAGTCTCCACCGGAGGCATAGCCGACGGCTACCGATCCATGCGAATCCTCAAGCCGTGTCCAACGTGCGAATTCCAGGAGAATCCCAACGCCCTATTCTCCAACCGTTGGTACGCCACCCAGCACGCCCTCGAAGACGGAAGCTTCATAGTGATCGGAGGCCGAAATGCCTACAACTACGAAATCGTCCCCTCCGACACCCTCAACTTTGAGCCCAAGCTCGTCGAACTCCCCCTCTTGGAAGAGACGAATGACGACGGCGGGCGTGAAAACAACCTCTACCCCTTCGTCAACCTCCTCCCCGACGGAAACCTCTTCGTCTTCGCCAACTACAAGTCGATAATCCTAAACCCTAAAACCGGCGAAGCCGTCAGACACCTCCCCGACCTCGAAGGCGGGTCCCGCAACTACCCGCCCTCGGGAATGTCGGCCCTCCTCCCCATCGACCTCAACGGTGCCTCCGACAGTAAAATCAAAATCGAGGTCCTCGTCTGCGGCGGCAATTCCCGAGAATCCTACATATACTCCGACCTGCTACGCCCCAACCGAACGTTCCTCCCGGCCTCGATGGATTGCGGGAGGATCGACCTAAACCCTAATTCCGAAAACCCTAATTGGGAGCACGAGGACATGCCTTCTCCTAGAGTGATGGGAGACATGTTGCTACTGCCGAACGGAGACGTGCTCATGATCAACGGCGCAAAGTCCGGGACGAGCGCGTGGGACGCGGCGGCGGACCCGAACCTAACTCCCGTCCTTTACCGCCCGTACGAGCCGAAGGGCCGGCGTTTCGCGGAATTGGCTCCGACTAAGGTCCCGAGGATGTACCACTCGGTGTCTGCAGTGTTGCCAGATGGCAAGGTTTTAGTGGCGGGGAGCAACACCAACCCTTATTACATGTTGGATAAGTACGGCGACGAGTACACTTTCCCGACCGACCTGAGCGTCGAGAAATTCTCGCCGCCCTACTTGGGGTTCGGAGAAAGGGTTAAGATTGTCGAGGACGATTTGGACACGGAGTTGAGGTATGGGGTAGGGTTTACGGTAGGGTTCGAATTTGGAGGGGAGTTGGTCAAGGAAGATGTTAAGGTGACTATGTATTCTCCGCCTTTTACGACGCATGGTTACTCTATGAATCAAAGGTTGCTTATATTGAAGACGAAGCTCGTCGGGGAAAATCACGTGAAGGTCGTGGCGCCGCCCTCGGGGAGGATTGCGCCGCCGGGATATTATCTGCTGTTCGTGGTTCATAGGAACGTCCCGAGCCGCGGCGTTTGGGTGCATATTCAGTAGAGATATTGCAACAGCTTATATATATTCATATGATGGATATGTGAGTTTGTTTCATCATCATAGGGTCTTGTTATTGAATGAAATTGAAATTCAACAAAATTTATTTGCCGTGAAACCCTATCCGCATTAACTCAAAACTTGTTATTCGAATGTATCATAAAGGAGGGATTAGATCGTACGCACCTAAATAAAATCGCCGTCGAGCGATTAGGTCGCAATTGAAAGTGATATTGGCGCGGCTCAATCTGAGATCGCCGTTTTACTGCGTAAAATCTTGTCTTCGGATTGAACCTCACCAACATCGCTTTAACAGTTGATAGCGGCCCGCGACCAAAAGCTTTTGCATCGACTTAGGTAGAACGTATGCAAGAAAACCTGCGGAAAACATTTCAGAAATTATTACAGAGTTTTCGCAAATGTCTCACGAGATCCATGCATATAAGAAGTGTGCATCTTTCAAGAAATTGTATCAGTGTTTAGATTCTTTGGGTCTTTGATGTCTTGGACCTTTTGAAACATCAGAGAAGAAGCACTCTATATATATTTATCATCGAAAAGGAAACAGTGTGATGGAGTCTCAAGACAAAAGAAAAAGGATAATGTGGACTGACGTATATACACTTGCCCTGTTTCACGAAGAGTGCAAAATCACACACATACATGCGTGTGTGTGTGTGTGCCTCGGGATGGGAAGGAGAAGAAGGTGAGGAAAATGATATCAAAGGCGAACCAGTCTCACTTTTAGGGTTCTCATGCTTAATCTGTACTCAAATGCGAAAATAACAATTTAAAGACACTTTGTTTCCGCGCATGCTTAAATAAAGAAAGAAAAAAAAAGGAAGTAATATTCCCCACCAAAGAGACTCGCGCAAAGCAAAACCCCATTTTTATTGCAGCTCCTCTTTTCTTTTGTTATTTTATTTGTGCCTTTTCTATCATGCTTGATATGCATGTTTGACTGTGTAATCAATGGAATAGCCACGTTTGACGAAATTAATTGATATTCATATCAAACTCCTTTTCTTAGCCGATATATTATTCGATTAGATTATTGGGGTGAAAGTATATTCGTGGAGTTTGAGCTGTGAGCATAGCTCGAGCTTCTTCGCAACTATTCGATTAGTAATGACACGGCGGTGAGCATTTTCTTGTTTATACTTATTTTAATCTAAATAAAAATTTTCGAGCTTAAATTATTCCATCTTCAAACTTAAACTCGAGCTCAAAGTTGGTCAAGCTCGAGGTCAAGCTTTATAATATTAAAGTTATTCCTTGAAAATGTATAGTGCATCGATGCTGATATACGAGAAATTAAGGTCGGCATCAGCGTTTAATCAAACTATTAATTGTAGAAAGAAACAAATAAGCGCATTGGGAACACGAATGCAGAATGTCAGCT
Source organism: Craterostigma plantagineum (assembly GCA_027422505.1). Lineage (NCBI taxonomy): Eukaryota > Viridiplantae > Streptophyta > Magnoliopsida > Lamiales > Linderniaceae > Craterostigma > Craterostigma plantagineum. The sequence goes on along the minus strand of JAPQWV010000201.1, from coordinate 545,791 downwards.
TGAGGGTTTTTCTTTACTAAAAGAAGGCTCCTATGTAAAATCAAAGTTTCAACCTTAAATAAAATGTTTATTTTTGCATCTTACTACTGAAAAGAAGAGACACCGGTGCCAAAGGAAGTGCGAATTTGAGCCTTGTCTTGGAGACAATTTCCTCGGACTTTGGATTATACTAATTTAAACTATGTATCGCATTCGATTTCGCAAGTAGTAACTCATTTCTTATTATTAAACAATTGATTGCTACTTGAAAGTGATCATGGGATTGATATTATTTGCTCTCCGAATTACAGTTTCTTTCTATTTTATATTCGGGAAGGCCAAACGTTATTTCTTGATTTTTGGAGATGACCAATAAATAATTAGGAGATGCATTCTTTGCTGTCCACATATATGACATCAGGGTCTAAATGGCTCGACAAGCTAACTCATGTTCGAAGGCATATAGTTGAGCTTAGAGCTTGAGCTTGATTCGAGAAATTTAAAAATGGATAAAATTGTTTTTGAAAAAAGAAGATGATTATAAGCTCTCTCGCTGGACTAATTGTTCACCCTTAATCCACATTCGAGGATTTTTGCACACATTTGTAAGATCTCAGTCGTAACTAAACGATTCAGTGCAAGTTTAGTTTATATCTCAACAAATGTAATAGAAAAACGAGGTACGGTGATTGTTGACTAGAATTAACATGATTTTACTATACTACATATATAAATAAACACAAAAAAAAAAAAACAAATGTTATATCAAACAAATTTCCCATCTGTCGTTGATGTACTAAATCGAGAGAATCCAAGAGTTTCACAGCTTCAGGTAGAGAACAAACACACAGCTACTTATGCGTACATATAACTAACGATTGCTACATAAAAATGTGTTAAGAAAAACAAACAGTCGTAATTTACCACTCGTTTAGAAAGGTTATTATAATCGTCATTCATGTCGTAATAAGTCGGCAGCGATTACCTTAATCGAGGCACAAGCCGCCACAAGATCTGACTCTGTGTGGGCTGAGGAAACGTACAATCTAATCCCAGCAGGTAATTTGCATCTGTCCAAAGTCGATCTCTTTGATGTTGCAACAAAAACCGAGTGCTCTTTCAACACCTAACCCAAAAAAACAAAGTACGTCTTAACTCCCCCGTCATACATTATCATTATTATTATGGCATAAATGTTTGTTACAGAAGGACTAACCCGATCAGCGATGTCTTGAAGAACCTGAAGATCACCTTTATAGGATCCCATGGATTTCTTTAGCTTGAGAAAAACAATAGGCGATTTGATATCACTCACTATCTCGAGTCCTTGTACGCCCGCTAAGCCTGGAATTTGTGGCAGGGAAAGGGATAGTGAAATTGACGAACTCTCAGGATATAGATAAATGAAAATAGAGTAGAAAGTAAGGGACCTTCATGCAAAGTGGCAATATTCTTGTGCAATTTTTTGATAAGTTCAGGATTCTCTTCCAAGACATCAATAGCAGTGATTGCCGCACTTGCCAGATATGGAGGCAACGAGGCAGAGAACACGTAACCCGAGCTACTCAGACGCTGGTGCCAAGTTTATCACTCAGATATACACTTGAAGCAAAAAATAGTTTTAAGGTTGGTTTGATAAAGCTAAGTACATGTTTCGCTTACTTGGTGGTCAATTACTCTAGCACTCCCTGTGCAAAAACCTCCTTCGGTGGCCAAGGAATTTCCCATTGCAGCGGTTATGATATCAACCTTTTCAATCTGAGATTTCGAGTAGGAATCACAATAAGTAGACAAATGTTCATATGTCAGTGTTCAATCTGAGTATGGTAACTTACTGGAACTTGACAGTGCTCTGTTAATCCTCTACCAGAAATTCCTAGGACACCCAGAGAATTGCTCTCATCCAAGATTACCCGAAATCTGTATTTCTCTTTCAATCTAACAATTTCATCTAAAGGAGTGATTTGGCCAGAGTTCTGCAATGAGGTAAGCCCGTCAGTAAGAAAGCTTTCAGACAAGCAAAACTGAAGTGTTTGCTGGGCATTTCTGGGGATAAATATAATGATATTGCGAGTAAACTGCAGGAGTAAAATGTTGGGAATTCAATGATAAATATGCTTAAAAAGATACCAACATACATTATCGAGTCCAGCTACTTAAAATCAAGCAAGATAACAACGATGTGTGTGCTTCATAAATTGGAAATAAAGTCACGTCAGCGAATTTTTATATTGACATAGTAACTATAGCTTGTAATATCTCCCCTTATATCTATAAAACTGGAGCAAAGGATAATTAGCTTATCATATGTCCTTGAAAATATTTAAGTAAAAGAAATATTATCTTCCCCGTAATAGTTTATACCGAAGCGAAGCCTCAAAGTCATGACTCTGACAAATGTCTGGGCAATCGCAAGGAACACAGAACCTTTTAAAAATTACATAAGCTTTCAGATATAGCAAAACTGGTATCTGAAACAATTTTAGATACTGCATCCTTTTTCATAATAAAATCTGAAATATCATAAGCTAACGACACGGCGGATAGCATTTTGAAACTAAAATGACAATAACAAGAAAAACACCTGATAGATAGCTTCAACAACGATGTAGCGCCGTAACTTTTTGGCTCGGTTGTTATCCAGGGTAACCTTTTCCAGAATATTTTGCAGCGATCCCATATCATTGTGCTTGAAATAAATTATTGTACTCCTTGAGAGCTGAAGGCCATTTTGTATTCCCCAGTGGACACCTTCATCACTTAAAAACCAAAGAAATTACAAATGTTAAGGCCAATACAAGGATTGCATGAATGATAACAAAAAAACTTATATGATTCAGAATGGGCAAAGTATGACAGCCTATCCAATACAGTTCCGCGGGAACTTTGTTTGCATTAGTTAAACAAATTCACTAGTTAGTAGAGTAGAAAGTCAACTTCTATTAGTTATCAAAGAACTAACAGAAAGTAAAAAGATCCACAATGCAAAATAAGAATTAAGAACACACTGCTAACCAACAAATGGAAAAATAAGGATTACGTACGCAACAACAATATCACCCTTTTTGCAGAATGCAGGAATGGTGCTAAACATCGTCGAAAGCCCATAAGAATATAGGATAGAATCACGAGTTCCAAGAAAGCTAGATATTTTGGACTCGCAATCAAGATGAACATCTGTAGAAACACTACGAATTTTATCATCTTAGTTGTGACTGTAATCTAAAAGATTAGAAGGTCAACCTAAACATAATAAATTCTATCATGTCATACCAATCGTTCCATAGAATCCTCGAGGACCACAAGAACCAACACCATATTTTTCTAGTGCTTTAGTGCATGATTCCTGTTTTTGGAGTAAGTCCGTTAGCTGCAGCAAATTTAAGGCAATTGCAAGTAAAATAACGAGATATTGGAGTCTTACTAATAGCTTTTCATGTCCTAGAAAGCCAAGGTAATTTGCTGAGGAGAAGTTTACAACTTCTTTCCCATTAATAGTTGTATGCGTACCTGCAGCACTGCATAAACACACTCATGAGTTGAGCAAAAACCTCTAGGATGCATGCGTTTTCAATGTTGTTCTGGGGAAAAGCCAACTTTTGATGAAAACATCCTACAAATGTTGGATAGGGTAGGAACCACACATAATTTAACTTATCCCGAGTTTAAATATCAAATCATTGATTTCTTTACTCTTATGTATGATCAACTTGACGACAATCAACACTGTACTCAAAAGATTAAATAAACATTTCCCTCAATTTAAGTTACCTTTCCAGTACAGGAGGCTCATCCTTCATATCGTCAGTAATAGTAGGTATGAGGGGTTCAGGGACCCATTCATCACATAGATCATCTATTTCCTGTGGGTGATTGACAAATTGTAATAGCCAATATGGATCGAAAAGGAAATGAAACCAACAAAGTAACAAGTGACTCGTAATTTCACGACTTCTTCCCCTTCTTTCTGTAACATATGCATAGACGATAGAACTGACTCATCACAATCTCTGTGAGTTCAGATGCCACAATTTATTGATGATGAAATCGAACAAAACGCTGAAAAATTTCTAAGATTAGAAACCAAAACAACCATAGCTTCCGAAGTACATCACGTAAGAAACACATTCACACAGGCAAATCTCTTGATATGCTGCAACATTACCGCGCGAATGATTACCGGGCAAATCTCTGGATGAATTGGATAACTAAGTACATTAACAATTGAACCAAAAAGCAGGAGCACAACTTGCGAGATAACTGCCATCAATATTTGATATCTCATATGGATGCAACGAAAAATATGGTGAAAACTTGAAACAAGAGCATATAAAATGGAACAAAAGGATCAATCTAAACACACAGTCTAACAATCATCTAAAAAACTTGATACCAGCAGCACGGACCTTATCAGTCAGGGGCCTTTTTGGGGGTTTGTAACTTTTAAGCGATAGAAGATAAAGAATTACAATCACGAGAAGCCCTTCCACAAAAAGATGGCCTGTACAAATGAATGGAGATGAATCAAGTTTTGAATACAAACCAAAGAAGAATGCACGAGAACTTGAAAAAAAAACACAAACCTCCAATTGGGACCCCAAAAATAACAGCCCGAGCGAACGGGGGATCGAAGTAAAACTTAAACCAATCTGATGCAGACTTGAGCATACTATCAAAAGCTGAACCCATTGTATCCATAATGAATTTCTCGTCCACAAATACTCAGTGGATTGGAAACTATTGAAAGGAAAGCTAAAAACTGTGTCTCGGTGTAGAACAACGCCAATTTGTGCGGTTTTACTTCCTTTCGTTTCACCTTTCAGATGAATTTAACATCGAACTGAAAAAAAAATCAACAAATCAATCACAAGATAATAATAGCTGAGCTATAGTCTTAGTTTATGCAGTCGCTCAGACAAACACAGGTCCACAAAGACAAGCCTGCATTTTTACCATGCTACAATTCGGTAATACATAAATACAGATTTTCCATGACATTCCAATCCTCAATTGTACAAACTCTGAGTTTTTTGAACAAAACACCTAAAAATCGGGACCTTTAAACATCCATAAGCCGACCAACGCCCACCCACACACAGGCTCGCACACAAACGCATCATCACAATTAGAAAAATCAATTCAGGAGACAAAATTTGCCAAACTGGACAAAATGAATGAATTGCCGACGCATATAAATTAGATGATAAGCTAACCTGCGAGGATCGAAGAGATCTGAATCGTGATCAGAATCTGTATGGGAAGGTGGAGATTAACGAGATTACACAGACCATATTTTATTATATTTTTAATTGGTAAATAAATATTCATTTTTTGGTCCCTTTCCTTTTTATTAGACGGAATTTTTACGTAATGTGTGGTGCGTAGTTCAAAGCTGTGGGCTTTGAATCGAAAAAAGTCTTCAGTGGCTCACGTTAGGGTTGCATACGAATCGAATCGAGTCGAATATCACAATATTTTATTCGTATTCGGATGATAATTGAATTTGAATCCGAATATTCGAATATTTAATCAAATCATAAAATCAATTCTTATTCGTATTCGGAAATAGTCAAATCGAATATTCGAATACCCGAATATGGATTATATTTGAGCATTTATCTTTACATTTAATAAAAACATAAATTTTATTATATTTAAAATATATATTGAATTGTAATAGTACGTATCGGCACCCCCTTTGAGGTGAAAAAAACCGTAGAAATTGTACAATTTCTTAAAACTTTGTTGTCCATCAACAATAATGTAAGTTTTAATTTATTACATTTATTTCATGAATGCTATTCAAAGGAAATTATTTACACATAAATATTAATTTTATAATTTATGTTAGAAGTTAATTCTACACTTTACCATTAGAAATAAGGTTAATTTAGGGTCAGGCCTGAAAACATATTTTCAATTAGAGATAAGGACCTGTGTAAGTTACATTTAGAGATAAGGACCCTATTTAGCTTTCATTTAGAGATAAGGACCCATGTGGTATCACAGACTCATGAAATGGTACCACAGAACCACGAAGTGGTACCACAGACCCATGAAGTGGTATCACAGACCTATGAACTGTTATTGCAGATCAATGAACTGTTATTGCAGAGCAATGAAGTGGTATGGGGGGGAGTCATGAAGTGTTTTTGAAGAAAATGGATCCTTAAAACTAATGCATTTTCTGACATGGGTCTGAACTGTAACTAAAACATAAATGGGGTCTGATCCGAAATTTGCCCGAGAAATAAACCAAACTTCTAAATTTATAAATATTATTCTTTGATTTATTTTGAAAAATATTTTTCATACCATAAATATTTCATATTAAAATTTATAAATATAAAAAATTATTCGATTCAAATAATTCGATTAATATTCGAGTCGAATATGTGATTTCATATTCGTATTCGGATATTTCTCGAATAAAAAAAATATTCTTATTCGGATTCGTATTATAAATATTCGAATTCGAATCTTAAATTTTCGAATCAAATCGCGAATCGAACCAACAAAAGTTCTATTCGTTTGCAACTCTAGCCAACATGACAATTCGTGACAGATTTATATATACTTGATTTATCTTTGATATATTTTTTTTATATATATAATTAAATAGCTTCGATGATTCGATACTTCTTTTGAAGTTACATGGCCACCTTCCCAATCCCAGCACAATGTCTATGCCAATCAAATTTTATAATAAATAAAGGTAATTCCTTTTAAAAAATAGGGTCAATTCGAAATCAGGCCCTATTAAGAAGTTTTAGTAGGATTCAGGCCCTATTTATATTTTAAATAGGGAGAAGGACCCAAACAATATTTAGGTTACGACTAAGGACCCATTCAGACGAAAAAGACTTTTTTACCCTTTATTTTTTCCTGAAATAACATCAAACTTTTTAGACCTAAATTTTCACGTGTTATAAAGTGGTATATAAAAATTATTTAGTGGTATTTAGTAAGATGAAGTGGTATTATTAAATGCTCTGTAAATTTTATGGTATAAACCAATTAAGACACGAACTGAGACTAAAATCGATTTTCAATACCACAAACCCTAAAATTAGCTTCTCCCCCTTCATCGAGAATACTCGAAGAATTTTCTACCGATTTGAACCCTTGATCGATGAAACCCGACTGATTCCGACATTTCATTGACAAATCTTGCGAAGGCTCTGAAGAAGAATCCAGTCGATTGCCAAGAAAGTGGCCGGAAAAAGGAGAAGAAAGTTGCTGGGAAGAACCCCGTCGAACGCCAAACATTGCTTGTGTTTTGACTGTGTTTAGTACTCTTGGTGTTTTGAATGATGGCTCTGCTTCTGCTTTTTACTGTATTTTGCATTTTGAACTAGTTGTCTTTCATACCACATCACACGTAAATTATACCACTTAGTAACATTTTGGTAACAATTTATACTCCATTCATAACAAAAATAAGAACATTGCAGAAGCTTCTTGGGCCTATTACCGTCCCCCATCTTTATACAATACCACATCACATGTATATTATACCACTTAAATATAGTTTGATACCAATTTATACTCCACTCATAACAAAAAAAGGAACATTCCAGATGCTTCATGGGCCTATTACCGTCTCCATCTTTATACAATACCACATCACATGTAAACTATACCACTTAAGTATAGTTTGGTACCAATTTATACTCCACTCGTAACAAAAAATAGGAACATTCCAGAAGCTTCATCGGCCTATTACCGTCTCCATATTTATCCAATACCACATCACATGTAAACTATACCACTTAAGTATAGTTTGGTACCAATTTATACTCCACCCGTAACAAAAAATAGGAACATTCCAGAAGCTTCATGGACCTAGTACCGTCTCCATCTTTATACAATACCACACCACATGTAAATTATACCACTTAAGTATAGTTTGGTGCCAATTTATACTCCACTCGTAACAAAAAATAGGAACATTATAGAAGCTTCATGGGCCTATTACCGGCTCCATCTTTATACAATACCACATCACATGTTAACTATGCCGCTTTAGTACAGTTTAGTACCAATTGGTACTCCATTCATAACAAAATATAATAACATTCCAGAAGCTTCATGGGCAGTCAAACCGTCTCCATCTTTATACAATATCACATCACATGAAAACTATACCAGTTCAGCATAATATAGTACCAATTCATGCTCCATTCATAACAAAAAATAAGAACATTCCAGAAGCTTCATGGGCCGTAAGTGATACGGTCTATCCATCTTTATATGATATTATGATACCACATCACATATAAATTATACTACTTAATAATATTTTGGTAACCATTTATACTATCCTGGTAACAATATTACGAAACGATACCACATTAAGTCGTAATAATACTAGATAATATATTATATGTACCATATTAATAGTTCGAATACTTTCTAAATAAAAGTTGATTTTTTCGATTGTAGAAGAATAAAAATCATGGAAATATATGATTTATGTATTTAAACCACCAAGTTCCTTGATTTTGTCACGTTTATGCAAATATGATGCAAGTAGTCAAGTAATGTGGTTTTGATCATGTAAAATGCACACCAATGCAAATCGTGGACAACTATATTTACAACACATTGATATTTACCATTACGAATTGCAACAAATGTATCCTCACAAGCCACCTAGACAGAACTTACTTACACAATCTATTGCTAGGAAAAAAGTCTTCCATAACAATAAACCATTTCGATATCATTTCTGATGTGGAAGATTAGACAAAGCTGTAACCACGGAGCATAATCAGAATATATCAGGGGCTTTGATACCACTTGTGAAATATTTAGAGAGGTTGTGAGTCTCCTATTGTAAGAGAGATAGAGTTAGTTTTCTTCTTACGGTAGAGAGTTGTAACTCCTAAATAAACCACAGTAAAATATCTCTACCTTGCCCGTGGTTTTTTACCCCGAGTTTGGAGTTTTCCACGTAAATTCCCGGTGTCTCTTTTATTTTTATACTATCCATTTTACAACAAATACGAGTATGATAATATTCAACTTGCATGTAATTGCGAGCCACTACTAATGGTGAGGTTAGTGTGTGCAATTGTGTAAAGTCATAAACAAATAAAAATGTCTAACATCAACTAATCAATGTTCGAGTATAAATCACGAGGAATGAATGTGTAACTAGTCATAACCTACCTTACAGGTATCTATTCTAACAATTTGAGAGATCGATTTGTACTAAAAAAAAACTACTAATAATGAACTCAAGCTAACTGAAAAACTTAGGTAAGATGGGTCGTTTTATCTCATGTTGGAAACGCGATATTAACTTGTCTCGCCTTAACATTTGAAAAATATTCCATTCGTCATGTTAATTTGTAACATCACCAAGAACCTACCAGACAACATTATTCCATCATCCAAATAATATAATAATAATGAACGAATAACCATACTCAATCATCTCTTCCATGTTACAAAATTATTTACCCTCTCATCTCATCTCACTCAATAATAATAATAATAATAATAATAATAATAATAATAATAATAATAACAATAATAATAATAACAACTTTATATTCTTATACTTCTTCCAATTATATCTTATTCACATAACTACTAATAACTTTCACCTCTTCTGAAACCTAAAGGACTTGATAGCAAAAGAGAATATAAAAGCAAAAAGAACACAGAACCCAACCACCATAACTGCCGCCACGGCTACGTACTCGTGCCTGAAACCCAACACATTCTTCACCAAAAGCCTTGTCGATATAACACTGTGGTCCCCGTCCGTGAGGTTCACTGGCTCGTCGCTGTCCGAGTACTGGGATGCGATGAGCCCATAAAGGGTCCATGCGACAGGGTTCGCCCAGTAGTACCATCTCCACCATATCGGAATCCTCTGCAAGACCCACGGTTGGTTAACTCGCTTGCGGAAACTCGTAATGATTCAGTTCAGTTCATACTATTGTAGGCGTTATTATTTTGTTTGGTCGTGTACAAGGGATTGTAAATTCAGGACAATAAGTTCCAAAAATGAAACAATTTGAGGAAACCTAATATTAAATGTTGCAATTTTAGGAAGTTGAGTTTCAAAATTGCAGCAAATTGAGGGCAATCATAGTCAAATTTATATTTGAAACTTATTGTTTAAAATCCCAACATTTTATTTAGATGTCATAAGCTGCTACGATTTTGAAAATTATTATGACTAAAAAAGTTACTAAGTTAGTATAAGGACATCAAAAGTTAAGGGTGGAGTGACATTATAAGAAGTATATTTCAAAATTATGCAAACCCTAGATTTTGCCAAAAATTTTAGGGTATTGGGGGACTGTAGGGGTGCGTTATACAAACAATCAAAACTAAGCATTAAATGTTTAATTTTGAAAGTTACTGTCCGCATGATTTCATCCCCTAGAGAGACAGTGTACCTTGTGTGGGATCATGAATCCGCTGAAGAGATTCCAAAGCATGTAGAAAGGTGCGGAGACGATGGCGGCAACGTTGTGGTTGGGAGTCACGGCGGTGGTCATCATGCCGTAGAAGGTGAAGTACATCATCGTGAAGTACATGAAGAATACGTACATCAGAAACTTTGAAGCCGCCCATTCGAACGCCGCCATGGAGTAGAATATTGTTGAGTATATGAGCGACTGAGCCAATACGTAAGGAAATTCTATGGCAACCTAGCGCAGAAAGACCACATAGACAAACGTTTCGTAATGATTCTTTCAACAATTTATCGAAAATTTATCATCTAAAAAATAACGGGCGGGCCTTAATTCACCTGAGCAAATGCAAACGGCAGAGCAGAGTACATTCCTGCGGCCCTTTCTCTGTATGAGACGAATCGTTCGACCGATAGCACTGGCTGAACGGCCGTGCCATTGGTTATTCCAATGAAGAGCACCGCGGCGTACATTGATCCCATGGCGTTGAAGATGTCTTGCTCAGTATCCCTGCGATAAAGATTTGAGTAAGATTTAAGAAGGCTTTCAACTATAAGTTGATCGTAGCGTTGGCGAAGGTAAAAGAAAAAAGAACCTTTTAGAGCCGAATTTCCAGCAAATCGATCCGAGCATCAGGGATATGATCGTCGTGTAGAAGAAGCGCACGGCTGTGTACTGAGGGTTTCGCCAGTAAGATAAGTTCTGCTTCCATAGGCAGGCTGTGAACTGATCGAAGTATTTTCGGGAATAGATAGAAGGGAAGTTGAGCTCTTTCGAATCAGCGCTCGGTTTGCTCAGCCTAGCAACCAACTGGTTATTGAACCTGAAGCGAAAAAAGAGAAAATGTTATTGATGAAAATAATCGGATAGACTATATATTTTTTTTGTGGGAACTTACTGAAATAGGTTAGATCTTCGGTAAACTTCAGCAAAATCGACGCCCAGGCGCTTTTCTTCTGTGGCCGACGTAACCTCCAACATCCATGTAGCGGGATTATATCCTGGCCTGATCCTCGTCACTCCGTGTACTCCCTAACAAGAACGATTTATGCGCATTTTTTTCGATTTTAATAATAGATTAGATGGCAAATGAACTGGCAAACGAACCTCGAAATACTCGACCAATTTGTTCGACTTAGGACCGAGCGGACCTCCGTATATGACCTCTCCCCCTCGTTTCATAAACAAAAGCTGCATGAAAGAAGAAAAAGAATAATAAGCTCAATGCTGAAAAGAAATGTTGTGAACTGCTATGACAAACCTCGTCGAAAGATTCAAAGATGTCGATGCTGGGCTGATGTATCGTACAGACTATCGTTCGTCCAGTATTCACTATGTTCCTCACCGTCCTCATGACGATGGCCGCCGCGCGCGCGTCCAAACCCGACGTGGGCTCGTCCATGAAAACTATTGAAGGGTTGGCTACCAATTCGACTGCTATAGTGAGGCGTTTCCTTTGTTCGGTCGATAGCCCGTCGATTCCCGGCAAGCCCACCAATGCTAGCTTCAGAGGAACGAGCTCCACGAGCTCCATTACCTCCTCGACGAAAGCCTGAGAAAAGCGTTCAACATTCACAATAGTCACACACAGTAAGATTACGCTTAGAACGTCGGAATATATATATTTTTTCCATTTTTTCCAGCTAATAATGTTGAATGACCACTTTACCTAAAAGCTTAAGCTTGAAACAAGTGCATCATATTTTCACTTTATATATATTTTACTTCCAACACACCCCTACCGTTTAGGCTGGTTTGTTTTTATCTAATCTTAGACGTGTATTATTCATAAATGAGTGGTCGTGAGGATTTGTTACACGACTAATTAGTCCCTAAACTCTAATACCGTATAGAATGATCACTACACCTAAAGGTTTAAGCTTGTAGTGGAGTGGTCATTCAGCATTTTGAAGTAGTCACATGCCGTAAGTTACGCCTAAAATGTCGAAAACTGAGATTCTTTTTTTCGGGCTAATAACTGGGGTTAATTATTTTTTCAGTCCTATAATTTATGGGGAGTGGCATTATACTGATAATAACCTTCAAAATTAAGCAATTTAGGAACATTATATGCCGAAACCTTGATTTTGTCATCAAAATGCTTAATTATAAACTTTATTGTCCGGATATAAGTCACCACATAAATTTTCCTGACCCCTACATTACACGTAGAAACCCTCGAAATTTGGCAACATCAGGGTTTCGTCCCATAAATTATTAGATTTATGAAAGTTATTATCCCTGTAATGCACCTCTAAATTATTTGACTAAAAATAATTAACCCAAAATAATTGCATACCTTTTGGGTCTGCAGTGCAATGTCCGAAGGCAAACGGAGCCAAGCAGAGAAGAGAAGCGATTCATGGACGGTCAAGCATGGGGAGTGGATATCGTTCTGTTCGCAGTAGCCCGAAATTCTAGCGAAAGTCTCTTGCTTCTTAGGATAGCCCGAGATACTGATAGTTCCTTCTATTACGCCGCCCGTCTTTCGACCCGCCAGCACGTCCATGAGAGTGGTTTTTCCCGCCCCGCTCACTCCGACCAATGCGGTGAGGACACCGGGCCTGAATGCGCCCGTGATGTCCTTCAGCAGCTGTAGTTTCTCCTCTTGCACGCCTTGTTGCTTCAGCTCCTGAAGATGTTTTATTACACGACGAGTGACGTAAGAAAAAACATTGCTAAAGAAAAAAAAATGGTTTTCTTTTCTAACAACGGATTTAATGTACCAGGGGCACGTCGACGTAGTAATTGATATTGCTGAAGGACATTGCGAGCGGTTGGAAAGGAAGCACCATGCCTTTTTGTTTGAAGTTTTTTTCTGACAAGTAAAAAGCACGTGTTAAGCGTCGTTATCCAAAAGTCTATCGAAAAGGTTCCTAATTACCAGCAAACGAGCCCGAGTACTGTAAGAATTCCTGGAGCTGTATGGGCGTCGGCGCCCCTTGTTGCGTATTTTCTCTGTCTTGAAGCTCATTGACCTCCTCTTTGGACACAATAGCTTGACGCTTTCCCAAAGCTTCATGAGGTTGAAGTCGAATGAATATACATAGCTATTCGTTGTAACAGATTTTGTACAGATCGAGGATGGTGAAAAAGCGCTTACGGTTCAGCTTGGAGAGGAATAAGGTAAACAGGATATTGAATAAGACGATATAACCGATCAAAGCGCCGAGGCCGATCAAATACCAGTAACTTTCTGGGAACAAACTGCGAGCTTTTAACAGTGCTTTGCCTAAAGTTGTGCCGTCCCCGTAATTCTGCACGAAAAAAAAATAGTTCGGCGTTATACTTTCAATAATAGGGGACGTGGAAGCACATAACAGAATGTTTATTAACCTTGCTCCAAGAATGCCCGAGGAATTCATTCACGGACGCCGCGTTTTGAGCGTACATCAAGGGAGAAATCCAAAATCCCCATATCCACCAACTAGGTATCCTATCTGTCAGTTCAACAAAGAGAGCTTGCTTGAATCTATCTATCTATGATATTGAAGAAGCATATAACCACTTTACGTACCTCTGGAAATTATGTATCCTCCGAGGGCCATTACGATCAACATACCAAAGGATCCAAACGTATTAGCCACGATCATATTACGCCCCAATGAACCAATGAGGCGAAAGAGGGCAAGGGACATCTGATGAAGAAAGAAGTAGAGCACAAACTGCCGAAGAAATCTGCAGAAAAGTTTGTGTTAAACGCCATTAAAGCCAACATTTTCTTGAAAGAATTTGGCGGGCGATTACTTACCTTGTGATATTTGGATCAAAGCCGACGACATAGTACGTCACGGCGACCCAAAAACCCGATTCTATCAGAGAAGTTGGGATGCTCAGCCACCAAGATGGCAATGTGTAAGCCCAACATGGGTAGAAGTGTAAGTCCCTATGCTTGTAGAGTATCGGAAGCTTCATGACTAGCATGGAAACCTCGGTGAAGCCGTTGAAGAGTATGATCACCATTGAAAAGTATAGCTCCCCCAAATAAAGCCCACCGTCGTAAACCGTGTCGTGGTGAAGAATAGCTCGGCAAAAGACGCTCATTGTTATGAGAGCGACTAGAAGAAGCTGCAAAAAAGAAGTGTAACGTCCAATGAGCGACAAAAATATGTGAAGAGAATGGAAGTTCATTGGGAAAACCAGTCCAGGCTGATTTCCATATTGATTGAACACTTCACCTAAAATGTTAAAGCTTGAAGGGAGTGTATCCGTTTTCTATTTTATATATTATAATTCCAGCATGCTCGCTCATGTATAGACCGATTCTTTATTATCTAGTCCTAGACGTGTAAGTTTCTTAAAAATGGGTGGTCGTGAGGATTCGTACTCAAGAACTATTTGGTCACTAAATCCTAAACCCTAAACCCACTCAACATGCAGTGAACTATCAGCGAGTACTACTAAGAGTTCCTACCTGTATAAATTTGAAGATATATATGAACAAATTACGCTTCATGAGCAGAAGCTGCCAATCAAAGTTGGTTTTCAGTAATTCAATTCTCTTCGCCCCATACTGAGAAGACGACAAGGCGGCGGGGTGGTTGTAGCGCTTGTCGAACGGTACGCTAAGTTCCTCTGTCAAACCTCTGCCCACTCTATACGACTTAAAAGCTTCGGCAAACTTCGAAACCGAGGCGTAAGCATATGGGCTTCCGTGATTGGCCCAATACTGCTCCTGGTCCTTCCTCGACACGACCTCTTGCAAGAAATCCGCCACGTTCTTACGCTTCGGACATCGAAATCCCATATGCGAGAAGAAATCGAGGGCGGCGTCACGGGGCCCTTGGTACACAATTCTTCCTTCGGACAATAGGATGACGTCATCGAAGAGCTCGTAAGTCTCGGGCGCGGGCTGGAGGAGGGAAATCACGGTGGTTCCGTTTAGCCCGCGGGTCCAATGCCGAAGGTAGTTAATGATTTGGTACGTCGTCGAACTGTCGAGGCCCGTGGATATTTCGTCCATGAATAGAATCCTCGACGGGCCGGCCAATATTTCGCCTGCCAAAATGGATTTAGAATTATAGTAGTTAAATAAAAGTCTGCTGAAATTTCTGTTCTGTCCCATACCGAACAAATCAAGCTTTCATAATCGATTAATATGACTAAGAGGCGACTCCCACTATCCTCAATTAGTTTTAGGCTGAAGCGCTCAATTTCCAATAAAGTCAACGAGTTATGACTACCATCACAAGCGTTAGGGGCGTACCTGTCGTCAGGCGCTTCTTTTGGCCGCCGGAGATTCCCTTAATCATTTCGTCTCCGACCAGAGTATCGGCGCAGAGATCGAGCCCTAAAATCTTTTTTCAAGAGTTCGTTTTTTATTAACCATTATTAGATGTGATAACTTAAACTAATAATTGCAACGAAAAACTTGACGGATTGCGGAAGAAATGTATGTACCTTCAAAATGTACTCGACAACAAGGCCCGTCTCTTTTCCCTCTATAGCTAATGCCTGGAATGGAGGATCATCAACACAAAATCAACCTTGAGTTATCCATTCGGCGAGGGATCTTTGCAAGCATGAATTAGCTTACCTTAATGAAAATATCGAGATCTTCGTCGGGCTTTATTCCCGAACGCTTCTCTCTTCTCGAAAGTTCGAGGAGCATATCTGTTTTTGCATTACAGACGCTCTCAAGAATGAATTAAGCGCAACGCCAACGATCGCATGCATAATAAAGAGACTGTTCGAACTTACCGTACTTGCAGCCGACGCCCTGACAGCGCGCAGAGAAATCGAGCGTTTCTCTAACAGTCATCTCTGCTATGTGGCAATCTTGTTGGCTGACGTAAGCAGACGTTGTTTGAGGTACAAACTCCTTAAATCTGTGCCCATTGTAAGTTATTTTACCTGACATCTTTTAGAAAGAAAAAATCGAAGCTTTCAGAAAGGAGTCGGTTGGTAATAACTATGATACAATACGATCACAACTTCACAACAGATTTTGACCTCAAGATCGGACTTAAGGCGACCGGCGAGAGCGAGCAAGAGAGTTGACTTTCCCGAGCTCGGAGGGCCTAATAGTAAAGTCAACCTAGACAGAAACAAACAAACAAACAAGGACATAAAAGACATGCAAGAAAAGTAGTACATGTAACGTGATGAAGAAAATAATATAAACGAATGATAGCTTGCCTTCCCGGTCGGATGATCCCGCTAATATCATCCAAAATCGCCAACTTTCGTCTATCGCCGGAGTATATTCTCAGCGTACGCAGCAATACCTGAATTTTCAAAAATAATAATGAAAAGTCAGAAATTAATCAATAGCTGATGAGCGAAGAATCTGCACATAACCGTACGTACCTCAGCCATATTGATGATGAAGTTCGGTATTGTAGGCAAAGCTCGGCTGCCCGTGTGGCCGAACGATTCGACGGTTAAATGTTCGAATCTTACTTCGACCTTTGGAAACTCTAAATCAGATCTGCATATATATATATATATATATATATATATATAGATAGATAGATAGATAGATAGATATAGATATATATCATCGTTCAAAGTCATTAGCACATTGCCTTTTGTGTTTGAGCATAAAAATCCAAACTTTAGGTGTCAACATTCTGCAGATTACTTTAAGCGAGCCCATTATGTAAATCTAATGAAAATTCAATGTGGGGAAAATATAAATTTGTCAATTTGGCCCTAACTTCGAGTAAAGTACTATAATTAGAAACAAATAACGACACAATTATGACTTTATTATTACCCAAAAAGGAAGTGAAGCAGTAGTCATGACGTACACGCGCACACATCCACTAAACAAGGAAAAGAAAATGGGGAAAGCCGATCGAAGAAGAAGAAGAAAGAATAACCTCTCGAAACGACGTCGTACGCGGCCGAACAGCTTCTCCCAATCGCCATCGACGCTATCGATCAACCTATCCAAGACCAACTTCTGCTCCTCGGTCTGAAGCTTCTGAACATCGATCTCATTGTAATTCCCCGACGTATTTCTAAAGATGCCTCGCCGTACACGGCGGTGGGTCGGCAACCTCTCCAACGCCGCCCATCTCAGTTCGTCCTCGTCTTCTCCGTCCTCCCTAAAAGACTCTGAGCGAGCAGATAAGTTCTCCGCCGAGATCCACATAAAGTTCACCGTAAAAAGAAAAGAAAAAGCTATCAACTTTACAAGTGATTCTGGGAAATTGTCAGAATTACAATGGGGGTTTTATTCTAGCCGCTCATAGAAGGAAGACTGTTCAAGGCGGTGGAGATGCGTGTAATGTAGACGTAGTGTGTGTGGACTTTCCGAAGTGAAGCTAACATTGTTGGTTGGATTCCATTAATGCTTCGTGAGAGAAGAAAGAAAATACAATTGAATTTTTCCGAGATGGGTTAGTTGAGAATTGCATTGAATACGAGGCAAAAGGCCCTTTCTCCTCCTTATCTATCTTTGCCTTTATAATAAGTATTATATGCATGCTGCTGATGTGATGCTGTTTTCTTTCCTCCGTTATTTACTGCTTTTTGTTTTTCGAACTTGTCCTTTTATTATCTCTTTCTTCAATATGCTGTATACGCACATGGCGTTTTAAGGGAGACGAGCTAACGCACAAGCAAGAGAAGCTTAGGGTACAACTTGTTGGGTGGGCAGCCATGGAATGGAAGGGGTTTGTCTTTGTGGCATTAAATGCAGTGACGCCAAAACGATATGAATGGTCGGACTTTTTCTTTTCTTTTTCTTTTGAACTTTATGGTGCGTTTGGTCCGCGGAATTCGACGTGGAAAAGAAAAGAAAAGTGTGGCTACACGCATTGAATCATTGTACATTATGCTTCACGTGTCGCACCATTCCACTTTTCCTTTTCTTTTCCACGTCAAAATCCCTAAACCAAACGGAGCCAAGGAAAAGATGGTTGAGGATTTCCGTTGAAATCATATGTACCAAAAATTCCTCTCTCATTTTATGTCTCACTTTGTTAAAATTAATTTTCATGATTATCGAAAAATATACGTAAGGATATCAAATTGATCATCATAAAACAAGAAATAAATTGGATGTGTTTATTTATTTTATTATATCAATCACATGAAATAACGATGATTTTATGATTTGGTGGAATATAAAATTAAAAGAACTAATAAATAAAAAACAAATTTTGTGAACCATAGGATTTAAAATTCAACGTACCTGATCATGGAGACATAGAGGGGACATAATTTGTGAGACAGATGATTTCACGAATGAGAGTTTGTGTGAAGCGGTTGCTATTATTATTTCTTCTTAGAGTAAATTATGTTTCAAGCCCTTTTAAGCTATTTTCATTTTAATTCAGACTCCATTGCTTTAAATTTAAGTTTAAATGACCCATCTCAAGTTTGCCTTAGAGATACGGACACATTTGTGCGAAAAAGACCCATTTCCCTCAATTGTTACGAAAAATTACATACCTATGCCATCATCCTCACGTCCGAGTTAGAGTAGATCGACGATTCTTACAACACCAAAAACGCTTTGAAATTTCAGAAATCTTCTACGTTATTGAGCGAAAAAAGGTAAAATCGAGCTCAATTTTTCATGGGTCCTCGTAACCAACGAAAAATTTCGATGTTATGTTGGAATAATGCTTCAAACGCAATTCGAAAATTTTTGCTACAACGAGTGAAATCTTGACTTTTGTCCTCGAATAATGTGGATTCACACAAGAATGTGGGTTTGAGTGATCACCATGAAATAACAACGAATTTTTCCGCGGCCTAAAATCCAAACAGTTTCACTTTCAGTAACAAATCACTTTATCTGGATACCATTTTCTGTTCGTATGGAAACTGTACCATCAAAACAATACCAGATTCTTAACATTGAGGAATAAATGTTGCCTCGGTAATAATATATAATTTCAGTAACACGTCACTTTATCTAGGTATCACTTTCTACTATTTTGGAAACCATACCCTAAAACAACAATAACAGATTCCTAACATTGAGGAATAAATGTTGCCTCATTTATAACAAATAATGAAAAGACAATAACGGTTTGTTTCCTATAATAACTGCATACAACTAGTATGGACTGGGGCGTCAAGAGGAAGATAAAAAAACTCGATGTAATGCTATACTAATTAAGATAATTGATATATTTTTTACTTTGAGGATATAATTTGAAAGATTTGTTCTATAAAAACGCATGTACAAAAAATAATACCTTTCTCTAATATTATATTATTGTAGTATATATTAAATACTTAATAACTATAATATGTTTATAACACCTCGTGTTTTTTAATACTTACGGCTAGTTTATAATTCTACATCAAGCGGTTCGGGATTTGATCGATAGAGATTGTGGCTGAATGTCTTAGGTTAGACCTTTGTTTGATTATTACATCACAACTCACAAGTCACAAATGGTTAGCAAGAATAAAAAATGTCGGCATCATCTAATAAATAATACGAAGGACCCAACTTCAAATGTAGGCTGCCTATACTTACCAACCGAATATAAGAAAATAGGTAAAAGCAGTCTGCGTTCACTCATAATAAAACTCCGCCGACAATACAGTTAATAAGCTGGCTGGCTGATCATTTACAATTCTCACCACAGATTTTCATCTGCACAATTGAATAATTTCTAAACGAAGATGGGGCTTATTAATTTTTTAGTCCCCTATATTTGGGGTGCTGGGATTTCGGGACACCTTAATTAAATGGAACATTTTTAGTCATGTAAGTTTAATAAAAAGAGCAATTAAGGAGAGCCGGAATTAACACGCGTGCAGAATTGTGATTTGGACCTTAATTTTTTTCTCTATCATCCAGCTAAGCGATGTTATATTATTAATGACTCATGTAATATAATACTCCATATTATATATATTTATATGATGATTATTAAATAGGAGAGAGAAAATGGGTCGAGGCTAGAAGTCAAATAATGAAGTAACGTTATTATTGTTAAAAAAAAATTTCAATATGTGACGTGGAAGTGACACTTCCGTTCTAACATGGGGTGTTTGTTTTGGGGTGATCCTCAAAAACATTACCGTGATCCTTCCACCGCTTCCTAATCACCGCGTTTGTTTAGCGTAGGTGGTGAACCATTACCGTGATGGAAGATCACCGAGGTGAAACGGGGTGATATTCCATCTTTTGGATCACCCCCAAAAAGCAGGTGATCCTCCATCACCGTGATGGGGGTGGTATTTTCAATATTTCTTTGGACAAAATTACTCTTATCTTTTAATATTAATTCCTTATATACCTTTACTCCTATTTAAATTACATAATCAACATATTTAATCTTAAGAAAAATATATTCAATGCTTAAAAAATAAAAGAATTATGTTGAATAGAAAATACTTATATTAATAATTGATTAATATATTAAAACTTAAAAAATAAAATAATTATATTGAAGAATTATATAAAATACTTATAATTAATAATTGGTTAAAAATCTATGTTTAAACTCTAAAAAATATAATAAATCTATTGATGCATGCTTATAAGCTTAGCAATAATACTTGATTTTTAAATATTAGTAACTATCACGTTAAATATTACCTCAAATGAACATATTAAAATACTTTTCCTACATAATATACATAAGGTTAAATATGACATTTACACAACATCGCCCCAGAAATCACTGCGATTAAACAAATACAATATTTCAATATAACAATGATATGCAAAATGAAATATCTCCCCAAAACAAACACAGTGATGACATATCACCTTGATCCACATCAGGGAGATATCCACATCACGGTGATGTGAGTATCACCATATGTTGGATCAACGGAGACAAACACCCCCAAAAGGTGAAGGTAATATGACTGAAACATATTGTTGTATCCGTTTCTTTCAGTAGTATAATATCATAAATATCACTAATTCATCTATATTATTTGTGTTACGAGTTGAAATTATATTGTTAGAAATTTCTAAGTAAAATAAAATCAGTACAAGATTGAATATGTTTCAAAGATGTCAAAAAACCTTATATGATATAATATGCTCAAATATAGTAAGAGTTGACTTTTATACAATGTATTAGTAACCATAAACACAATGAAAATAGAAAACGATAGAAAGAAAATGTCTTGATAAAATACACAATATAACATAATGTGACTATTATGTAGTTGAAATCCTGATTTTACGACTCAAATTATCTTTTCCGTTGTATTTAATAATGTTAGCGGTTTGTTTCGATACAGTCTAATATATAATGTTATAGGGCTCGTTTGATATGTGGGTATGAGTGTGTATTGGTGTGTATGGGGTGTGTATGAATAAGTTGGCTTGTGTTTGATATCTGTGTATAACCATACATGCCTTGTATGTCTATACACGTCTATTACAAGGATTTTGGTTATAGGCCTTGTATATTCATACCCACCTCTAAGATGGTTATGGGGTGTGTATCACTAATCCATACACACCTATACACATCTCAAACACATCTATCAAACGCAATTTATATCATTACACAAATAATTAATACACACATATCAAACATATTAAAAAATAACATCAACAAAATCCTTGTATAGCTATACACAAATAACTTATACCCATGTAATCCCTAAACACGATATCAAACGAGCCCTATATATTGTGTTACTATAATATGTTATTTACTTGATTTCACCAACCTTTTATTTTGATCCGATACTACATAGTTATCTTGGATTCTTTTCACATGTTGATATTATATGAATATTATCAAAGCTACTCGGCCATTATACGATTTCTCTTTTATTTATTTTTTCTACTTTTCTAGAAACGAAGCTTAGTACAACACATTCGATCCTAAATTTCGTCCGAAGAGAATTGAAGTCCAACAAATAAATATTTGGAAACTGTAACGCTTTCAATTCATGCGGAAAAAAAATTCAAAATTAATCCAAAAAGTTAAAAAAATAAAATAAAAAATCCTATGATCAGTTCTGAAAACGAAATTCGATGTCGTTGAATTCTCTCTTTTCTCTTTCTCTTTTATTTGTATAAAAGGGAATTTCACGAACCCAGGAATTCTAATCGATTCGAGACCTTCACCGCTTGCTCATCATTCCTCTCGTTTTTCCTCGCACGTAAGTTGGTTGCTTCTTCTTCCATGGCTTCGATTGTGGATCTATGCGATGTAGATTTGTTCATCTTCTTTCATGTAATAAGAGAGATGATGATAGGTTAACGTTTGACATTCCTTATTTTGATGATGATTAGAATAATCTGTCTTATCGTAGAGATTCATTAGAAGATATCATCATACGACCTTTTCCATGTGAAGGTTTCTTTATTACCGTATAACTCAAAGGTAAATTACCAATCACATGAGATGGAAGAAGGTGTATGGTGAAATGCCAACGAAAGTGATTATGCTTATGCCCTTTTGGCAAGTATTCTACACAAAAAAATTGGGAAGCTTTATGACACAAAAGCACACCTTTTTAATGGGATTGCTTTACTTGCTTATGACTAATTTATTATTGCGTCTCATCTACCATCTAACACATCTGTTCACGTCGATCTATATACATTATCATATGATCTTGACGACTTATCTTGCGAACATTATAATAATCAAAGCTTAGAAAATTCAGGAGAAGAAAAAAAGGAAAAGAAGAAGCGAACCATGGACGACAATAATAGCATCAACGAAGGAGGAGCAAAGCTCACGGGAATAAGGCAGATCGTTCGCCTGAAAGAATTCTTGCAGAAATGGCAGAGCGCAACCTTAGGTCCAAAGGAAGTGTGTTCGAGCGATAATAATCAGAAGCCTTGCAGCAGTAATACTGGAATATCCCCTGAGATAAGCCGTAGGCTTAGGACGAGCAGCGCCCACGAATCGGACGAGGACAGCTGTCACAGCCCCGAGCCTTCGCATGGCGTGCCCAAAGGGTACCTTGCTGTGTACGTGGGCCCCGAGCTTCGTAGGTTCATTATACCAACGAGTTATCTCACCGATCCTTTGTTTAAGGTTTTGCTCGAGAAAGTCGAGGAGGAGTTTGGCTTCGATCACGGTGGAGCTTTAACGATCCCATGTGAGGTTGAAACCTTCAAGTATTTGTTACATTGCATGGAGAATCATCAGAGAGATCATCTAAAAGCTGATCATCTATCTAATGCAGGTAATTGAATATTATATATATATATGTATATATATATATGTGTGTGTGTGTGTGTGTTTGTTTTGTTGATTTTGTGACATTTGCCTTGCACAGATGGGCCAGTGGATGGTGAGTGACGTGAGATAATGTTCTTGGGACTGCAGTGGAAATTTTTTTGTGATTTTTAATTTGCAAGTAGTGTATGTCATTTTTTTCTGACAAATTTTGTTTATTGGTTTTTTACTCTTACTTAATTTACCGGCAAATATACAACTTTTCAATCACTTGCTTTACGATGTTATAAAATGTCCAATTTATCTGTCAAAAGAATCATTGATTGATTTTAGCTCGTGTCATTTTCATTCCTCAGTTCTCACCTTGATAACTATTATCATTACTTCTGCTAGTAGCTGAAATATAGACTCCAAATTCAAAATATTTGTTGAAGTTTCGACTTCACCTAAAAGCTTAAAGTTAGTAAGTCTATAATTTTTGAATTTTATATATTATATTTCCAACACAAGTCTTCACGTCCAAATCGATTTATTAGTCTTAGGCGTATTGTTAAATGCAAATACCTAAATGCTTATATATTATATTTCAAATACAAGCCCCTCGCGTCTAGACCAATTCCTTTATTGTTTAGCCTTAACATGTAGTTTTCATAAATGTGGTCGCTTCACCTATAAGTTTAAACTTAAAGAGAGTGTATCATTTTTTAATTTTATATATTATATTTCAAATAGAAGAAGCCTCTCACTTCTAGGCCAATTTCTTTATTGTTTAGCCTTAACGTGTAGTTTTTTTTAAATGTGGTCGCTTCACCTATAAGTGTAAGCTTAAAGAGAGCGTATCATTTTTTAATTTTATATATTATGTTTCCAGCAATATTGCTAGTTATGATGTGTCCGCTACGAAATTGTTAGTTATGATCAACCTTGCCGAATTCCAACCACACATGGTTAGCTTCGAGCAAGAGGAATAGGATCGAATGATCATACCTCCCTAACTACAAGATACATTGAGCCTATCACATTTACGAGGTTTACCTAGTGAGTATGACACATGAAAATGGCCTAGTGTGAATTACGTTGTTGATTTTAGTCTGTCGTGCTTACTTACACATTTAGTGAGCATAACCCACTATGTACATGTCATAGCGTGATTGGGGTGGCCTAATTTACAGCCAACTTATTAAATACTTATCCACGACAAACACGTCCTACGGCTCAACGGTGTACACAAATAAGTTCACTCTTATAACAGTCGAGTCCTACCCTACCTTAACCTTACCCGGAAATAATAATGGGCTTGTGCTCAATAAATACGGGCCTCGCGAATTGAACCAAAAGGTCAATCCCTCACATATGCTAGTTTGGCTGGTTATCTAGGCTTGCCATTGTTGGACACAACAAAAAACCACAAAAATGCACCAAAATACTCATACACAAAGCAAGATACACTACTTAACTCATCTTCAAGCCGCCAAATCGGCAGTGTACTTAACCCCGGTAGAAGGCAACCAAGAATTCCCGATAATAAACCGCGAAACCGTAAAGTTACTCGCCTCGTCCGAGCTGTTAAAGACTCGAAATCCGGGCCACCTCACCCTGCTCCCCAAGCCCGAGCCGGGCCCGTAATTCATGTACTCTCCGTAAAAGAGAGTGTCCAAAGCAAAATCCCCGTTCCACTCCAACCAACCCTCGGGCCTAATGGCACCACTTATGTACGACTGCATGACCACCGTCCTCGAATACAGCTTCCAAGGTCGGCCCAAGTAGGTCTCCGTGGTGTTCAACACGCCCGAGTCGACAGTTATGTTGCAGTACTGTATGGAAAACCCGGTGTTCTCGAGGGGATCCGTACGGCCCTGGGCCGTGATCATGTTCTTCTGGCTCGGAAGCCCTTGAATTGCCGTTAGGAGGCAGTTTTGGAAGACGGCGGCTCCGTCCCCGAAGATGAAGTCCACCGTGCCGTAGATCTCACACTCTCTGTAGAACTGGCGTTGGGAGTGCGCGTATAGCGTGTCTTCGAACCCTTTGATGGCGCAACGGTATAGGACGGATAGGTCAGAGTCGGTTCGATAGGCTACGGCCTGGTGCTTCTCGGGCCCCGCCGTGTTCTCGAACGTTATGTCCCGAGCTATGAATCCCTGGCCCTTAACAGCTGTATATTAATTGGCGTTAGACAGAACAAAAAAAATTAACCATCACCCTACTAAATCGACTATGGGCTTGCACCACATACTCGACTGACGAGGCTAATCACTGGGATCAGTTGAGAATGACCTTCGACTCGATATTGAAAGTCTAAGGTCCCTAGTGAAATCGAAACTAAGACCTACTACTTCAATTGTCTCGGGCCTAACCACTAGGCCGTGCCCTTAGGGACAACCTTACCAACAAATACAGATCTCTAAAACTTACCGAATGTTGCGGAACGATAAGTAGTCCACCCGTCGACGTAGTTACGATTGCCCGTAATAACGGTAGCATCGATCCCATCCCCGATCAGCATGATGTTCCACTTCTTCTTACCCACCTCGACGTACTCCTCGTACACGCCCTTCTTCACGTAGACGACGTACCTCTCGTGACTGAAATCGGGCGCATCGCGAATCGCGTCCGCGATCGTCGTGTAGTTTCCCGTTCCGTCCTGAGCGACCACCGCGTCCGCGCCCTCCGCGGCGTCGGCATCCGTCGGCTGAAGCAGCTTTCGATCGCGCGACTTGAGCCACCTCGGGAATTTTCCGCCGCCAGAGGCGAGCCTTCGACCGCCCTCGCCGCCGCCGGCGGTCTTGGGCGGTGGAGACGTATCGACGACCATTTTGAGCATGTCGTAGACCAGCGACGAAACCTGGTCTACGCTTCCCGATATTAGGCTCGAGACAATGCCGTTGTTCGTACCGTCGAGGCCTTCTCTGCACGTGTCCTGATTGACGAGGGCCCCGCTTAGCCACGTCTTCATGTCGTGCCCTAAATTTCCCGTGCTGATTTCCATTTCTGCAATAACAGTTATTGGAAAAAGAAAAAGAGAGACAATTATACTCGAATTAAATTGCGGTAAACTGTGCCCTACTATTGGGTTCTTGAGAGGCGGAGAGAGTCCAGCTAAGCTCATCGATGGTCATATCCATGAGTTCGAGGCAATCGTTGATGGCGTTGCTAAGCCTGAAATCGCTTATAAGGCCGCTGAACTTTGAAATCGCAGACATCGCTTGCCTTAATACGGTGATGGTTGACGTCACTGAGTCGCCGAACTTGGAAGGTGAGACTTGAAGGAGTACTTGGGATTCGCTGCTGCACTTCATAAAGGTTAGAGAAAATAGTAGCATTATTGCAAGGAGAAGAAACTTATTGGATGATGTGGAAGAGGCCATTATTTGCTTTTGTGTGTGGAGAATTTTGGGAATAGCTATTTGTTGTTAGCATGCATGTACTGTGGTGGTGGAGCGAAAAAAAATGCAGGGAAACCGATTATTGTGATTTTTTTTCTGTGTTAGTTAATGAGAGGGAACAAATATGTGTGGAAGATAATGATTTGATGAGGAAATGTTAATATATATAGAGGAATGGTTGGTGGCAGGTCGGAGTAATATGGAGGGGTCATTTTTCTGTTACCATTCTTTCTACTAGGTTGGCTACTCTTTTAGAGATGTTAGAAAATGAAACTATATGATGATAAAAAAAAAAAACTTATTAAATTATTTGTATCGTAGATAAATTCAATACTAAAATGACGATAAAAAAATCACTGTAGTTTTGAACTCCGATTAAGTATGAAGTGAATGTGAATCATATTTTCGATTATAGAGCGATTTGACTTACACGAGACTAATCACGTGGGCATGTATCGTTTAAGTTAACAAATGATACGATATCAAGTTAGATAGAATTCTTGACCAGAAAGATATAAAAAAAATCGACCATTTTACCTATTTAGGACAATCGATCATATACAACATTATACATGTGGGTTGTTCTCTACTTTTGTTTCTTTTCGCTTTTTGTTTTCTTTTCTTCTTCCTTGATTAGTTCGAACGCGCAAACGTAAAGGGTGCCAACCCATAACGAATAATTCTTTTCTCACATTACTTCTTCGCTAAGCACTCCTATTACTGTAATTGGACTCCTTTGTAATGTTCATTTAACAATAATGTTTAGGTGCAGAAAATGTAAATGGTTTTTGTGTTGCATGCATCCGATAACGCAACATTCTTTAAGGAACAAATGCCTCATTTGTTTCCTTATAATATATGTTTGAGAAACAAGAAATTCTTACAAACTAGTATATCACCGGTTTTTTTTTTTTTAAAAAAATTTTGATGCAGTTTAATGTAGCCTGTTGACAGGATACCATGGGAGCAAGATCCAGATTTGACTGGAAAAGTACTTCTATCATTGAACAAAATTTTGTATCTAATAGTCCCTTGAAGAGTTTTGAGAACTTTTGAAAATTAAATTTGAACCACAAATTAGTGGCTCTAATGAAACTCATAAATAGCTTCTAGGTGAATTTGATCGTTTAATATGGTATAAGAACTCTCACGGTGATTCCCACCCAATAAAAAGGAGCAATTTGATGTAAGGCTCCAATATAAGTTTCATTTAGGTTTCATGCCCCCGTCAGAAAATTTTTAGTTTTAAGGACCCGATACACTTAAGTGTTTCTCAATACCACTTCATGGACCTGTAGCACCACTTTATGGAACTACAATACCACTTTATGGTTCTGCAGTACCACTTCATTGTTCTCTAATAACACAAAACGATAGTCCGATACCAGTTCATATACACTGTAACGCTTGCGTAAATTTTAGGCCCTTATCTCTAAATTTAACAAAAATCGGGTCCTTTCACTAAAAATTTCTGACAGGGGTCTGAAACCTAACTTAACACATCTTTTGGGGCCTGAAACTTAATTAGCACTAAAAAGAAATTACCATCTAAGATTATATAAGACATAGTATACTTTCACCGATTTCAACTTTTAGATGTAAAGGGGTCATTTACCAATACTTAGTGTGTATTAGCTTATATATCAATAGAGGTAAAAAAATGGTTAAATTTTGGTTACATATATGTTCAGTTCACAATGTATTTGTATGCTTTAAAATTGAATGCCATGGTAAGGAATAGTATCCAATTATCTAACAATCCATCGAAAGATAATGGGGTTTTTAAAGAACATATTTTCATGAATCATGTTCTAATGAAACGCGGTAACCAGACTTATTTTGCAGCTAGTTACGTTCTTATTTATCAGTGTAATTTCTTGTGATAAGATGCTAATTAGATTCTGCCCTTTATGCTGTCATAATCTCTTTAAAATCTTTTGGAGGAGAGCATACGCGTTTGTTCTATTTTTCCTTCATTAGTACCTGTAACGTTCGAAATAAATATTTTTTAAATATAGTGGGGCTGTGTCTTGAAGTTTCTTCTAAAAAAAGTAATACGTAAATATGAATAAGGGTACACATATGAAAGTAAAACGACTTGTATTAAAAAACAAGATATGTATAATGTATTTAGGAAAAGAGAGAAGAGAGTATATAATAGTGACCTTGCAAAAAAAGAAAAGTGCGAGGTATCCTTATATCGAACCCTCTGAATAAATAATGTACCGTCTTTTAATGCGTACTTAGATCATCTCCAACCGAGAAACACATTCTCAAACTCAAACTCATACTCAAACTCAAAATGCCGTAATTCTTCTCCAACCGATCAACTCATTCCCAAACTCAATATACTATTTTGTAATATTCAGTTTTACATCAATTTTTACAAATTTCAATACTATACAAATATTTTAAAATTTTACAAATTAGACTATAAGTATTATTTTAAATTTATTCACGGAAAAATTAACAAGGCTAATAATAAAAATTTATTTATAGAAAGAGAAACGTATGGTGAAGAAGATTTGTGTGTAAGAAAAGAGGCAACAAATGTGACATTTTCCCGTCACATGGCAGGCCAACCAATACAAATCACATCATTTATTAACTAGGAAAATATTATTTTATCTCAATGATAAGATGTTTTAAAAGCCTTTTACATGATTAAGAGATAAAAAAGAAAGGGGAAATTTTTGTTCAGTCCCCTGTCAGGGTCTGAAATTTTTGTTCAGGCCCTGTCAGAAAAAAATAGTTTTAAGGACCCGATTATTCAGTAACAATTTATTGGTCTGCAGTAACAATTCATTGTTCCCACAATAACAGTACATTGTTATGAAAATAACAGAAAACGATCATCCGATAACAATTCATACACACTTTATAACAGTTGGTCCTTATCTTTAAATTTTACGAAAAGTTAGTCCTTTAAACTAAATTTTTTTCTTAAAGGTCCTGGAAACTATTTTTAATCACTTTTGAGGCCTGAATGATAATTTACCCAAAAAGAAAAGCACTATCCTCGGTCTGATTTTTCTGCCACAAAGTATGAGAGATAAGAAAAGAAGTACTTGAATGCAAATTAAAATATCAGTCGCATACTAACGGCTAAAGACGCAAACATGCGTCCAAATGAAGTGAGAGAGTGTATCAAATGCATTTTGGGTTTAGTTTTGGTGTTCGGTTGGAGTAAATATACCTCAAATTTTGGGTTTTGGTGTTCGGTTTGAGATGCTCTTAGTTTCCTTACTTTCACGTGAGCAGAGAACACTAGTACAAAATGACAAATAGGCAACGGTTTTTATGCCGCATAGGCGACGATATCGTGGCGTCGCCAAGAGCCCCGCCGCCGATGTGTCGACGTATAGGCGACGTCAAACCTTCGCGGATGATGAAAAATAGGCGTCGCTTTCGACGTAAACCGTCGCCTATTCTTCACGAGTGATGCCTTTTTTTGAAGCACAGGCGATGGTTTTCATTAAAAACCGTCGGCTATGCCTCACTATAGGCGACGACGTCTTTTACCGAACCCGTCGCCCATACTGACCTTTAAGCGACGGTTTTCCGTGGAACTGTCACTGGTTTTACTTTTTTTTCCTAATATTTTGGTTGTTTTGTTATCCCGACAAACCTATTTCAAAACATTTCAATGCAGCATTCAAATCCAACACTTAAAAACCAATAATTAAACACAATATTTAACTAAATCGAACCTCATTATAACATTAAACAATAAATTCAGTTCGACAATGTATGTCAGTCACATATAAAAGCAAACTACCGATCAACTCACGATGCTAGAAAAATTTCATTGAACTACTCTGCCCACATTTCTTGAACTTCTTCCACGGATTCGTCGTCATAAGTGATGCCATCTAACACCTATGTCATTGAAAGAAAACTTGTTTCAATTAAACATTTAAACATAATAGAAATCAAATAGAAACTTTGAAAAAATTCTCACATTTCCGAGGTTATTGTTTCCGCCCCGATCAATCTTATAAGATCGTACATATATCGCATGACGTAAAAGCCACATAGTTCACTACCCACCGGTTGTTGTGGACACTAAATTTCAACAAAGAGTATATTAATTCAATATCATCTTCTAAAATATGCCATATACTTCGAAATATTATAAAACAGGACTAACCTTACATGCTTTCCACTTGTAGCCTTCTTTTTCTGAAATACACCACGCATAGTCGCCATCCTTAATGCCATGAAAAATCCAAAGAATGTACAAGATTTGTTAATTCAATAAATGAACTAATATGAAGTTTATTACTTTATATGAGCGCCGGCGACGGTTGTCTGCACGTACCGTCGCCTATACTTTTCCCGGGGCATATGCGATGCTTACGGCAGAAACCGTCGCCTATTCTTCTAAATAATAAAAAATCATATACGGGATATATATAGGCGACAGTTTGTTTCCAACAGGCGTCGCCTATAGATTTCGGGAGTATTACGCGACGGTTCTGGAAGAGAAACCGTCGCCTATAGTTTACATATGTCAAAAATAATAACGAAAATGCCACTGCGTGCCGTATAGGCGATGTTTTTGCCCAAACCGTCGCCTATACGGCCGACGCCAGTGTCACTGTTTGTACTAGTGGAATGAAGTTTATGTATGTAGCAGGTGTCTTGCGGGAATGGAGACAAGTGCGTTGATGTCTCAACATTCTGCTGCGTCAGAGAAACTTATTGCTTGTTAGACATTAAAAGAAAAAAAAAATAAAAACATGTCAAGGTGTATTCCGAAATTAGAATATACTTTTTCCATATTTTTGCTCATCAAACATCACCGCATATCATTTATTTAATTTTAATTTCCACATCTAAAAACGGCGAACCATATGTTGCCAAATGAATTCAGACAGTATTTTGCAATAGCAGTCAATATGAGTTGTCACAAATACTATTTTTTATTTTCAAATGTAACAATCACAATCCCTTTCGTGGGTGGCTTCTGAATCGCTTTCGTCAATGGCAGTATCTGAAAGGATTGATTTTCCTACGTATAGTTTTTATTTTCTCTTTATATGGTCTTTGGCCAGTCGTCAACCATCAAGTTAAGCCAGCAAATACATTGTAGTCACCTTTGAATTCTTCTGCTACAACTCATAATGGAAAGAAACTCCAACTGCGTTCGACTCCTTATGATCTTATTTACGACATCCTTTTTTCTTACATGCTTTTCAGCAACTATCACGACTACGGATCAGTCGGCCCTTCTCTCATTAAAGTCGAAAATTACTTCGGATCCTTACAATAATATCATGCCAAACTGGACCATCAAATCTCCAGTTTGCAACTGGATTGGAGTTACTTGTGGGAATCGACACCACAGAGTAACATATTTGAACATTTCTTACATGGGCCTCGCCGGCGAAATCCCACCTCAACTTGGGAACCTCTCTTTTCTCATCTCTCTCGACATGACAGGCAATAACTTCTCTGGGATGATTCCGAGAGATTTGTCACGCCTGCGAAGGTTGAGGGTTGTAAGCATCAGCGAAAATAACTTCGCCGGTGAAGTCCCTGCTTGGTTTGCATCTTTTAACGAGCTCGAGTTCTTACATCTGAACAACAACAGCTTCACGAGTTTGGATTCGTTTCTCGCATCTTTTGCTAACGAGTCAAAGCTCGTCACTTTGGACGTGTCGTTCAACTCTCTCCGAGGTAATATTCCAGAATCAATAGGAAAACTTCTTGGTCTCAAGCAGCTGATCATGCAAGGCAATCAGCTTTCAGGTTTTCTACCTTCTTCACTTTCTAATTTAACAAGTCTGGTATATCTCCATATGCGCGACAACTATATTGAAGGGGGTTTGTCGGAATGGATGGGGAATCTTCATAATCTTACGTATTTGAATTTCCAATCAAATCGACTTATCGGTTCGATACCATCGAGTATCTTCAACATATCAACACTTCAGAATTTAGTCTTGACGCGGAACAATATATCTGACACACTTCCAGATGATATGTGTCTTCGCCTTCCATTACTCAGAGGACTTTCTTTAGCAGCGAACAAGCTATACGGCTATATTCCGTCGAATATTTCATTGTGTTCTAAGCTTAAAGTCCTGGACCTGTCAGCTAACAACATTGCTGGTATATATTTCATATATCTCTCAATCAATAGTTCACGCATGAGTTCTAAAGTTAGCATTTATCTATTTTGGTACTAGTCTCTCATATGGCGATGATTGTCATGCAGGGGAGATACCACATTCATTAGGTGAACTCGTGGAACTTGAGATTCTGAGCTTAGGGGGCAATCATTTAAGCGGTTTCGTGCCTATGAACGTATACAATATCACCAGTTTGAGAACAATTAGCTTCGCAGCGAATAGACTTTCGGGCGATCTTCCACAAAAGTTGGGTTATTTTCCACCTAATCTCGAAGGGCTCTATCTTGGAGACAATGACTTTGTCGGAAGTTTCCCAAACTCTATCTTAAATTGCTCTAAACTTACTCTACTAGACCTTTCCTTCAACAAGCCGACTGGTTCAATTCCCAGTTCCATAGGGGATTTGAGATTATTACAAGCCTTGAACTTGCCCGCGAATGGCTTTACATCTGACTCCGAGTTGAGCTTCGTCGACTCTTTGACGAATTGCAGACACTTAATTTATCTGTCAGTTGCCCAAAATCCATTACATGGTGCCATTCCTACGTCTGTTGGAAATCTATCTTCTTCTCTGATCAATTTGTCTGTTTATCGTTGTGGCATCACAGGTAATGTTCCTAACGAAATAGGCAATTTAACTGGGCTAGTATCGTTGAATTTAGGTGGCAATAAATTGACAGGAGATATTCCAGGAACACTTCGTAATTTGCAGAGACTTCAAAGGTTCTCCCTTTCTGACAACCGAATTGAAGGGCTCATTTCGGATAAACTCTGCCAACAAAAGAGTCTAGGAATTATATATCTGGGTGGGAATCAGCTCATAGGTCCAATATCAGACTGCTTGGGAAATATATCCTCTTTAAGAGAGCTATATTTGGATTACAACAACTTGAATTCGAGTTTACCTTCAAGCCTTTGGAATTTGGCAGATCTATTAAAATTTAGCGTTTCCTCAAATTCTTTAACAAGTTCCCTGCCTCCTGAAATAGGAAATCTGAAGTCTGCAATATTTATTGATCTCTCAATGAATCAACTGTCGGGTGATATTCCTGAAACCCTTGGGGGTTTAATACAACTAGTTAATCTTTCTCTGGCCAATAACGATTTCAGAGGCCCGATTCCCGAGTCAATTGGAAGCATGATCAGTTTAGTTTCTTTGGACCTTTCTCGCAACAAATTTAATGGGACGATCCCTAAATCTCTAGAGGCTCTAACATATCTAGAATATTTTAATGTTTCTTTTAATGAATTATCCGGAGAGATCCCAGTCGATGGACCTTTTCAAAATTTCACAAGTCGATCGTTCATGTCCAATGCTGCTCTTTGTGGCCCCTCAAGATTCAATGTTTTAACTTGCCATGAATCTCAGCAACATGGAGAAAAGAAGAAGACAACGAAGATGCTTTGGCTACTACTCATTTCTGTAGGAATTGGAGCGTCACTTTTTATTGTCTGCTTGGCCTATGCAGCGAAAACGAGTCATCCAATTGTTTCCGACGCACCTGCTATTCACGCAAGATTCTCTTATTACATGCTATTGCGCGCTACTGAAAACTATAGCGAAAGTAATTTACTTGGGATTGGAAGTTTTGGTTCGGTTTATAAAGGCATTCTTAGTGATGGAACCAACTTGGCCGTGAAAGTGTTCAGCATACAGCTAGAACGCTCGTTGAGGTCTTTCGAAGTCGAATGCGAAATATTAAGAAATCTCCGTCATAGAAATCTTGTTAAAGTCCTCGGTACTTGTACGAATCAAGATTTCAAGGCCATCATACTAGAATACATGCAAAATGGGAGTTTGGAGAAGTTGTTGTATACTGAAAACAAACATATAAGCATCACGCAAAGACTCGACATAATGATCGATGTTGCAAGTGCATTGGAATATCTACACCACGGCTGTTCGAACCCAGTAGTTCACTGTGACTTGAAGCCGGAAAATGTCCTCCTAGACGAAGATATGGTGACTCGTATAAGTGATTTTGGTATAACAAAGTTATTGAATGAAGGAGATAGCATGACGCACACTGGTACCTTCGCAACGCTTGGTTATATGGCTCCAGGTATGCATACAGAGTTGACCGTATATAGAGTAGAAACTCGATAAATTAATATTCGATTATTTAATAAATTCTCTAAGATAGTAATTTTTTTCGGTCCAGGCTCATGGATAACATGTTAAATGAATAGTTCGTTATAATTAACAAAGAATACAATTTTTATAACTCCTCTAAGACCCACTGAAAATATAATTCTAATTACATGAATGATATAAATGTTTCTCGTCTGTATTAGAAACATGTTTGTGTAATTTGTTTTCATTATATATATATATATATAGATTTGCTATGGTGTCCACCTACCGTGAGCAACCACCGTGAGCACCATAAGCAAATCTCTCATTTTCTTGCGTTTTTCCGATTCTCAACGCCGCCCACACCTCCGTAGACCATCTCATATCCATTGGTAACTTAAATCACCATCTACAACACGTTAATTTTTAAGAAAATTCATTAGTTATTCTTCACATGTGGACGACATACCGATGTGATGATTTCTTAAAAATTAACGTGTTGTAGATGGTGATTTAAGTTACCAATGGATATGAGATGGTCTATGGAGGTGTGGGCGGCGTTGAAAATCAGAAAAGCGCAAGAAAATGAGAGATTTGCTTATGGTGCTCACGGTGGTTGCTCACGGTAGGTGGACACCATAGCAAATCTCTATATATATATATATATATATATAATGAAATTTAATGTCCAAAAAAGTGATATATTGAGCACAATAATCATAATAAGGTGGGAGATTAGATGAACTTTTTATCTTGGACATTTCGTTTGATATACGACATGGTACAAAAATGAAGTGGAAGTAGGGGTGTAAATGAGCCGAGCTCGATTCATTTTCTTGGCTCGAGCACGTTGACTTTGCGAGCTCGACCCGTTATATTTAAGTTCGAGCTTGAGTTTTTAAAAAATAAATAAATTAAGTATAAGTTCTTAAAAAAAATAAAGAGTTTGAAAGCTATTCAGATGGAAAGCTCGAGTTCGCTTACTATATACTCGACCTCGAGTCCAGCCGACTCATCCTTCACTCCTAGTGGAAGAGTGAAAGGTGTTTGTATTGTAAATTGAATATTTCAATATAAATTATTCGATTTTAATCTTTGTATTGTGTTTGTTTATATAGTGATATATCCTACTTTTCTTTGCTTCAATTAAACGTGGTTTGAAGAATATGGTTCAGAAGGCATAGTTTCCACGAGATGCGACGTGTATAGCTATGGGATAATGCTGTTGGAGACCTTTACGGGGAAGAGACCGAGCGATGAAATGTTTTCGGGAGACACAACGCTCAGGGAATGGGTGAAAGGATCTATGCCTCATGAAGTAATTCAAGTCATTGATGCGAAATTGATCAGCAGCTCAGAAGACGAAAACAGCTTCAGCGAGAAAATATTGCATTGTATCGTTTCTATTTTGGAACTGGGTCTTATTTGCTCTGCTAAGTCGCCTTGTGAGAGGATGAATATGAAAGATGTTGCTGCCCAACTAATCAAAATCAAAGTGCGGGTAATGACGTCTCATAGAGAAACTTCCAAGTCAGTGAGAGTCGTCTCAGAGATCTGAAGGTCAAGAATATACCAACAGAAAATACTGCAAAATGCTTTTTCTTTTGGGATATTCGTATCTTCACCTTTAGCAACTTTCTCTTATTTTATTAGTTTATTTTTTATTGTTCTTGGCTCTTGATTTACTTCCGAAGCTTCAGCAGAATTACTTCGTGATGGTAGGTGTGTTCAGAAATAACCAAATGGTGTCGTGCTATTTTCTCATTGCAAGACTTGGTAGAATCTCCCGCATCGTAGCCTTATTTCTTGGCTTTTTCTTTTTGTTGAGTGCTTGTGCTTCATTGTTTCTTCACCTGGTCTTGGTCGTTGTCATTACTAGTTTTCTCGTATGTAAGATGGGAACATAACATGCTAGTTTTATAATTACGTGGTCCACAAAAGTAGTCTATCATTAAAATCAATGTGTTATTTTCCCAACCTTGTTAGCGTCAGTCACATTCGCTCTCGCAGGTGACTACTTTTGAGAATGGTCATTGCACTGCTTGTTGGATGATCACAAGTGCTATAAAACCACAATAATACGTAATGGGATTCATTCACACTACATTCGTTGTTTCGCATCATGGATGGAAACTCCAAAACTTACGTCGTCCTAATCTTCTAGACCTTCGTTTTCATAAGCTTTCTTACATGTTCTTCGGCAGCCATCACGACTACGGATCAGCCGTCCCTTCTCTCTCTCAAATCCAAAATCACTTCAGATCCTTACGATTTTATCATGCAAAATTGGACTGCTACGTCTCCGATTTGCAGCTGGGTTGAAATACATGCGGGAAACGACACCAAAGAGTAGCTTATTTGAACATTTTTCTTACATGGGCCTCACGGGCGAAATCCCACCTCACAGGTAATAACTTTTTCGGGACAATTCCTGGAGATTTGTCGCGCCTGCGAAGTTTGCGATTCGTAAGCATAGGCGAAAATAGGTTCGCTGGTGAGGTCCCTTCTTTCTTTGCATCCTTGCATAGGCTCGAGTTCTTGTATATGAACAACAACAGCTTTACGAGCTTGGATTCGTTTCTCTTCTCTTTTATAAACGAGTCAAAGCTCGACACTTTGGAGGTGTCGTTCAACTCTCTCGAAGGAAAGATTCCAGAATCAACAGGAAATCTCCACGGTCTCAAACAGCTATACATGGATAACAATCATCTTTCGGGTTTTCTACCTTCTTCATTTGCTAACTTGACAAGCATGGAAGCCCTCAGTATGCTGGCCAATTATATCGAAGGGGGTTTACCATAATGGATTGGAAATCTCCGTAACCTTAGTTATTTGAAGATCAGAACAAATCGACTTATCGGTTTGATACCGTCGAGCCTCTTCAACATATCAACACTTCAAAGTTTAGACTTAACGGAGAATTATTTATTTGGTGCACTTCCACGTGATATCTGTTTTCGCCTTCCGTTACTCATGGGACTTTATTTAGCTATGAATGAGCTATACGGTGAAATTCCAACGAATATTTCGTTGTGCTCTAAGCTTCAAGTCTTAGAGCTGTCATCTAACAACATATCCGGTATATATCTCTTTCCATTTACTTCTCGATCACAATCCTTCATTCATGAATTCTATGTCTAACCATTGCATTTGTTAGCTCGAACCTAATTTGGCGATACTTCTTACGCAGGTAAGATACCGCATGCATTGGGTGAACTAGTGGAACTTGAGTCTCTAAACTTAGGGAGAAATCGTTTAGAATCTTTAGCCTATTTCAAAATAGACTTTCGGGTGATCTTCCATCAAAATTAGATCATGTTCTGCCAAATCTTGAAATACTCTATCTTGGAGGAAATTACTTTGGTGGAGACTTTCCAATTTCTATCTTAAACTGCTCGAAACTTGCTACTTTGGACCTTATCTGCAACGAACTAACTGGTTCATTCCAAGTTCGTTAGGAGATTTAACACTCTTAGAATCCCTGGGCTTGGGTGCGAATGGCTTTACATCGGAATCTGAACTGAGCTTCATTGACTCATTGGCGAACTGCAGATACCAAGTTTCTGAAAATCCATTGAATAGTTCCATTCCTACGTCCATTGGAAATCTCTCTTCTTCTCTCATCAATTTCTTCGCTTTTAGGTGTGGCTCCAAAGGTAACAGTCCTAACGAAATCGGTAACTTAACTGGGCTCGTAACATTGAGTTTAAGTGCCAATTATTTGACTGGAGAGATACCAAGAACACTTCATAATTTGCATAAACTTCAAAGATTCTCTCTCGAAGGCAACCGAATTGAAGGATTCATTCCAAACGGGTTGTGCCAACTAAAGAGTTTTGGAATTATATATCTGGACGGGAATCAACTCACAGGTCCAATACCAGAGTGCTTGGGAAATATATCATCCTTAAAGAGAGATATATCTGGATGAGAACAACATAAATTCGAGCATACCTTCAAGCCCTTGGAACTTGAAGGGTCTTCTAACTATGAGTGTTTCCTCAAATTCTTTATCAGGTTCTTTGCCTCCAGAAATAGGAATTTAAAGTCTGCGATTTTTATTGATTAACGATTTCCATGGCCAATAACAATTTCCATGGCCCTATTCCCGAGTCAATTGGAAGGATGATTAATTTGGTTTCTTTGGACCTTTCTCACAACAAACTCAACGGATCGATCCCATAGTCTCTTGAGGATATCTAGAACACTTCAACGTTTCCTTCAATGGCTTGTCTGGGGAGATCCCAATAAATGGACCTTTTAAAAATTTCACAAGCCAG
The DNA here is from genome assembly GCA_027422505.1 of Craterostigma plantagineum. Lineage (NCBI taxonomy): Eukaryota > Viridiplantae > Streptophyta > Magnoliopsida > Lamiales > Linderniaceae > Craterostigma > Craterostigma plantagineum. Next base: position 506,420 of record JAPQWV010000201.1, on the reverse strand, counting down.
TCGTTCATGAACAACGGTGCGCTGTGTGGTCCCTCGTGGTTCAAGGTTTTATAGTGCCAGGTACCCCACCAAAAGAGAGCAACGAAGAAGAAAATACTCCAACCATTGCTCATATCAGTAGGAATCGGAGCCTTATTTTTTATCATCTGTTTGGCATATGCAACGATGAGATATCGAAGGAAAATGTCTCATCCAATCATTTTCGATGCACCTGGTACAGGACAACCCGAACGATTCTCTTATTATGAGCTATTGCATGCTACTGAAAACTATAGTGAAAATAGTCTACTTGGGAAGGGAAGTTTCGGTTCGGTTTATAAAGGCGTTCTAAGAGATGGAACCACCTTGGCCGTGAAAGTATTTCACAATAGACTAGACCGTTCGTTGAGGTCTTTTGAAGTCGAATGCGAGATATTAAGAAATCTCCGTCCTAGAAACCTTGTTAAAGTTCTCGGTAGTTGTACGAATCAAGATTTCAAGGCCCTCATACTAGAATACATGCAAAATGGGAGTTCGGAGAAGTGCTTGTATTCTGAAAACCAAAATATAAACATCACGCAAAGACTTGACATAATGATTGATGTTGCGAGTGCATTGGAATACCTTCACCATGGTTATTCAACTCAAGTGGTACACTGTGATTTGAAGCCAGGAAATGTCCTACTTGACGAAGATATGGTGGCCCGTATTAGCGATTTTGGTATAACGAAGTTATTGAATGAAGGAGAAAGCATGACACATACTAGGACTCTTGCGATGCTCGGTTATATGGCTCCAGGAATACACATAATGGACTTTTAGTGCATATTTGTTCATATAGATATATCATACTTTTTTTTTGGCTTGAATGAATCAAATATGGGTTGAAGAATATGGTTCGGAAGGCATAGTTTCCACGAGATGCGACGTGTATAGCTATGGGATAATGCTGTTGGAGACCTTTACGGGGAAGAGGCCGAGCGTGAATTGTTTTTGGGAGACATAACGCTCAGAGATGGGGTAAATGATTCAATGCATGATGAAATGATTCGAATGATGCTAAATCGGTCAACATTTTACGAGACGAAAACAACTTCAACGAGAAACTATTGCATTGTATCGTGTCTATTTTGGAATTGGGTCTTATTTGCTCCGCCAATTTGCCTAGTGAGAGGATGAATATGAAAGATGTTGCTGCTGAACTAAAGAAATCAAAGTGCGGCTAAACTGCATCCTTTGGAGAACTTCCAACACTGTGAGAGTGAGAGTCAGGGGTTGAGAAACGAAAGAGAGAAATAATTACCTTTTTCAGGGAATTTACATCAGTGTGCTCTCTGATATGCCTCTATGTTTGCTTCGCTAATGTTAATTATTTCTAATGTTCTTGTTTTCTCTATCATACATCTACTTGAAAAGCACATTACGCGGTTTTCAATCTCTTACACTTCGTCGCAAGAAATATATTCAGAACTTGACTGTCAGAAATATAGTTGTATCCCTCTCTGTCTGTGCACACTTGCTGCTTCGATGATCTCATCTTATGAAGAATGTCGGGTTTCCCTCCAAGTATATAACTGGCCTGAATCTTGTTTCGTTGACTTCCACTACAAGAAAACACAACATTAGATACGGAAAATTCGGTGTCTATAACTAAGATTCTGTATCTATTGAGTCATTAGACACTGAATTATCTGTGTCTGAATGTGTAGGTATTACTCTCGTGACAAATTTGGATATGAATAAAATTCTGTTTCTAGCACAAATTTTGTGACAGAGAATTCCGTCTCAAATCCGTGACTACTTAGGTATTAGACATGAAGAATAAATCAGAATCGGACACGGATATTTCTGTTTCTAATATTGAATTTATGTGCCATATGAATTATCCAAATATGAATCCCACATAATCACTTAAGTTGCAACCCAATCTTCACATGCATGTAAGACATTGTATCATTCAAAACTAGAATTCATCAAAAATATTGTTATGTCATCAAAAACCACAAATATGACTTAAAATATCTATCATGAAGTTAATTCTTTTTTTCCAGAAATACTTGGATATTTATGATTTGGAAGTCCAACACCTTGAAACAAATCTCTTATCACCAATTCAAGCTTTTCTTCACGCTTCCTTAGAGTCTTCGAAGGCTTGAGAATCCGTGAAAGACCGTGAGTCCGAAGAATGACAACATCCTACGCCTACCCCATAAAGGAGCCCTTTAGACGGACCTCCAGTGATACTACCATGATGATATATCAAATGCTCACTCGAATTGTCATTGTAGCCTGTTTTTCTCTGTACTCTTCCTAAAGAGATGAAAGTGATGCAATCATTTGTAGTTAATGAAATGATCCAAAGATAAATGAGGAAATACTTACACTCATTTTCTTTGATTTACCATCGACAAACTCTCCGATTCCTTTGTCAGTTTATGCAAATCTGTTGCACAATAGCTTCGTTCATATGCACGACAACAACAAACTAAGTAAACGGTTGAGTCATAACTTTTCTTACCAATCAAACGTTCCCAATGGTAGAGACGATTTCCTGCGAGGCATTGCGTTCAGCCATGCCAAGGCCTCTGCTATGCGCAGCTTGTACGAGGCATGGGTTGGTTAAAAATCGAGGCATACGTTAAATGTCTAAAAATTTCTATCTTTTTTCTTCGTGAAATATAAGGCCTTCGAGTCTTGGGAAAAAGAATTTGTTTTCACCTGTCTATGTCTTCGACGTTGGAGGATGCTAATTGCCCATATCATGATGTACCAAGGTAACAGAAATCCAACGACTCGAAGCAAGAAAAGCCGGGAGTATATGTGGGCTTATTAATTACTACATAAGAATGGGAGATCGAAATTTTTAGTCCTCGATGTTTGAGGCAGGGGCATTTCTGGTCCGCCATGTTCCGAGGTGACACTTTTAGTCCACAATGTTATCGATTTTGGACAGTTTTGGTCCTTCGATTAATTTAATCGCTAATTTGGACGAAATTTAACACGTGAGAGCACATGATGTCCTTTTACTCAACGTAAAACCTCATAGCGCATCTTCTTCTTCGACTTAAACGCACATGAACATCATTATACATCACATTTAGGAAAGAATCGACAACCTTGAAAATGAGTTAAATATGATACATAATGATGCTCACGTGCGTTTAAGTCGAATGAGAAAATGCGCTATGAGGTTTTACGTCGAGTAAAGGAGATCATAGGCTCCTACGTGTTAAATTTCATCTAAATTAGCGAGTAAATTAATCGAGGGATCATATCATCCAAAATCGATAACATTGGGGACTAAAAGTGCCACCTCGGAACATGGGGGACCGAAAACGCCCATGCCCCAAACATCGGGGACTAAAAATGTCGTTCGCCCACATAAGAATTAAGATGCAGAGTTCTTTTGTTTTTTTGAACAACTTACTGAGAAGAAACTGTAGCATTGTAGCATCGTCTCCATGCATATATGAAATATAAATGAATAATTCTTATTACATGAATGATTATGAAGGTTAATGCTTGAGAAGCATGTTGCTCAGGTAAACTGTTCGTATATCACATTTAATCTAGAATATATATAATTTTCGCTCTAATTAATCATTGTTATGCTAACCATTTCAGATTTATGTTAACTATCTGATGGTGGGACGGTCCCGGAATGGATGTAAAACACTAAATACGAAACTGATGATGTAAATGCTGACTGAAATGTTGAAGCAACACTCGATCTCACACAGAATGCACAGCGGATAAAACTCGATATTTAGTGACGAAAAACAAAGAACACGAGATGAGAATTCTGTGCAGCAAGTTAGAAACTTGCTGCGTGCCTCATGGCGAAATTCCACTATTACGATAAAAAAAAAAAACAACTATCCGTAGATAGTAAAATCAAGCCTAGAAAACTACGAATCGAAAAGATCCTGCAAACGACTACGAAGTACTAAGACTTCTGCACACTGAATACTAGGCTAAACAATAAAAGAACTCTCGAGGTCACTCAAACTCAATGTATGCTTCGCTCTCGTTTTCTCGTGTCTCGCTCGTGTGTTAATAACGGTAAAATGAAGTCTCGTATAAGTACTTCGACTTCTGAACGACTTGGACAACGTCCATACTGCCCACAACGTCCACTAACTTCAATATGGCCGTTGGAAGTTAACTTGGAAAGCCTCAAACGACTTGGTCTTGTCTTGAGCTTCAAGACTCCTATTTTTAGTATGTTGCTTCCTAGTTTCGCTCCTCCACTCCCACGCTTATTCCACACGGTTTGAACCCTTCCAATCCTTATCTAAGTCCTGCACATTACTAAGGAAAGCCACGAAAATAGGTTAGACGGTTTTCGGGTATGAAAGATAAAACCGAGGGTTGACCAATTCTCAGACAACTATGTTGACGGGAATGTGGTCTCCACATTGTCAACCACAACAATCTCCCCCTTTTTATCTTTCTTCCCAAAACCGTTGCAGAAGTTAGGCGTAACGAAAACTCCCCCTGAAAGCCACATCTTCTCAACCACAAAACGTTAGACAATGGTTAGAGTAAATGCAAACAGAATAGCACTTAAAGCATTCAAAGTACTAAGAACTTAGTACATAGCCATAGGGGTTCTGAAGATAAACATCTGCAAAACAAAAAAACAAAGTGGTCCATAGGCAACATAAAATCACGCGCACGCAAAATAAAAACACAAGTCAGATAGGCATGCAAAAACAAAAAAGCACTAAAAAGTGCGCATGCACAAAAAACGACCTAGACCACCTATGGTCTAAATCGCTGGACTCTGACTCGTATCAGCACCCGCGTCATTTCCAGCTCCTTCTTGATCCTGTACTCCCCCTGTCTGATTGGCTCCTTATTCTGCTCCCCCTGAATTTCCGCTTGCAAAGTCAGTCAACATTGGTCAGGAGTCATGATCTCTGCCATCCATCTGCACAAACACCTTCTCCCCCTTTTTGGGAAGAAAGTAAACCTCAGAGAACTTCTCTCTGAGCAATCGGAAAAGTACTCTTGTCATTTCAGACACTTAAGCGCTTTCTGCAGATTCGATGTTGAGGTAAATGTGGGACTAACATCTGGACCAACATTCTGGGACTCAGAAACATGGAGTTTGCCATAGAGAAATCAAAGATAAATTCAAGAAACGGAGATGCAAGACAGAATATAAACCCTTGATTGTATCGAAAATGTTCAAGAGCAGTTAGAAAAATTGCAGAGAGGGGAGTTCGACTTATGTAACTAGGGATTGTGTAGTGGGAAGTTATCAAGGTCACTCAAGTCGAAACTGCTACATAGAAGCACCAACAAAAAAAAATTGTCCTATCAGTCATGTCAAATAAACGTGGAAGGAGTGGACATAAAAAAATAACTGTTGGGTCATTAAACTCACTTAGGCAATTTAAATGATAGAAACGAATTTGATAATCAACATGCCTAAGTAAAATCGAGCTGAACATGTTATAAGCAGAGGTAACTCACGTGAGCATAAAGAGCACATTAGACCATGTTTCAACCAAAAAATACCAAGTCAAAAATCCAAGTAGGCGCAAGTAAGACTAACCGTTTAGGCGACATTGAGGATCACTTGAGACAAGCGTAACATGCTGTTCTTCGAGAGTTCTAATGCAATTCTGAGAGATATCTAAACTAGACACAGAATAATGACAAATGCAAGACAAAAAGCTAAAGCAAGTAAACGAAAGCACATAAAAAATAGCAATACCAAACTGACTGTTACATATGTTGCCTCAACATTTGACTCAACATTCTAATTCCGTAATCCTAGACTTTTCTGCTCAACCCTTCTCTAAACCAGTTCCCCTTATTACCCTTTCACCTTATTAATCTAACCGAAATCATGCACTGCCCTTATACCCTAAGCCTCAAGGTTTGGCTTTTTGTCGCATAGTATACATCGTCACCGCGAATGCCGTGTACCTACGGAAACTTATTACCAAGTACCTATATCTAGCAAAGAGTTTATGAGCATGCTTATACGCAACAAGGATTGGCTTTTTGTCGCAAAGAGTACATCGTCACAGCGAATGCCGTGTACCTAGGGACGTATTACCAAGAGCCTATCAAAAAGGGATCGGGTTCATTTAGGGACCAGTCAAGAAGAGTCAAGTCATTTCACAGGAAAACAGAACAGAATATTTCATCAAACATTAAAGCAGTAACAATCTAATCTGGCATATGCTATGTTGATCCAAATGTTGGACCAACATTCAAACTGACATGTGCAAACCTATGGATTTCTTTAGGTCCGAGAACCTTTCAGAATCCAATGCTTTCGTGAATATGTCTGCTAACTGATGTTTTGTGTCTATATGTTCAATGTGTACTAACTCTTTCTCTACCATATCTCTCAGAAAATGATGCCTTATATCTATATGCTTCGTGCGTGAATGCTGGATAGGGTTCTTAGATATGTTGATGGCACTAAGGTTATCACAATACATGAGAACTGAATCGCACTCTAAACCATAGTCACACAACATGCTATTTAACCACATTAACTGTGTACAGCAACTACCCGCAGCAACATACTCAGACTCAGCAGTAGATAAAGACACACAGTTCTGTTTCTTACTATACCATGCAACTAAATTATTACCTAAGAAGAAACAGCCGCCACTTGTACTCTTGCGATCATCCTCGTCACCTGCCCAGTCCGCATCGCTATAGCCTACAAGACTCAAATTAGTATCTTTCGAGAACCATAATCCTAGGCTACACGATCCACTCACATAACGAAGAATTCGCTTAACCGCATTAAGATGGGACACTTTAGGCTCAGATTGATATCTAGCACATACACATACGCTATACATGATGTCAGGTCTACTAGCAGATAAATATAACAAGCTGCCTATAATTGAGCGATACAATGTTGGGTCAACATTCTGTCCCACATTGTCCTTACTTACCTTTTGTGTAGACCCCATAGGCGTTTTCATTACCTTCGACGTGTCCAATCCAAACTTCTTAACAGTATTCTTTGCATATTTCTCCTGGGACATAAAGATTCCATCGCTGCTCTGCTTAATCTGCAACCCTAAAAAATACGTTAGCTCGCCAATCATGCTCATCTCAAAGGTGGTGTTCATCGCCTGCACAAACTGATCTAGCATAGAATGTGAGCTTGAACCAAAAACAATATCATCAACATAAACTTGGGCAATCAAAATATCAGAACCGACCCTTTTAACAAAAAGAGTACGGTCTGCCTCACCTCGTACGAACCCAAATTCAAGTAAAAAAGTGGCTAACCTAGCGTACCAAGCTCGGGGCGCTTGCTTCAATCCATACAAGGCTTTCTGCAGCTTAAAAACATGGTTAGGATAATGGGGGTCTTCGAATCCCTTAGGTTGTTCGACATATATTTCCTTATCAATGTACCCATTCAAAAAAGCACCCTTAACATCCATTTGATGTAAAGTGATGTTAAGATAACATGCAATAGCTAACAAAAGCCTAATCGATTCTAACCTAGCAACAGGAGCAAACGTCTCATAAAAATCTATCCCTTCTACTTGCGTATAACCCTGAGCTACTAAACGTGCCTTGTTTCTAACTACTCTACCATGCTCATCCGACTTATTCTTAAAAATCCACTTAGTACCTATGACATTAATGTCATTAGGTCGTGGTACTAAAGTCCAAACTTGGTTCTTTTCAAACTGCAAAAGTTCCTCTTGCATGGCATTAATCCAATAATTATCCTTGAGAGCTTCAAGAACATTATTAGGTTCTACCTCAGAAACAAAGCAAATAAAACGTACCTCAGCGTATACCGAATTCATGCATACGTTTCTTACCATAGACTTATAGTCTTTGCGTGGCTTGTCTCTCGTCTTCCTTCCTTCATTCACGTCACCAATGATGAGGTCAGAGGGATGATCCTTCTGTATCTTTGCTGGCGGATCTCTTCGCATTTCGCTGGGTCCAGCCTCTGCATCGTTCTGTTCAGGTTCAGTTGCTGAGTCAGATGCTGGCTCAACATTTTCCTCCACATTTTCCTCTGTTTCATCAACAGCTTTGCTAACATCTGTAATAACAACTTGTGGAGCATTTCTGCTGAGGTCAGTAGCATCATCAAATACAATGTTCACAGATTCCTGAACAGACTTCAAGCGCAAGTTATATACACGATACGCACGGCTATTAGACGAATAACCTAAAAAGATGCACTTATCACTTTTCGAGTCAAACTTGGTCAGATATTCACGGTCATTAAGCATATAACAATTGCATCCAAACACATGAAAATACTTAACCGTAGGCTTTTTCCCATTCAATAACTCATAAGACGTTTTCTTAGTACCATGCCTAAAAAACACACGATTCGAAATATGACATGCCGTATGCAATGCTTCAGCCCAAAAACGCTTAGAAATATTCCTAGAATGCAACATAACACGAGCCATTTCTTGCAAAGTCCTATTCTTTCTTTCGGCCACCCCATTTTGTTGGGGCATCTTAGGAGATGAAAACTCATGTATGATGCCTTTCTTATCACAAAACTCATTGAATGACTGATTATCAAACTCCCTACCATGATCTGATCTAATGCGAAAAATAGGAGCACAAAAATTATTCTTTACCATGGCACAGAAAGTTTTAAAGAAATCAAATGATTCTGATTTTTCCTTAAGAAAATAAATCCATGCATATCTAGAAAAGTCATCCACGAGCACATAGGCATATTTCCTACCACCAATGCTATCTACTTCCATCGGACCCATCAAATCCATATGTATCAACTGAAAACAGTGGGCAGTTTTGAAATGTTGAGCAGATTGTGGATCAACATTATGACTGGCATGCACTTGCTTACCTTTCAAGCATGACTCGCATACAACCTTACCAAACTCCTTTAGTTTAGGGATGCCTCTGATTGCTTCGTGTTTGATAAGCTGCTCCAAAGTTCGGTAATTGACGTGCCCTAGTTTGTGATGCCAAAGAACCACCTCATCTTCGGCCTTTGATAGTTGGCATACGTCCTTCGAGTTGGATTTGTCGCCGACTAAGTAGCAATTATCACTTGACCTTTTACCTGCCATCACTCGAACACAATCGCTGTTAAATACCTCACAACATTCTTTATTAAAACGTACCTCAAGGTCGTCATCGCAAAGCTGGCTTATGCTTATCAAATTCGCCACAAGACCTTCGACATGTAGAACATTGCTTAGTCTAGGAAAGTCGGCCACATTTAATCTGCCACGGCCTAAAATCCGTCCCTTAGCTCCTCCTCCAAACGTCACAGATCCGCTGCTTAAAGGCGTATAATCGCTTAGAAACTCCTTGGTACCCGTCATATGTCGGGAACACCCGCTATCGAAGTACCAAGAACCTGTCACGTTAGCTCGCAAGGAGGTATACACAACATTGCATTTATGAACAGATTTCTCTACCCAGATCTTCTTAGAGGATAAAACAGCTTTTGGTGTATCAGAATTTGAAGGTGAGCCAGCCGAAATCTCTCCATCCATTCCTTTCAACACTGATTTCTCAATGTTGAGCGAAATGTTGGACAACATTTCAGCCGACATCGATTTCTTCGCAGAAATCTCCCCCTTCAACTTCCAACAAAACGGTTTGATATGACCAGATTGCATGCAATGATGACATTTAAATGATCTATCCTTAGACTTAACAGTAGCAAGCTTAGGACTCTTCTGAACACTCGCGATTTTAGTAGTATCTCTAACATTAGTCGAAGCATGTGATTTTTCTTTAACAAACACTATATTGGGCTGAACTTGTGACATTGGTTTAGGAACATCGCATGAGGGCTGATTATTGAAACCGAGACCTTGCTTATCAAAGATACCAAGAGATAATACCTCATCAAGGGTTGATTTACCCTTGTTCATTCTCGCAAACGTCTCGTCAGCCTTATCGACACGCTTCTGTAGCTGGTCGATCTCCTTGTCCTTTCGCGTCAAAACACCTTCCATTTTGTTCATCCCATCAAGCAGACCTTCGATTACTTTTTCATTCTTTTCATTCTCCTCGGACAACACTTTAACGGCGGCTTTGAGTTGCGCATTTTTCGCCTTCTCTATCTCTAATTGTGTGGAAATTTGCTTCAAGGCTACACAATCATCAGTACCTAAATCTGCATCATCAGAACTTGAAAACCCATCAAAACAGTTTGAGTCATCATAATCGAAAATAATCTGTTTTTCAGATGCTGAGACAGATGTTGGTTCAACATCCAGATCAACATCTGTTACCGCAGTGAATCCATTCTGTTGATCTTCGTCGTCTTCGCAGTCTGAAAAGGAGTGGATGGTTACTGATGATGTTTTTGGTGGCACCTCATCATCTTCATCGTCAGAAAGCTCCACCCAAAACGATTTCCCTCTTTTGCGAAGTGTGTTTGCACACTCGTTAGCATAGTGACCCCAGCCCGTACATGCATGGCATCTAACTGATTCATAATCAATATTCTTCTTTCCATCTGGTTTACGTTTGAAGAACGGCGGAGCAGATGAGGGTTGAGTTTTGACATTCTGCCCCTTCCTAAATGTTGGACCAACTGTCGGGCCAGCATTTCTCTCAGCATTCTTCTTCTTCTTGAGAAACTTTGCGAAATTCTTCACCAGCATGGCCGAATTTTCCTCATCATCAGATTCATCCTCAGTTTGAACCTTGGATGGTTGACTGACCAATGCAAGGCTTTTGCCGCGTGATGCCCTCTTTTGTACGTCAAGGTTGGTCTCGTAGTTCTTCATGATGTTCATCAACGTGTTGAACTCCATGTTGGCCAAGTTATGAGCTTCCTCGACCGCTGCTACCTTCACATTAAATTTCTCAGTTAGAGTACGAATGGCTTTAGAATTAAGTACCTTATTTGCGATCGGGTCTCCAAGACTGGCGCACTCGCTCGAGATCGTCAAAAGCTTCCCGAAATACGTGGTGATATCTTCATCCTCCGTCATCCTAATGTTCTCGAACTGATTGTGGAGAATGCGCAATTTGGTTTCCTTCACACTTGCGTCACCTTCACAATATCTTTGAAGCAGATCCCATGCATTATTCGCCGTCGTGCAGTTTTGGATGATCTTGAACATGAATATGTCCACTGATGAGAAGATGGCGTTGAGCGCTTTGTCGTTGAACTCAGCTGCGTTACGCTCGGCCACCGTCCATTGTTCGACCGGCTTGTCGACGACTTCTCCATCAGCGTCAGGAGCAGTCCGAGGTGGGGTATAACCGTTGAGGACAGATTCCCATGCTCGCACATCTATGGATTTGATACACTGGCGGACACGAACCTTCCAGTAGGCGTAATTCGTGCCGTCTAAAACTGGGACTTTGCCGATGTAGTTTGAACTCGTAGCATCCATTGTAGAGGATTTCAGCGCTTAGTCATGTCAAGCGTAGGCTCTGATACCACTCTGATGGTGGGACGGTCCCGGAATGGATGTAAAACACTAAATACGAAACTGATGATGTAAATGCTGACTGAAATGTTGAAGCAACACTCGATCTCACACAGAATGCACAGCGGATAAAACTCGATATTTAGTGACGAAAAACAAAGAACACGAGATGAGAATTCTGTGCAGCAAGTTAGAAACTTGCTGCGTGCCTCATGGCGAAATTCCACTATTACGATGGATTACAAAAACAACTATCCGTAGATAGTAAAATCAAGCCTAGAAAACTACGAATCGAAAAGATCCTGCAAACGACTACGAAGTACTAAGACTTCTGCACACTGAATACTAGGCTAAACAATAAAAGAACTCTCGAGGTCACTCAAACTCAATGTATGCTTCGCTCTCGTTTTCTCGTGTCTCGCTCGTGTGTTAATAACGGTAAAATGAAGTCTCGTATAAGTACTTCGACTTCTGAACGACTTGGACAACGTCCATACTGCCCACAACGTCCACTAACTTCAATATGGCCGTTGGAAGTTAACTTGGAAAGCCTCAAACGACTTGGTCTTGTCTTGAGCTTCAAGACTCCTATTTTTAGTATGTTGCTTCCTAGTTTCGCTCCTCCACTCCCACGCTTATTCCACACGGTTTGAACCCTTCCAATCCTTATCTAAGTCCTGCACATTACTAAGGAAAGCCACGAAAATAGGTTAGACGGTTTTCGGGTATGAAAGATAAAACCGAGGGTTGACCAATTCTCAGACAACTATGTTGACGGGAATGTGGTCTCCACATTGTCAACCACAACACTATCTTCAGCTAGGATGAGAAGTGCAATATCACAATTATTTCCATAAGAGATCGATGTTGGTTGTCTTTAAAATAGAAATTCGATATGATTTCTATATTTTATGGCGACCAATTGTGAATGGACCAATGAGGCTATATATAAGCGCCTGAACCGCCATTATTATCAACCAGTTTGTGCAATAAAAAAAAAAAACAATTAGTGTTTGCGTTGAAACGCAAATAACATAAAACAAATTTATTCCCATGAAGTTGATACGGATAGTGTCTTGAAAAAGGAAAAAGAAAAACATCTCTTCGGCGTAGCTTTTTATCTTTCTTAAACATAAGGGAGACGACGGAGATTATGATATTATTACCAAGCGACGAGTACGTAAGAAGCACTTACGATAACTAAATTATTAGTTTGGGTAGAAATCGTAGTCCTCATATCTGATTTTACAGTCCGCCATTTCAACCTCTCCACCCTTGGCTTGAGGACATGTAGCATACAATTGAGCCTGGCACGCTGTCATGCAATCGTAGCACTCGTACATTAAGATTGCTTCATTGCAAGTTCCGTATCCATAAACAACATCGTCTCCGTAAGACACCGTCGAGTAATCTACAAAGTCCGGGTCAGCAGGAACCCCAAAAACCACCTCGTCTAGAACATCGGAAACAATTTCTTCAAAGTGGTCATCGTCTCCCCATGTATTTTCGTTGCATGCATAATCCACAACTGTTGTGTTTTGACCTCTTCCAAGGCAGATAATATTAGCTAACAATAGAATTGCCACGGTTAAGTTTACTATGGGAGAATTGATGCTAGTGATTCGGGCCATATCTCTCTGTGTGTTTGTTGAATATGTTGTCGATTTGGTGATCTAGTTTGCTTTGATGTATTTTGTGATGCGTACTTATATATAGGACATAAAAACTTTGTTTCAAAAGTTATATTCTCTCGTTATTCGTTCGGCGGGTGATTATTTATCAAGGATTTTAGTTGGCATAAATAAAATATTTTGCTCAAATGACATGTCCCTCTTGTTTAGAGTAAGAATATGCTACACGACCGCGCACAATGAACTTAACTTGACAATCCAAACAACAGCATTGTTTAGCACAGAACTCCCTCCTTAAAAGCATATAAATCTGATAACGAATATTCTCACACTACAATGGAAGAATCGTCTAATCATACCCTCATTAGCTGGAATCACGCACTAATAAAGCCAACGAACATTTTATATCAATATATAAATTTACATCTATACCCTCCCTCGTATGCTGATGGCTTATATTTAAAACGTGGATTTTGCACAAATGAACTGTCACGAATATTTGAACCAAGACTCTTTACTCTTTACGGTCGTTACTTTCCTTTCATATTTAGTACGCACCGGATATTGCAAGCTTAAAATCTTCTTCGCTTTGAATTTGTTTTATATTTGATTCGTAAGTTCTATATTTGTTTCAAGAATACTTGACATACAATAAAAAAACCGACTCACGTTTTTTGTTCAATTGTTGGGAAATTCGGAAATGGACGGTTAAAGAACTTTATTTCGTTATCTTCACTGTTCGTTTTCGTCACTCTCTGCATGAATTACAAGACAACATCTTACGGATGATACAGGTGATAGTACGTACGTTACACATGATTAATACCTTTAAGTACTAGGAAATGTAAATGTATGCATTTGTTACGATTATTCCGTCGAATGCCATGTTAACAATATGTTAAAATAGACACAAACGGGAGCTATATTTCAGATACTTCCTTATTGAATAAATTTTATTTTATTCTTCTTTAAGACATCAATACTTATGTATCAATGATTTCTTACTTCTAGTAAGAAAATATATAAAGAAAACTCAAAAGATTCGAGTTTAGTCACTAAAGGAGTGAGGGTGGCACCCCTGAACTATTATGTTCGAACATTACAATCCTCCATAAGTCTATAGCTTGGTTCCAGACCATCGAGTATGACTTATAAGTCACTGGCTCTATAATTATTATGTCAAAAGTTCACTTGTAAAGTGGGAAGTTCTGATGGTGCTACAACTAAAACCAGGGGATTTGTAAAGTATTACTTTCTTCATTAATTATCATATTGCAACATAGCATATTTATACATGAAGACTAATATCTAAGAGTATAAAAAATAATTACAATTAAAGTATAAAATCAGTAATCCTAATGACGAGCCATGATTATAGCCTAAGATTAAAGCTCAATTGATTCAATTAGCCCCCTTCAAGCAAGACGGTGGATGAGGACCAACTCGTAGCTTGTCTCGAAAAAACTCAAAGAGCGGACGATGAAGGGCTTTTGTGAACAAAAAACCGTGGTTGTTTCTTAGCACTCCAAGAAACAAGATTCCCACCAAGAAAGATAGAGTATCCGTAAGTCGTCCGTCTTGTTTCCACACAACGAGCCCAGTCAGCATCGGAATATGCAATGAGAGTAGTCGACGAGTCACGAGTAAAAGATAAACCAAACGCCGGTGTACCTTTTACGTAATGAAGAATTCGTTTACCCAAGAAAAAATTTAGTTTCCTCAGGTCTTAATAGCAAACTCTTACGGAGGTGAGCGATGAAGGATTGCAAGCTCTCTGTTGAGTTTCGTCTCAGAATAAAGTCATGAGGACCTTGCTTTATATTAAGCCTTTTTAAGACGACAAACATGATTCGGGAACTGAGAATCAACAAATCTGAGTGGTTGTTCCATGAATACGATTTCAGATATCGTTCAGAAAACATTTTTGATGTCTAACTGATGAAGATGCCAATTGTTTAATACAGCAATAGATAGCACAATGCGAACCGTAGAGACCTGAATCACGAGACTAAATGCGTGAGAATAATCAAAACCCAGTAACTGTGTGAAAGCTTGGGCAACAAGACGGGCTTTATGACGATCAATCGAGCCATTGGCCAGAAACTTGGTTTGACAACCCATTTAGATCCCACAATATTTGTATTTGCAGGACGTTCAACTAGATCCCAAGTTTGATTAGAATGTAACGCTGAGATTCTTTGTTCATTGCTGCAACCCATTCTGGACGTTTTAACGCATATTTGATCCCACAAGGTTCACTAACCATCGTAAGAGCATTGAACAAATGCGTAGAAGCATAGTACGTCAAATGCTTTGGTTTGAAGATACCTGAGCGAGCCTGAGTCTGCATAAGGTGAGTAGGTTTGACGGGTTCTAGGCTTCTAGCTCAACAAGCGGTTGCACTTGGTTGGATGGACCGGGTTGTGGCGTTGAATCTGTATCAGCAGTATGTTCAGTAACATGCTCGAAAATGATCAGGGGATGGTTATCAAGATTGAGGAAGACGACTTGATTTATTTCGTCGAAATGATTGAAGATCTAATTTTGTTCGGTGACATTAGTAACACTCTTAGAAAAAAAAGACATTAGTAACACTCAAATTTATAAATTCCATACGAAATAAGGACACGAGAACGCTCATAGATGCTTTACACTAGAGTGGGTTAATTTTAAATTTGTTTCAAATTACAGATCTGTCGCACATAGATTTGATTATTCAGTACAAAGCTACAAAATAGCATATACTTGGATACCTGGGTATTGGAATATAGACACATTACAATATTAGTTGCATAGAAGCGTCCAATCAATTAATGGCAATTGAATTATCAGAGAAAGAAATGGGGCCCAGTTTCTAGCTGGATGAACCGTGATGTATTCTATTCGACCACGCATGTATGTCTCCTAATTTCAATAATTTCTCAATTTATTTAGTTACCGCTACTATCAGATCTTTCCGTCGTAATTTAAAAGAGAAAATCTAGCATAAAATATTAGTTAAATAAGAAAAAGATCAGAACCCATGCGACCCAAATTCTTGAAAAAGAAAAAATTACGAATCCCGTCGGCACGTAGATTAACGTTAGATAGTCGATATGTTAATGCCAATGACCCTTCAGCTCTACTGGCTGAGGGGAGGCCCCAAAGTGCATGTGATTAGGAGGTCAGGGGTTCGAACCCTACCTCCGACATTACTTTGGGAAGTCCCCATGAGGATTATACCTCATGACTATCGATCTCGGGTGAATTTGGGACGTGTTCATCTGGCCCCGAGGATTAGTCCCATCTCTGGAATGTGTGGCGCTAATAGCCCCCGCCTTGCCAAAGTCTGTGTGGCGTTATAAGGCCCACGGCTGGCAGGGGCTAGCCCATAGCCAGGCTGTGTGGGGATACCTCGGGACAGTTAAAAAAAGAAAAAAAAAAAAAAAAAGATAGTCGATATGTTAATGTTAGCAACTCCTCCTAACAAGCCATGGGACCTCTTACATTATCTAGGCCGTACAAATTATTAAAGCTATATCAATATGCATGCGCTTTAATAGTAAATCTTTTAAACAAATTGGGACATTAAGACCAAGCAGATGGAAACGTTCACGTCTTTCTTACGTGAAACATTTTAATGTAAATTGTAACCAGTAGGTCCAGTACTGTCCTGTGATGACTCAGTAATTTAATGCACAGCAACCAAAGTAAGAGATGTGACATCGAGGCATAGCATCATAATATGAATAAAAATAAAATAAAAAAACACCGATAAATTTATATTCATTTGGATGAGTTTATTTATTTAACCTTTCTTTCTTTTTATTTGTTTTTTGTGAGTTAGGAAATACTCCAAGGATGGAAGATTTATCTCTACCAGATTTCATAATTCATATGTTACTCCAGAGATCCTGGGCGTAGCCTTTGTAATATTCTTTTGAATTGAATTAATAATGCGTTAACGTTTGCAAAAGAAAAAAGGATGAGTATATTTGATAATGAAAATATAGGGTAGCAACCTCGTGCCCTTAAACTTGAGTATTCGATCATTCATCCGTAAAAATAAGTCCAAAATCCTACTTAAACAGTATTTTATATTAGTAGCGAAATGGGTGAAATACACATCACGTAGAACCAATTTGAATTTTCGTTTTGTTTTGTTGGAGGAAGAATAAGAGATCTAATTAATTTGTTCGACATATCATGCCATTGCCGGGTAATCTATTTTTACAACCATCAATTATATCAATCCAAATTCGTAGTTATATATAAAAAAACAACATGGCATTCGAATTTCAAACGAATCATTGATCAACATTATGTGGACACCGACAAATGTCCCAAGTTCATAAGTTCGAAGAAATTCGGAACCATAATCACTTAATTTTCCTACCAAACAAAAATATTCACGTGGCAGATACTCGTCTACCTCAACATCTAAACGTATGTTTATCATAAATTCCAACAACATTGGCAAAGCTTCACAAACACTACGCTACAATGGATAAAGTTCATTCACAAGAAACCAGCAAAACACAAAATGGCAAAGCCAAACTCATTGTAATAACCACCACATTGGCCTCTCTTCTACTGATTGTGTCAGTCATATCCATTACAACCACAAAATCACATAGCACAGCTCGCAAAATCAGCAATAGTCTCAGACTCGAAAATCAAGTTATCAAATCGACATGCTCGTCAACGCTCTACCCCGAACTCTGCATCTCCACACTCGAAACGGCGGAACCCTACTCTTCTTCCGCCATAAAATCAAGCAAAGACGTGCTCTTAACTGCCCTAAACTACACAATCTACACCGTCCAACGCAACTACTTCACAATCATTAAAATAGGGCTGAGACGCAAAGGGTCTCTAACGCCTCGAGAAAAGGTGGCCCTTCACGACTGCTTGGAGATGATCGAGTCCACGTTGGCCGAGCTTCAAGGGTGCGAGCTGCAGTTTAGAGACTATGGTTCCAAAAACTATACGTTGGCCGATCATAAGGACAAGATCATGTCTTTTCTAAGCGCGGCTCAGACGAATCAAGAATCTTGTCTTGATGGATTCTCCCACGATGGTGCTGATAGGAAAGTTCGAGAGGGTTTGATCAAGGGTCAAAATCATGTGTTTAAGCTTGTGAGCAATGTGTTGGCCATTTTTAGGAACATCTCTGATACTGATAATCAGAGCATGGAAGTGCATGGAAGAAGGAAGCTTGGAGAAGGAGATGATGATGATGATGATGAGTGGCCTCACTGGTTGTCGGCAGGGGACCGGTAAAACTAAAGTCCCACATTTCTAATTTTAATTACAAGATTATATATTTAGTAAAGGAATTAACGAGAGGAACCTAATGTTATAATGATAAATATTACCTTTGTAATTATGATGTGATTTCTTGATCAAACTGACATCTACGCATAAATAGCTATTTGACTAAAATTTCACAGATAGGTATCCATGTCAAAGTTTTTTATAGATAGGTATCCATATCAGAAATTTTTACAGATAGGTACCCGATTTAATATTTATCAGTTTCTTCAGTCACGCCGTACATTCCTGTGTGTGTATGGTGTACCATAACACGATGATATATGATGTCTAAATGTGTTTGTACGGCGTACCTTGTGTGTTAAAGATAGCCTACCTAAATGTGCTAATACGACGTACCATTTTCTCAACGTATGACGTACCACAATACGTTGATATAGAGTACCTAAATGTGTTGTATGGCATACCTGCGGCGGATCGGGTACCTATCTGCAAAAAAAAAATTATTCTTCTAGGTACCTACATATAAAAAAAAGTCTAACAGGGTACTTACTAACTTACAAGTTTTTTTTCCAAATGGTTATTTATGTGTAAATACCCCATCAAATAATTAGGTCCACAAATTTTAGCTACTTTTTCCTAATTGAAAATGCTAAAAAATTTCTTTGTTGAATAAATCATGTGATTTAAGTTCTATTAAAATAATTAGGTCCACAAATTTTAGCTACTTTTTTTTTCCTTTCTTTGTTGAATATATCATGTGATTCACTTCTGCTCAAAGAATTAGGTCCACAAAATTTTGCCATTTTTTCTAATTAAAAAAATGCTAAATTTGATTTTACAATTCGAATTAAATTATTATGATATATCGTAAATCGTCGAAAATTGGGCAGGAGGATCCTCCAGGCGACTACGGTAACTCCCGACGTGACGGTGGCGGCCGACGGGAGTGGAAACTACCGAACGGTGTCGGAAGCGGTGGCAGCGGCGCCGGAGGGGAGCAATAGATACGTGATAAGGATAAAAGCGGGCGTATACAGGGAAAACGTCGAAGTACCCAGAAGGAAGACAAACCTCATGTTCGTAGGAGATGGTCGGACGACCACTATTATTACAAGGAGCCGAAGCGTCGGAGGAGGTAGCACAACGTTCAACTCCGCCACCGTCGGTTAGTTTCGTTCATTCTATTAATCATTAACTGTTTGGACGAATGTCATTTTAGGTCTCGAGGTGTGGGGTGTGGGTTCATTCGCCTCCACGTTCTGAGATGTCACTTTTAGTCCTCATTATTACCGATTTCGTGTCGTTTCTATATCAGAACGGTCACGAAAGTTACAGGCCGGGCTAGCCTGGTCTTACTTGTCGTGTTGGTCCAAAGTTCAAAACTCATGTTAACTCGGCCCGCAATATTTGTTGTCCTGACCATAACATCCGTTCAAACTAACGGTTAAATTGATCGGAGAATCAAACCTATACAAAATCGATAACTTTTGGAATCAATAATGGCATCAGGATTGGGGATCCAAAATGGTATTCTTCCTTAATCTATTAACATGTTCTATATCCTTGTTACCCAATACCAGCTGTGGTTGGAGATGGTTTTCTGGCCCGAGACATCACATTCCAGAACACAGCGGGCCCATCGAACGAGCAAGCCGTGGCGCTTCGCGTGAACGCGGACCTAACAGCGTTCTATAGATGCGACATGATTGCCTATCAGGACACACTGTACGTCCACTCCCTCCGACAGTTCTACACCAACTGCTACGTCGCGGGCACGGTGGACTTCATATTTGGCAATGCGGCCGCCGTCCTTCAGAACTGCGACATCCACGCGCGTCGTCCCAACTCCGGCCAGCGCAACATGGTCACTGCTCAGGGCCGCACGGATCCTAACCAAAACACTGGGATAGTCATCCAAAAGTGCACCATTGGCGCCACGTCAGACCTACAGGTATGCTGGAATGCACCACAATTGATTACGATTGAATTGCTCGAGTAATTTATTATGAAAAGGGAGGGTTCTGTCTTAAAAATTGGCATTAGGGAGAGTAACAACGTAACACACGTGATGTATCTAGTGTATTTTCCGATGTCGGAAAAATATAGTTTCGTAGCTTTTAAGGCGCGACGGCGAAAAGGAGACAAGGGATCGCCTTGCCCCAAAACTAAGGTGCAATTTGAGGCGTGTGCCTTAAAAATCGCGGTGCACCCGTTACTACACATCATGCTAATTTTTGTTTGTAGTATAAAGAAGTCACATGCATGGATTAAGAAACATACAGTAGGAAATTGAAATATTAATTATGACATGCCGTAGAAAAACATGCACCATTGGTGTTCTGGTCGTGGGTTTCTAAGGGTTTAAACTTACTTCTCTTCGCAAGCTTTTGGGTGTATGCCTCTTATCGGGGATTTTTGGTGCGTCTAATTTATATATTTAGGCGACTTTTTACGTAGTTTTACACCAATTTTTTTTTGCTTATTTTAAGCTTATATATGAGGCGCGCCTTAGGCTTCTTCGCCTTAAGGCAGTGCGCACGCCTTAGCCGCACCTCATTACTCCTGTTGGATTACTTTAATATATATAAGGCCTTCCTCAATGTAAGGTTTTTGATGAGGTGGACAAAGAAAAAAACCTATGACTATAGGTTTTTACCATTGGGAAGGGTGATAGGTTTTTTGTTGGGTTTAGTAGAATAAACCTAGGTTTTTTGCTTTATGTGTAAGCTTTTTATTTTTTAATTACTTTATTTCATTTTTATCCTCATCTATTAATATTTATATATTAATATATATTTATTTTTACTAATAAATTTTAATGTGTTAAATTTTTTTATTTAATTTGTATTTAAAAATAAAATTATATTATGTAATGAAAAAATATAAAATATATTTATTAATTTTTTCTTGAATTTAACAAATTAAATAATATGACATACAATTATTTATAAATTATTTTACAAAATTGGATAAATATAATTGATAAATTAAATAAAATTAAATGAAATTGAGGTGGGTCCCCAAAAAACCTCCTTTTTTAGGTTTATGATTGGGGAGGAGTTTTATTTTGGAGGTATAGGTTTTTTACTTTTGAGGTGGCGCTGATGTGGCACGCAAAAAACCTGCTTTTTGAGTATATGCATTGAGGAAGGCCTAAGCAGACATTTTCTCTTACAGGCAGTGCAGAGTAGCTTCCGGAGCTATCTTGGGAGGCCGTGGAAGGAGTACTCGAGAACCGTCGTGATGCAAACGTCGATAAGCAATGTAATAGATCCCGCGGGATGGTACCCGTGGAACGGAAATTTTGCGCTGGACACTTTGTTTTATGCTGAGTACGCTAACACGGGCGCCGGAGCGGACACGAGCAATAGGGTGACGTGGGGCGGTTACAGAGTCCTGACGAGCGCGTCTCAAGCGCAGCCGTTCACGCCGGGTAATTTTATCGCCGGAGGTAGTTGGTTGTCCGCCACGGGTTTTCCATTTTCCCTCGGGCTCTGACCGAAGGACGGTTGGAATGCTGTGACTACGGTCGGAATAAGATTGATTGGCGTAGTACTGATGTGCAATAAAAGTCGAATCTATGGTTTTCGTATTTGTTTCAAATTTATGAGTTGGAATAATTTAGCAAACATGCGATTGTCGTTTTCTATGACAACTACTAGAACATGCTATAAGGTTCAGGTTCAGCATCTCTGATCTGAGGAACCTGCGAAGAAAATATCACATTTCCTTCGATGTCCTTTTGTCATTTTGTGTGTTTATTACATTTAATACTCATCGACAAATGCGCCGACATCTTTATTCACATAAGTTTGACTAATTCGTATTATTATATAACGTGTTTTATTTCCATTCTTTAAGTAGACGCGCGCTTAATCCTATCTATCTGCCAATACAACACTTGAACGGAACCGCGCGCTGTAATTTTTTAATTTAGTTTCGCGCAAAATAATATATCATGTGATGAACTTATTACTTTCGAGATATTCTAACTAAGCGAATATCGCGTCTGAAGTTACCGTAAAATTGTTCTCGTCCCAGAGAACGTGATAATGCGCCGGGCGACTCGTCCCCTGTATGCCAACAAGTTCAACGCCCACCGATGAAGTGGGAACATCTATATATATATATTCAAAAGGTGAAAATTTTCTGGATTCATGCGCGTATATATATTAGTATATATTATATCCCATATGTATATGGGAGAAGATTTGGCGCATGCATGATTTTTATATTCCCACAGAACATGGTAATGAGCGGGGCGGCTTGTTCCCATATGGCTGCAGAGATAGAAGTCAAACTCAGTGGGGTGACAGATTATCGCCGCGGAAGCAAGAACATACGCACGATTCTCCCTGAAATGCCCGTGTATATATATATATATATATATATATATATATATGTATATGTATATATCATATGGCATGATTTAGCGCAGGGCTTTCTCTCTCCCATTGTTTACTTGCCTTCTTCTCTTATGGTAGAAAAACTGTGATTAGAAGGAGGTCGATTGTTCTACTGCTGCTGATGGGAAGGAAGGAAGGAACATGACATGATTGCATCTGCTTTTTATTATTACCTCAACTGATGTTTCTTTGGTTTGCTATATCCTCCTTCGCCTCTATATGTTGATTAGTTGGCGCAATTTACCCATGACAAATTTGACCTTGGGATGTGAGCAGTGAAAATTATAGCTTGCTTGATGGTGCTTGGTTTGCTCACTTTAGGTACTACGCCGAAAAGAAAAAGAAAAAATGCAATACGATGATGTTGATGATTGAAAACAGCGCATAGTCATGATTGTGATGAAGTGCACCAACCGTTAGTTATGTTATTTATTATGCATTGATTTTTTTTTTTATATATTACTTTTTTCTTTAGGATGAGACAGTGAAGGACTGCTCACCTTTGTAGTTGATGATGGATTCTGAGAAAAAAATGTCTGAAAGCCCATCGTCCGACTCTTCGGCCTTCAATTGTCCTGGCTTGCAAACTGCACAAACAAGCGTCAAAAGGACATCATCGGGGTCGAGAAAATGCTTTGTGAGTATTTTGATGCTTCAAATGAAATTGATGATGCATGGGAAACTGCTCACCGTATTATAGTTGATGATGCATTCTGAAAGAAAAGCTCGAATTTAAAGCCCATCGTCGGACTCTTCGGCTTCAATTGTCCGGCTTGCAAACTGCACGAAACACGCGTTAGAAGGACGTCATCGGGGTATTTTTATTCATTCCGTTTCATTCTTACTATAAAATTGAACGAGAAAGTGTTTTGGGTGAGTATTTTGATGCTTCAATGACCAAAAGAATGATTATTTATAAAGATTAGCCGGAGAAAAAAAAAAACAGAATAGGTGGAATGCACCTGCAAATAGTGAGGACGGCATAGATTCACGTTGTCCATCGATCTTCCTCATGTTGAAGTGTACTCCTAAAGTTTTCTTTTCACTGACCGGAGTGATTGAACATCTTACTGTCTTAAAATCCCGACTGTAATAGGGTTTTTCATAACTTTTAGAGAAGAAAAACATCTAAATACTAAGGGTGCGATTGGTATGAAGAATTCGATGCGGAAAAGAAAGAGAAAAGTATAGTGACAGACATTGAACCATCGTACGCTGCTTCGTCTGTAGTACCGTAACTTTTTTTTCGTTTCTTTTCTCGCATCGAATTCCGCACATCAAACGCATCGTACCCTAAAAGAGGTTCGCCTTGTAGAAACATTCGAAATGGATGATTCAATCAGCTGCACATATGTAAGGAAAAGAAAAGAAAACTACACTTAAATATCGATTTCTTTTTAGTTTTCTTTTCTCGTTTTCCTCGATCCAAACACGGCCTAAACGATATGAAGGTATCCGGAAGCGTCCTTACCTTTTTCAGTGACGACAGCGCACCATTAGCGCCCTTCGGTGGCTACTTCAATTTCCTCTAGGCAGGTAGCTTCAAGAAAGGACTAAAAGCTTAGTTACAAATGCACTCATAGACATATATACATTAGTCTTCTTGGCAACATTATAGAGCCCATGTCATAAATTTAGCAAGTCCTTTTCCTCTATGTGGTTTCTTTGATATCATCCCACCACCGCTGATCGAGACCACCACCACTACCACCGTAACCATGTGAACACGGTACAGTACTATTATATTCAGCGAAGGGTCTGATAGCATTGAACCACTTTTATTTGGGCCAAAATTCTAGTTTTCAATAGAAAGAGAATAAATAATGCACACTAAGACATATACATACTAATCTTGTTTACTCAAACTAAGCGATGAACAAACACTACAAGAAAACATAGTACCAGACACGGAGAATAGATACGAAATTGGTTTCGTGTCTAAATTATGAGTATTAGAAACGGATTCTGACACGATTTTCTATTTTTATTTTAAAATAAATTAATGTTTTTATTTAGATACGGATTAGATACGTAAATAAAAAACGGAAATGTGACAAAAATCATTTTAGAAGCGGTATATATCCGTATTCAAATTTGCCACGAGAACAACACCTACGGAGTTTTGATTTTAGACACCGATTTTCCGTGTCTAATCACTAAATAGATACGGAATTTGGTTTTACACCGAATTTTCCGTGTCTAATATACATGTTTTCTAGTAGTGAAAAACGACCAAAATGGATAACATTGTTGATTAAAAATTGCATCTCGGAGCATGGGAGGCCAAGACGACCAAAAATGGCGTTGTCCATAAAAAAGGAGTACATAGAACAATGAAAACATATATCACATATAGAACTTAAATAACCAGTGCCAGAAAAAAGTTTAATCGCCAAACCAATAAGTGAAAAAAGATTTCAAAACGAGGTCTTCAACGTACAAATCAAGTATCTTCTCTCGATTGCTCCATAAATATTAAAGGTCATCATTAGGTGAAAAAACAACAACAATAAGAAACTAATCTATAAAATGGTGCAACTGTTTACCCCTAATGTAGATCTGAAAATAGCGAGGATAAAGGCAATACTATTTGCAAAAATCTTCCAAAGCAAGGTGACCAGCATCCTGCATAAAAATTATTCAATATTTTAAATGGAAACAAAAAATAAGAATTGTGTATATCAAACGATGAAAACATGTAGAATGTAGATCTAAAAATTTACATGGAAATTGATTTCGATTTCACACTATTTTCCCGTCAACAGAAACCTGTCGGACACCGCCTTTTCATTCCATCAACATAAGATGAGGAATCAAAACGGAAAGGATCGTAAGATCTAAGTGAGGAACATAGCCGCATAGCGATTAAGAGAATTAAGATAGAACGAGAACAAATCTCTTTAACTAGACTAAAATAAACACTTCGGCGAACCGATGCTTTGAGCTTGTGAAGAGGCAGCTATGGTCGCTAGGTTTTCTGTAGAACTTCTTGGGAGATAGCGGCGCTCGTTCTAAAGAGTTGGCTAGGGTTTCGTGAAAATTTTTTATAAATAGTGGTGATTCGACTTGAATACAATTTAATGGGCCTATTATAATCATCTCCTTCCCTACGACGACGTTGCGTTACGGAATCAATTAGTTATAAATAGCATAGTCCACCGAGTTTTGTTCAATAAGGCTTCAAAATTTTGATGTGAAATTTAACTTTCACTCTAACAATAATCCCCTCAAACACATGGCCTACATAATATTTGGCGGCCTTTCAACAATCCCCATTTTTGCCTTACAAGAGGTCTAGTCTCCGACCGTGAAAATATTTGAAGTATCCTCCCAGGTTTAGGGAGAGATTTCTATCTTCATTGCATTATTTTTCAAGTGTTGCAATTAAAAACCACACTCACATTCTTCTAGTCCTAGCTCAAATAATCTCTCGGGTACACATCAAGACATATATGTCCTCTCTTCGCCTACATCGTTTTTTTTCTTCTTTTGTTGCCAAAGATTTTGTCAAATAAAAAGAGAGAATAAACAATGCTTCATAGAGATGCATACTGGCTTTTATTGAATCATTGAAACGAAAACCATATGTTTGGAAAAATTATCACCAAGCATAGATAGTAAAAAAAAAAAAAACAATGAAGAAAAACTATGATCTAGTTGTCGTGAATTTTGGAGGCCCAAGATTTGTTCAGTGTACACAGTCCATCTTATGCGTATATGACACTGCACAAGAGAACTGACTTTTCTTATTTACGGCCGCTCTGATTGGGTAGCCTATCATTTTCCATGCTATTCTTCAACGCAAGTGCTCCCTGTGCATGCTTTGCTTTCCCGCAACTTCTTTCTTGCATATCCGAGAAGATCAGAGCATAACAACAGTTTGCAGTTATTCCAAAACAGAGCGAGCTTATGATGAGCAAAACCTATGCAGGAAACTAACTGATGATGGGTTCCCATGAGTTTTCCCAATGGGTGAGATTCTCTGTCCCACTCTTTTATCCCATTTTTTGTCCCACACAAGGATTCGTGACAAGTGTCCAATCCAAATGTTAAGATTTTCCCTTTTGGTCTAATTTTAATTTATAATTCTCTAAATACACATTCCACTAGAAATCATCATTGATTTATAATCAAATAAGCATATATAATTTATTATTTGTTTCGTTACGATCATATTGATATCCACATCTTATATTTTTCGATATTCCTAAGTATACTTTTATTTTGTATATTTAAAAAAATGGGATATATTTATGGAACAGAGGATCCGTTCCCGGTTTAACATATGTTACAATCTTTTTTGTCTCTTTTGAATTATTAAAGCACCCGTACTAAAGTGAATTTAATTCTACCTCGATTGCATCCTTCCAATTTGGCAAATCATTTCGTTGTCTTCATTCTTGTACATACCTTGGTTCATGATCCTCATTCTCATTAATCTCGTTCATTTCATGTAGCGCTACGTTAAATAAGAATAGATCGTCAACATTGACTTCATCTCAGCTCCATCTAATTTCGTTCCTCGATTGGACCATTCTTATTGTTTGCTCCTTTTTTTCGAGGATTTTTTACTTTTTGGAACCCGAGGGCCTACTACACTTCAATCGTGGTTTAGGCTCAATAGTATTCTTTACTTGTTCTGCAGGAACAAGCAATTTAGCAGAAGCATTAACCGCTGAAATATATGATTTAGTCACTATCTTTAGGTCAGTAAAGTTGTCTGCCATTTGCTTTGTAAATGAATTGTCTTCTGAACTTCTAGTTCACATTATTTCATTATTTCATAATTGATTCATCGAAGTGACAGTCTAGCCGTGAATTAATCTCCATGGTATTATATATCTTATTATCGATGGAGATTCAAATCTGAGATATATTCCCAACGTCCTTTGAGGTCACATCTTTGTGCTTTGGATGGCGCAACTGGAACATATACCGCATATTCAAAAATTCTTAGATGGGAAATATCTGGTTGCTGACTATATACCATTTGCAATGGAGAAATATCATGAGTTGGTCTGATACGAATTAATGTCGCTGCATTTAATATAGCATGTCCCCAAGAAGACGAGGGAAGCTTCAACTTCATCAATAATGACCTTGCAATTAATTGCAAGCGTTTAATCAATGATTCTCCAAGACCGTTTTGCGCATGAACATGTGGCACATGATGCTCAACATCAGTACCAATAGACATAAAATAATCATTAAATACCTGGAAATAAATTCACCAGCATTATCAAATTTTCTTTATCAATAATCTAGAATAATCTGGAAACTGTGCTCTTAATTGAATCAACTGAGCAAGCAATCTCGCAAACGCCACGTTCCTCGTAGATAAACATGGGGTCATTTACTTGATGCATCAATTAGTACCGTAAAATATTTAAATGGTCTACATGATAAGTGTATCCGCCCACAAATATCACCATGTATACATTCCAAAAAATACAATAGATTCATTCTTACTTTCATTGGTGATGGCCGAATAATTAACTTCCTTTAGAGCAAGCAATACAAGAATTTATTAGATTGAAGAATCCCCTGGTTCTTTATCTTTCGCACCATAATTGAACCAGGATGGCCCAACCGGCTATGCCAACTTTTATCGAAAAACTTCTGGTTTCTAACAGCATATGATTCAACTGTTATATGATATGTGTAGTATAGTCCAGAATTAAAAGATGACAATATTTCTATATTCTTTTATCATTCGAAATCGTCTTTGTTATGTTAAAATGTTCGATATTTCCTTTTTGTGTTGTCTTAACATGATATCTGTTATTTTGAATACCTTTAAAGCTTTATAAATTCTTTGAGACTTAGGAGATTATAACGCATTCTCAATTATAAGCCTTGTTCTCTGCGGCAGTAAAATATTAGCTCTTCTGGAGCCTTCAATTATATATGTGCTACCCGATATAGTAATAACACTTGATTTCTTCATGTCATGATGATCAAAATATTTCTTATTTCTCATAATCATATGAGTCGTTGCATAGTCTGCAAGACATAATTCTCCGTTGCACATGCTTGTATCCGTCGTATGTATATCTTAATGACAAGCACAAATAATCGTTAACATATATTCTTGATAACAAAGTGCTGCATTACAAACATGCAAATGACTTAAAACACCGTGGCATATAAAACACACAATAGAACAGCATATGATACTATCATGTAAATAAAATCATATTAACGCAATTAGAAATCTGCTAACTCCAAATAGATACTTTCATTATCGTCACTAGAAGTAGAGGCGAGTTCACCATGAACAAAATTTGTTTCGATTTCCTTTTCTTTGCTCTTCTGATCTTTTTGATATAATTCAACAAGAATTTCGGACGTGCGACAAGTTTGCGACCAACGGCCCAAACTACCGCAACGATAGCATTCATCATCATTATTCTTTTGTTTGGTCGCCTCTTCTCATCTTTATTATCGTAACTTTTCCTCTTCTGGCGAAGATTTTGATGACCGCCACGAGAGTTACGATAACCACCACGTAAAGTCTGAGAACCACCACCGTAGTATCCCCGGTCTGGCCGCGTTCGCGGCCGCGATATCCACCACGTCCATGTCAACGACCATTACCTCTATTATCTTATTATTTCCTCTGATCGCATTCGCTTCAGGGAGTGCAGTAGAAACAGTCGGTCGGGATTCGTGGTTTTTTCACAACTCATTATTTTACTCAGCTAAAGGTAAACAAGAAATTAGATCTGAATACTTTTCATATTTTCTCTCTCGATATTGCTGTTGTAATACGACATTTGATGGATGAATTGTGGTGAATGTTTTCTCCAACATATCAGCATCGGTAATTGTTTCTCCACATAATTTCGACGTGGAAATAATTCTATAAATAACAAAATTGTATTCGCTTATGATTTAAAATCTTGTAATCGTAAATTCATCCATTCGTACCTTGCATTTGGGAGAATAACAGTTGTCAGGTTGTTTTAGCTATCTTTTAGATTTTTTCACAACTGAGCTGGGTCTTTTACAATTAAATATTCACTTTTCAAACTTTCATGGATGTGGTGGGAAGAAATATAAGCGCTTTTGCCTTATCTTGCGACGTTGTGGTTTTTGTGGCTTAAACGGTGTCACACCTCCGTCTTGAGTGCTTCTGGTTTTCGGGTCGACAATGGTGTCGCCTAAGCCTTTCGCATTAGATGAACATCGGCATCTAGTGTCCAAGATAACTAATATTTTCTCGAGATATCAAGCGCAACAAACTCTAAGCTCCCCAGTTCGGCATTGTACTCACTCGTGAACTTATCTCGACGGAGGTTAATTGTTGCCGGAGAGCGCTCGTGCTGATAACGTGTTATAAAAATATTATTGTAATTAATATTTATATTATGAATATTATGATAATGTAATTATAGAGATAAGTATTTAGAGAGAGGAAGTATGAATCAATTTCAATATACCTTTTGTGTTTTTTACAATGCAACTTAAGGTATCTATTTATAGGCAAATTTCTTAAATTACAACCACAAAATAAGATATTATATTCTCATAAGATAGTCACATCTAATTTATTCTAATCTTATACGTCTACTATTTATTCCATCCTAATCTTATCAAACACTCTATATTATATACATCCATATCTAATATTTCATAATAACATTAACAATATATTTTCCCTTTGTGATGCACATGGAAATTTCTGGGCAGGACTTACGTGTTTTATTTCTGTTTGATGTTATTCGGCCATTGCCTTTTGCTTATAATTGGATTGAAGGGGTGGTTTCGTTAGCTATTTTCGTTTCAAGCTTGTTGCTTACTACTACGCTAGCATTTTTAATCGAAAAAGCACACTAATAAAGGAACTGAGTAGATCTGAAAAAAAATAAGATTTTTCTTGTTCTATAGTATTTATGCTGTTTGGTGTAACGTGATTAGATTACTTAAATATAAACATAGAAGTTTTTCATATAGTTGGAGCGTAAGTCCAGTCCGATAATATGAATCAACAAAATCGGACTTGCTGTAGTGTAAGGCACAAACACCTAAAATATATATAAACATATATTAATTATGTTTAGTGGAAATTTAGTATAAACTCGAGCTGTCAAGCTGATGATGTATTTTTAGATTTAAGTTTGTTTTTTTATAATCCCTCCATCCCGAAACTTTCATTTGGAATATGACACGAGGTTTAAGAAACTTAATATTTCAATAATATAGTACAATTGATAGGTAAAAAAATGTATATTTTGACACGTCTTCTAAGAATATTTAATATTATTATATTGATTGTTTGTAATGGTTTTTGGGCAAAATAGGAGATGTACAAAAGATAACGGGACGCCGGATATAGCAAAATGTATAAAAACTTTTTTTTTTTTTGTGGAAGTATAAATAAGATAAATACTCGATTTCAAATAGAAACTGAAGGGAGAATAAAGTCGGAAATTTATTTATTTTTGAAGTGGACCACATTAATGTCAGTAAAAGCAGTGATGTAGAAATAGGCAAAGTACGAAAGGTTCACTGATGAAGATATTGAAACAAACATATAAGCTCTGGGTCTATCTGGTCTATATGTATTTGAACTGATTTTTATTAAATCAAAATGTATATCTGCAAACATATGTTTCATGCTGTAAATGTCACTGACGTACGATAATGAATGAACATGAATAATTTCCATCTTCCACTTCCATATGTTGGTTGAAAGGCTAATAAACGAAGATGCCATATACATTTGTACACATAGAATTTGAATTCTTGTTCATTTTATCCATCTTTCGAGCCATTTCGTCTGGCTAGTTTTGTTAGAATCGAAAGAGGTTCCAAGTTGATTAGTTTGCTTCTATTTCATTGTATTAGTTTAAAAATAAATAAATCACGAGCATGCCTTTAGTGAGAAGCAAACTATATATATGGTGGACATATTGTAGAGTCAACATCGAAATGCAAGTGTGGACCATTCCTAAGAATAGAATTGGTTATTAAATTGGGTTGCAAAAACCATTAATCTTCACCTACCTTCTTTTCAACTACGTCGTATGTCTCAATTAACTATTTAAACTCATGCCTAATCGTTGTTTAAACGCATATATAATTAAATTCCATCAGTTATAAAATTGACTTATTCATACTGGCGTCCATTTATAATTTTATATACAAACACAATATTTCATATTTATCTTGATTTTTTTTCGATGCTTATGTGTTGAAAAGTGAAGTTTATCCCAGCTTAAAAAGTCGCATAAACGTCATTCAATAGAAAACACCAAATGTAACATGGAATGATGCTTCGTTCGTGTGTTAATTAATAAATTTAATGAAAGAATCCTAGAATTTAATAAAGTATTTAAGTATAAATAGTCAATCATCCGATAGAGACAATATAAATATTATAGCACATTCACTCAACATCAAGATCCAAAGAGTATCAAAAGGACAACGACTCTTCACCAGCATTTTAGTTCAATTGAAATGAATGAAGTAGGTTCCACAAACTGAAAACGTACTCATGCGTTGTCCATTCATATTAGTACGAACTTACGTATGAGCTGTTTCGAACTTAACTTAAAATCTCTATTACATAAATCAGATTATTTTAAAAACGACCCAATGGGATTTTATTTTATTTTATATTATCCTCGTTAGTTTCAGCTGTATAAAAAAAGAACTAAATCAGCATACGTGTCGCGATCTCTATGACAATGATTGTACATATATATATATATATATATATATATATATATTATGTTATACCTCAAAGAAAAAAGTTAATACCTAAAGGGATTACGTTGTGGTGAATATGAATGGTAAGTTGTGATTTTAATTAATGCAACATCTGAAAAGAGGCCACCAGCAGTGGTCCTAAAATTTTGTGTTCGCAGACAATAATACTGATGATGATGTTCAAAGCTTTTAAAGCTGAACTTCAAAAGCCCCATTTAATAATCAGTGGTTTGTGACAGTTGATAGTATATAAGTACATTTAAAATGAAGATATATTCAAAAGAAATGGGATCTGATGCTGTTTTCTCCACTCTCCATTTTCTTTTTCCCCCCTTTGTTTTTTTAATCAGTATACACATTTATGTTGAGTTTCTTGTTCTTGTTTCGTCCAAAAATATCTTTCGCTTGAATGATTGCTTGCTTTCTTTTTTAAAAAGAATAAAAGAAAGGAGATATTATTATACTAAATAATGTTTTATAAACACAGAGGTGGTCTAGTATCTTGTTTATATAACATAAATCAGGCTTAAAGTTAAACTCAAAACCAGTACTTCCAACATGTTGAAGCCATTGATTTTAATTTCGCATTATATTCAAAGCTTGGAATATTGTAATCCATTTATTTATTCCAATAATTAATTTAAGAAATATATATATATAAATTTGAATCGCTATGTATATCCATGTTTTATTTTTAGAATTATTTGATAGTTACATAAAACGTCACTTACTTCATATGAACAAATTTCGATCTCCGATCAATAATTCGACAAAATAACTCAGAGATCCCAAATGCAATATTTCATGTC
This sequence comes from Craterostigma plantagineum, assembly GCA_027422505.1. Classification (NCBI taxonomy): domain Eukaryota; kingdom Viridiplantae; phylum Streptophyta; class Magnoliopsida; order Lamiales; family Linderniaceae; genus Craterostigma; species Craterostigma plantagineum. The sequence goes on along the minus strand of JAPQWV010000201.1, from coordinate 473,226 downwards.
AAGCAACTAATGAACATGTAATATTAAACGCCAACAGCGCCACAATGGACCATCGACTTATTTAGTCGAAAACGTTATCTTTAATCTGAATTTATTCCGACATATCAAGCTACTGACATATTTTTTAATTATTAAACATAGTAAAATGGAAAACTGATAGAATTCAAAGTAAATGCTATTTTATTTTAAGCTTCCTGATTTTATCTACTGTCCTTGCATCTCTCAACCACATGATATTACATTTTTCATTAAGTTGAAATATCTATTTGGAATGAAAACATACTTAGTGTTAGTATCAGTTTATGTGTTTAGAAGGGAGCGAATAAACACTCTACTGTTTCTTAAACTGTTTCGATTTTGGTCTCGTTAAATATCAATCCGGTGATTAATATACCAGTCGGTGCAGAATTAGATGCCGGTTGGTTTTGTGCTTGAGACTGTATGTGTGTGTGTGGTGTATGTGTGTTTTTGCAAGACAACAACGTTTGTTTATGGAAGTTTGGAGCTTAATCTCCTATGTCTCTCATTCTTCCCGGTCCGAAAGGTATTTCATTAGAAGCCTCAGTTTACAATGCTTGTCGAACCTCCTAGCTAGACTCACTCAATATAACCCTCAAAGCTATATTTTGTTTACTAAACTCCTAGTAAACTCCTAATAAACTCCTAGCACTCTCTTAGACAGTTTTTTATTGTCCGTTGAAAATACGATCACTAATTGAACCAGGAGAAAATTACAGAAATAGAGTTATTTTGAGAATCAAATTATAAAACTAGTTAAGTTTTTAGGAATACTACAAAACTAATCAAAGTTTTAAGTTTTAACTTTCATTCTTTTCATTTTTCACCACAACATGTTTTAATATTACAATATTTTCACAAATATTATTTAAAGTAGTAAAATAATTACTAATAATATATATTACCACAATTCATTTTTAACTACAAAAAAGTAACATGTATAGAATATATTCCGACTTCCGACGTGAATAAAAGACACCACTTTCCACTAAACTATATTATTTTGTTATTATTGTTGTTGTTGTTATTATTATTATTTTGACTTTAATATTGAAGAGTAATATCAACGCATAAATTATAAAAAATGGAACAGAATAATAGTCCTCAAAATATTCAAACAATCGTTATTTAACAAAGATTAATTTCTGGAAAGTTTCACGATATTACTCTTGAACATTTCTTGTGAGATTTTCAGTATATTTCTTCTTAATATCATCATGTTTGATACGTCCAATTTTTTACTTTGTCGTATATAAGGATTTGAGTACCAACTGAAAAAGAGGCTTCAGTCACTCTTTTAATTGAAACTCAAACTGGTAAGAATATGTTGTCTCCATTATTTTAATTCTAATTCATCTTGAGCATATTAATACTCAAATACTTGCTAACCTAAAGAAAATGGAGCAATAATTCAATAACAATACACTTGCGGTACATGTGACATCTTGTATGCTAATCACTTATCATACATATCAGAACGATATGTTTGACTGTCATAACTAACTCGACGTGGACGATATGGTTTATCAGGATCAAGAACATTCATTGTTCAAGTAACCGTGAGATTGGGTGTTGACTTAATTCAAGCATGTGTTTGAAGAATAAATTATTAGTTTATTTAATCACAAGGGAATATAGGTTACATTACATCTAGTTAATTATATCATTATTTATTTATTTAATAAATTTGGATTAAAATTATAAAATGAGTTGGGTAAAATATAATTAGTAACAAGCCTTATGTTAGTTTAAGATAATGATAGTGAAAACATTTATAATTTTACTTACTTTTGTGGTGGAAATGAAAATAGTGATAGTTAGTTTTTAATAACTTGATTAGTTTTGTAATAATATTAAAAACTCCACTAGTTTTGTAACTTGATTCTCAAAACAACACTAATGACGTAATTCTCTCACCGAACCAGTCTAGTGATGATAGGCAACGCCTTTCTTTCTCGCTTGAGATTTTTGTAGATGTTTGTACACTTGAGATTTTCTCACAGATTTAGGATTTCAAAGTTGGTAAAGCACGTTCTTCAGCTTGACTTCCTTGTAATTTATACTTGAGTTCAAGTTGAAGTCCATCGTGAGATAGTCCTGTTTGTCCTGAACACAACATTAATTGATTTTTTCCAAAATGGATCTGTACGGTTGCTTTGCCAGTTTGGGTTGTTTCAGTCTTCATTCCTTATTCAACTCAGCTTCAATTTCGTCAAATGTCTTAGGGTTGATACCGGTATTCAACTGTTTGGTCCGGTTTTATCCTATGCTGGTGTTCTGCTAAGTCTTTCAGGTTTTATCTTATATCAACCGCTAGTCCATCATTCTTACTTATTCAGAAGTTAACTTCAATCACCGAACTATTAATCTGAATAATTAAATTCACGATTTCTAGCACGTAGCACTTGTTGTAGCACTTGTTCTTCTCTATGATATATATATATATATATATATATATATATATATAATATTTCTTTTAGGAAAAATAGAAAACAAGTAATTCAGATTAACGTGGTCCTGAGATAGGGAAACACATGACCAAGGTCTGACGAGGTCCCAAACAATGCAGTTTTCTCTCAAAGGCACATCTCACTCGATCCAACTTGTTTGAAAGAGAGAGGACTTTTCTATATGTTCACACATAAATTAAAAAAATAAAATAAAATAAAATATAGGACAAGACAAATTTTAAACACATAAAACTTGAACACATGTGGATTTAGGTCCACACATAAATATTTAAGTAGCAGCAAAAAAAGGTTAACTTTTTTTACCATTGCAAATGGTAATTTAAATCGCTCTATGAGATGATACAATATTTATAGTTCAGTCATTAAATAAACAAGTGCTAATGAAATATCTATTATATAGTCTTTGGACGTATTTGTCTTTCATTTGCCCATAGTATAGTATAGCCACCAACACAGTTATTAATTTACCATTCTATGACTATTGGCTTTTATGGTAACGTTTCTACATACTTTGGAGAAAAAATAAACCATAAAACATATATAGGATGTTTCCATAAAAGATGCTGTGTGGTAAGAGCCTGCTATAAGCGTGGTTCACATATATGAGACAGTGGAAGGCTAAAACTCGAATTGACACTAAATCTATATATGTATCATGTTCATGTTTCTTTACATATATGGAAAACACACACACACACACATGTGTATCTAATATATGGTCCCCTTTTATCACTTTAAGAAAAGAGTGGTCTGTGTTTATGATAAGTGTTTAGATAATGAGAGAGATGTGGATATTATATAAGCCATGGTTGGACCCCCACTTCAATGTAATGCTACTGTCAATGAAAGGGTATATATAATATACTTCCACTAAAAACAAAGCTGTAAAAATTCCCATGACATGGTAAAAGAAATATGATAGCGACTTGTCCTCATAATTTTACGAAGGAAAAGGATGTATTATAATATATTGAAATTTGTAATCGCACTGTTCATAGCTGGGAAATCTGAGGCAGAGTAATCTCCAGAAGAAGATAAAACTAATAATAATAATTATATATATATAAAGATGATAACTTAATATTCAATTCTCCAAAACCCTAGCTTCCGGAAATATATAATCCTCAGAACAGTTGCATTTGGATGATATATTAGATCGTCAAAGCTTTGGCGAATGAAGTAGTTGGGCATTGAAAATGGTGAAAGTGTCTCTTGACATAAATGCTTACTGGTGAAGATGACATTTGATGTACTTTTCTGATAAATCTGTGTGGCAGTTCACTGATCATGTGTGGTCTTCAGCTCTCTCTTACATAACGTATAGTAGTAGCTCCTTCAATTTTACAGCAGAATCTGTACATGGGCAGCACAAGTTTTGTACCGAATTATATATTAATGTAAACAAATAAGATTCATGTATCCCATATAAAATTATACGAAGGGCATTCTATTCTATTCTAGGCTCAGAGACCACATGAATCTGCCGAAAGCTTTAAGAACGGCAGCGTAAAGCTAACTATAGCTAGCTAGAAGATATTATATTCCCTTGAACTGTGAATATTCTTAAAAACTATGGGACATATTAAGGAACTATCATTTTGCAGAGAACTTAACGTGGATTTCATCTTGAAGTCATTTATTGCTGTTGTACTAATAATAACAGCGCATAGTTTTCTAAAGGAAGAACACATGGGATGCCCTAGGCTTTCCTAGGGGGAGCTTTTTTAAGCCTTGTCCTAGAAATAGCATCATGGTCCTTTTCCTATTCTGAGAAACGTTTCCAAGAGAAATATTAAAAGAGGAGAATTATTAGATGGAATAACATATAGGAAAACTATTAGGGTTGACATATCTCTTTCATTCATGCTACTCTCCCGAGATTTTACCATTAATGACAGCATAGTTATCAAGAATTAAACTGGCTTCAATTCAATCACTTGTGCGTATGGTCCCCAAGTCATTGAAAATAAGGGAAAAGACGTGTATTAACCATATACGCATCTCTCTCTCTCTCTCTCTCTCTCTCTCTCTCTCTCTCTCTCTCTCTCTCTCTCTCTCTCTCTCTCTCTCTCTCTCTCTCTCTCTCTCTCTCTCTCTCTCGTTTTTTTACTTAATTATTGAGTGATTCATTTATCTCATCATACGACATGCAAGAAAGCTAAAGCACAAGTTTAATAGCAAGTCATGGCATGGGTCCATGTCTTGGATATTTATCTATTTAATATTTATTCCTACAAGTTTAGCTAGCTCTCATTATCAGAAAAAACTCGGACCAATACCAAAACTAGTTAGTTGTATTCATCACCAAAGTACGACAATGCCCAAGCGAAAGAGGAAACACACACACACACACACACACACACATCTGTGAAACCTTAGATTCGTCTATATTTAATCACCTATTAACATCAAGAATGTGGGGACCTTCCTTTGCTTGTTCTTTATCTGCCTTCCATTCATCACGAGAAAATTTACATCAGTTCATTTTTAGCTACCACCACACACCTCTTAATTCCAAGAATCATCATATTCGCTGCTCCATTATTCTCTTCACACGCTTCTTCCTTCTCGACATAACAAAATTCACCACCATGGAGATGAACGATAGAGACTTTGCGAACGTTGAATCCTTCGCTCAGCTACCTTTCATCCGCCCCTCTTCGGTGAAATCAGAGAAAGGCAAAGACTTGGGAAGCATTAGGCTCTTTGGCAAAGACTTTGGTGGTGGTAATAATAATAACTACAAGAACAACTCCAGCGAAGAAGAGAATTATTCATCTGAGGGCAACTATGAGAAAAATGGTAATAAGAGCGCTCAAGAGGTGGAAGAAAGTACCAAGTATGGTGGCGGTAGTAGCAACAATAGTGCTGATGTCATCTCAGCGAATAGTAACAGGAAATTCGAATGCCATTACTGCTGCAGAAACTTCCCCACTTCGCAAGCGCTCGGCGGCCATCAAAATGCTCACAAAAGGGAAAGGCAGCAGGCGAAGAGAGCTCACTTGCAGTCTGTGATGCTACACAATGGATTGGCTCATCATCACCACCATCATCATCATCAGCACGATAATAATGCTCATCATGCTTATGGTGTTATGAATTACAGCAGATCTACGCCAGCGATTTCTGTCGGTAATTACCATTATTGGAACAGCACGGTTAGCAGCAGCAATAGTGTTGCTTCTGCTTATGGCTCTAATAATGGCAGAGCATTCCAAGGTGGCCATCATCATTACCAGGCGCAGCCTATTAATGGGTCGCCGTTGGGTTTATGGAGAATCCCATCAGGTGGTAATAACAGTAGTTCATCGATGCCAATGCAGCAGCAGTTTCGCTCATTTGATTCTTCCAAGGACGAGTTTAATCCCTTTTCAGCAAGGAGTGGTGCCAATGATTCGCAAAGCATGGCGGTTTATTTGCCAAAACCTAGTAAGAAAGATCAAGTGAGTTTGGATTTACACCTTTAGAGAATTACATTTGTTTATTCGCTGTGTAGGGGAATAATTCGAGTTAATGCTATATACATTTTCTGGGACTATAGTCTTTTAGTATTGTGGTGTACTTACTGAGGCAATCTTCCCAAGCTTCTATTGTCATTGACCTTTTTTTTTCTTACTCATCTTGTCTGCCTTGCTAGTTTCTAACTTTTCCGAATTCATAGTATTACTGACATTCAATGTCACATCTTAGAAACCCTCCATACCCTAATTAAAAGGGTTGACCATTCTAGTTCAGTAACACTTAGTCTTCTTGATTGACTTTCAAATCAACTTGATAAACCTAAATTCTTGTAGTGGAAGAAATTGCTCCACCAACGAATTCATAATAAATTAGTGTCCTCTGGGTACAAATTAGTGTCCACACTCTTTCACTTCTATGTAAGCATATATGCATTAATATCTCAAAAGGGTCCGTGTTCTTCGTAGTAGAGGTTGAATGATGTAACTGAAGCTTTGAAGCCCATTTCGATGGCATTTACGCACTCGAGCAATAGTCCTGTATGGGAACGGATCCTCTGTCGCAAAATCGTATCCTATTTTATATTCCACAATTCAGAATACGCAAAATAAAAATATCGGAAAATGTAAGCTGCAACTTGATAGTAACGAAACAAGGAACAAATTAGATATATTTATTTGAGTATATCATGTAAATCAAAATGAAATAATGATGATTTCAGGATTTAGTGGAATATGTAGTTACAAAATTTTGAAATAAATAAAACCAAAAGAACACTAGTACAGAAAAACTCATGGGCGACGGTTTCTGTGCGTCGCCCAGAGCACAGTCGCCCATGCATAGAATTTTAGGCGACGGACGTACACGCGTCGCCCATGACAAGTCATGGGCGACGGTTTTCAAAGTATCCGTCGCCCATGACTGGACGTGGGGTACTTTTGGTAAGCTCATGGGCGACGGTTGGTTTCGGGGAAACCGTCGCCCTTGAGCGGTTTTAATCATGGGCGACGCATGCTTCATTAGAAGCCGTCGCCCATGATGCTATTTTTAAGCATGGGCGACGGATGCTTCACCAGAAGCCGTCGCCCATGCTAATTTTTTTTTAAATCTTTTTTCTGTTTTTTATATGCCCCAACAAATCAATTCCAAAATCAACAATGCAAGCCAAAGGACAACCAACAGTCATTAAATTACTAATAATCGTAACTAAAATATACATCTACATCATAGTCCAACAAATCCTCGTAACATAAACACAAGCGTAACGAAAAATCGTCTAACCTACAACGATGTCAACATCTACATATTGCATATAAAATGCTCCGCCCACAATTCACGTACTTCATTGAGCTCTTGGTCGCCGTAAGAGAAGTGCTCTAGTATCTATAAAAGAGGATAATGCTAAAACATACTAATAAACATATTAAACTTGAAACTTAAAGAAGCTGATGGTTTTAAAGTTTAATACCGTTGGCAAGTTGGATGTATCATCTCTGCCGATACGATTGCAGATAATATCGTACATGTATCTCATGACGTAAAATCCACATAACTAGCTCTCGTTTGGTTGTCGTGGGCACTAATTTAGAAAGATTTTCATATGATTCAATATCGAATAATGATAATAATTTAACACAAATAACACTGAAAATTCATATGTCAAACGCGACCCTTGCATCTCTTCCAAGTAACCTTCGATTTCCTATTTCGATTTTGGACTGCACCCGTCAGCGACGCCGTGAGAATTGCCCTGAAACTCAAAATTAGATAAAATAAATTAATATTTTGATGTAGAGTTACTAATATATGAACTTTATTGTATAAAAAAAACTTACGCATCTATTCGAGGACGAGCTCTTATCTTCCTTACACCGACGTTCAATGGGAGCGAATCGAACATATATACAGCGTTTGAGGGAAACCGTCGCCCATACTGCCGTAGCCTATATATCATTTTCTACTAATGGAAAAAAATCATAACCCTTGAATTTGCCACTTGTGAAAGTTTGCGAGTGGGACAAAAAGTGAGACAAAAAAGTGGGACGAGAAAAAAAAGTGGAACAGAGAATCTCGTCCCGTGCTGTGAGGAAGTTGATTAATGGAGTGTTGCATTGCACATCCTTAGATCCCTCACTTTTTCTTTCGCGCACATTGTGTTCTATTGCATTGATAAAATATTTTATAAGTTCTTGGAGTCCCTCTTTTATAGTGATAGTTAAAACATATGATTGAAAAGTTCACAACTTTGATGGGAAACGAAGGAAGGAGGTCTTATGAGTTGTATCATCGTCATCCATTTAACATTAATATTATATTGATTAGCAGATAAACTCTATTTCTAAATTACACATAAGTTCAACAAAAAACAGAATTTTAATTTCAATAATTTATATTTAATTTATTAAAATATATTTTATTTATGCTTAAAATATTTGATAGTTTCTTATAATAATAAAAGTAAAAATAATATTAATGGTAGTATCGGTTTACGCGTTTAGAGGGGGGTGAATAAACGCTTGACGCTTTTTGATAATTAACTGGTTATGGCTAATACCGGTACCTGATATTTTCTAAGTGTAGCTAGTGCAGAAGCGAGTTGGTCGGTTTTGAACCAAGACCGATGAAGAGGGTGATGTGTTAGTGCGCGTGTGTAAGGAAAACACCGGTTTGTTTCTGGAAGTTCGGAGTTAAATCTCATACGTCTCTCCTTTTTCCCCGCAAGGAAGGTTCACTAGACTCCAGTTATACACTCACTGTACAACCTACCCAGCAGCCCTCAGCCTTATCTAGTGAATCCTAGGCAGTTGTTTAATACAATCCACCTACTTCAACAGCTTTTTACAGTCCGTCGGAAAACAACTCACTTACTTAACCAAACTGGTTTTCGTACAGTGAGGACAACACTTTCTAATATCTTCACTTAGAGAGATTTGAATCTTGGCTTTGATTTCTTGTTGTAGAGTGTTGTGGTAGCTTATTATTTTTCCTCAGTCCTTGTTCTCTGCTATTTGTAGCTGATCTTTGTTGAAGAAGTCCGTTGAGAAATACTCCTTGCACCGGACAAAGCATTAAATGCATTTTACCCAAAACGGGTACTGTCCGATCTTCATAGCAGTTCGTGATGTGCCATTGCTTTATTCCACTTTTAGCTCTGGCTTGACTTCAACTTGGCTCTGCTCCAGCCTTTCATTAAATGCGTGTGTCAGAAGTCTTCAGCTTGCCGCGCTATGAATAATTTGAATCTTGGTTACGTGGCACATCCGGTTTCTGTACTCTACAGGTCTGGTATCTGTACTCCGGTATAGGCAGTTTATGTCCGTTTCTGGCGCGCTTGTGAACTGCTGACTGGTACCCGGTCTTGAGTCTTCGTCTAACCGGTATACTCAGTCAAGTTTGGACAATCACCAAAACTGTTTAATCTAAATTCTTCGATTCATGATTTCTAACAATTAATATTCTTCAATTTATTAATATTTTAATTTAATGAATGTATAATTAAATAATATGCTCAATTTCTAATAATATGCGAATATTATAGTACGTTAGATACAACATACATCTTGCTATATAATTTTATGACGTGGAAGAACTGTCCACTAAAAATATTAGGTCACTATATATGCATGAAAAGATCATTCATAATAACACAATAATCTCATGCCTATTGAAAATATTAATTCAAATAATAGAATTATAGTTGTTGCGATTGGTGTTAAAAACTCGAAAAAATCGATGTTGGAAACAGATCAGATCAAGTTCGGACGAAGATTGGAGTACCTCAACAACATTAATTGGTGGCTCAACAACATTAATTGGTGGCTCTTCTATTATGTGATGTCCACGTTGCATGTACTTTTCTGTATGAACTCTAACATTTTCCAAGTCCCGATCACAGACCATTAACAAATTAAGTACATGTTCGCAATGTTTTAAAACGCGTGTAGCGTAACACGTCGCATTGTAGTTCAGATAGCGCGTAGCGTAAATAGCATAGCATATTGCGTGAGTATTTCGGACAAACTATTTATAACCTAGAAATTTATAATATATGATAACTATAAATGAATGAAGTAGTTAAATTATAAGATATATATATATTGATTTTTTTCCATGTTAAATTATAAGATATGATCATACTAATTATCATCAGTTTAAATTATCATCAGATTAAATAAATTATTCAGTAATAGGAAAATCAGATATACTAAACAATACGTAAGTTTGTAGGGCAAAATATGGATAACTACAATTAAACATTGAAATAAAAAAGATAAACCCTAGATGAATCATAATATAATTCTTAAGGGCTCTGCTCAAGGTCTCACCCCAAATGATAGCTCTCGTTCTCGATTTTCCTTGATCGGCAAGACTCTAGCTATAGCGTCCACCAGGTGAGTTACTCACAAAAAAGTTCCCGGACTTTATCATAATCGTCGTACACCTGTAACTTTTAGCAAATTAATGTACAATCCAAAAAAAACCCAAAAAGCGTGGGTATTTTGTGAATAACTCCTTTGGTCGTCTGTGCGTGCGTCTATATATAGAGATAGGGCAGCCGACTTCCATCCATCATGACTCGATATTCTTCCCAAATATTCAAAGTTCAAAATGCCTTTTCTTATGTGAGTCTCTGATCTCTTCATAATATTCGAATATCTCTTCCTCTCATGCGTGATCTTTGGACAAAATACCCACCTTCCTTGACTTGGTGTTTACGTGGCCTTCTCTTCAAACTAGTAAAATCTGGCCAAATTGCATATTTGCCCCAAGTAATATAGAAAATTGCAAGAAGATCCCCTAAGAATCAAATCGTTCAAAAGTGATCTTATTTTCCCTTTATCGATCTCGTTTGATCGGACATCTATCGAAAATAAATCTAAACATATAGGATATTCGAGGAAATGTTAGGTAAATAACGATAGGAAATACACTTTTACGGGTAATGAAATTACGTAAAATCATAAATTATCATATATATATATATATAGAGAGAGAGAGAGAGAGAGAGAGAGAGAGAGAGATAGAGAGAGAGAGAGAGAGAGAGAGAGAGAGAGAGAGAGAGAGAGAGAGAGAGATCCAGTTGTGCTCACCTTATGAACACCTCTTATTTGACATTGATCAGTGCCACATCAAATGTTACATCAGTATAAGAGGTGACATGGGACATTTTTTTTCGATCTATTAACACCTTTTATGTTTAATTTGGCGTGTTGTTGATGTCAAATACATGGAGTTCATATAAGGTGAGCACTATAAAATTTATCTATAAAATTTATATACATTACGGACATACGAACCAAATATACTAGTATTTTTTCGCACAACCGATGCGGGTGACTACATAATTATATAATGGTAAATATATGTTAAGTTACTTTTTTTTAGTATATAAATAAAAGGGCAATTATGATTAATGTCATACATTCAATTTTAGGGCAAATTGCTCTAGGTGCTCTCCCTTTATATACTAGAAGATCATTAATTATGTCTCAAGCATGGCCAAATAGATTGAAAACAAGAAATTGCATGATTGATCAACTTGCAAATCATGCCAGGAATAATTAGAACATCCAATTTACATGTGAAGCGGTCAGACAGATTGTCTTTTAGATTGTGAAAAAAACAAAAGACAAGTTCGATATTACATACAAACAGATACATCTTAATTTTATTTGAATCGCAAGTAGTTTTCAAAATAATTCCACGTTAAGTTGCTTTCATCACATCCTCTTATGCAACGCAAAGCTTTCCATATGAGAACGCATTAACAACGAAAGTACATATATGCTTACCATGTAACCGCTACTATGCTCGAATATGAATGAATTCAATTGTTGAGTTCATTTCATTTTATATTGATAGCATACGTCATTAAACATCATTTTTTGGGTCATAGTAATTCTAAGCCCGACTAAGATTTAACTTTTAGCTTTTCCGTGAACAGATTCCGATTCAGCAAAAGCACAGCCCAACAATAAAGCAAAGGCCCAATTCCAATATCAATCCTAAACTAAAAACCCTAACGACGATGCCCCCCCTTCTATAAACTCAAAACAACGCATCATTTCATCCGTGCTTAGGTTTTCTTCTTCGCACACAGTTCAGCAGCAGCAGAAAGATGCCGGCGGGACATGGGCTCCGTTCGAGGACAAGGGATCTGTTCGCCCGACCCTTCAGAAAGAAGGGTCCGACCCATTTATCGACGTACCTTCGCGTTTATAAGATCGGTGACTACGTCGACGTTAAGGTGAACGGCTCTATTCACAAGGGTATGCCCCACAAGTTCTATCACGGCCGCACGGGTCGGGTCTGGAACGTCACTAAGCGGGCCGTTGGCGTCGAAATCAACAAACAGGTCTTGCTGCACCTATTTTTCCTTGTAAAATAATCTTTTTGTTGGTTTCATTTTTATTTCAGCTATACGTGTAGAGGATTGTAGGTCGGTAATCTTCAGTTGAATTTACTGTAAAAACAATGTTGGTTTGATTGCTTACAATGGATGGATCTATATTTGGTGCGAAAATTGTTAGGTGCTGATCTTCATAAGCTGCGTAGTAGCAGCACCACTTAGTGTACGAATATGCAAATGGTTTTCTTTTTATAATGGATCGCTCGATGGGTTTGCATTTTATTATTCTTTAGAGTGTCGTAGCAGCTAATTCTTTGGATTGAATCCCACCCCACTTGGCAATTTTGACCTTGATGCCTGCTTTATTTGTCTCCATCCTTTGGTTGTCTTTGAAACTGTACACAACGACAGTGAATAGTGATCACTGATCAGTTACATATATGGTTCCTGCTATTCTTTAGGATACTTGTATCGTCATCTCTGTGTCAAATTACTGCTGTAAGAGACACAGAACTGTATGAAATATGTTTCTTCTCATAACTTATTCGTCCATTTTCCTTTTCTGTCATGTATGAATTCGAACTGCTTGCTCTATTTTCTCAATTAGCTTTCTGGGTATGACTATTTGGATTTGCCGAAGCATGGACTACATTCGTATGCAATATGTTTCTTCTCATAATTTTTTGCTCTCCTTGTCTCTACTGTATGGTTTCCAACTGAAATATTCTCTGATTAGCTTTCCTATGGGATTTCTGATAAAATTAACACAGGTGGGCAACAGAATCATAAAGAAGAGAATCCACGCACGTATAGAACATGTTCAGCCATCGAGGTGCCATGAAGATTTTCTATTGAGGGTGAAGAAGAACGACAAACTGAAGGCCGAGGCAAGAGCCCAAGGAAAGATTATCAGCACAAAGAGGCAGCCTCAAGGGCCAAAACCTGGCTTCATGGTGGTCGAAGGAGCCAAGATCGAAACTGTTACGCCTATTCCCTACGATGTCGTTAACGATCTCAAGGGCGGGTACTAGGAAAAAAAAAGGGCCTCGACTAGTTTGAGTTTTGCTTTTCGTTCTTTCCTTCCTATGTTGGTTTCGTTTCGAACTTGTTTGTCCTTATATATCTGCAGATGTCTTTGTAGAATGCTTGAAGAATTTGAACCTATCTTGTTATGAGCTTCGCAACTTTCTTTTTAAGCTTTTTGGTTCATCGTCTTTGTCTTCAACGGATCTCTGAAATGTCACGAAAAAGACGAGCTAAAGGGCGACGCCCCTTCGACGCTCAAGTCAGATAGAATTATGAGAGTATTTAATAATCAGAAATATGAGAGTATTTAGTAATTAGAGAAAGCATCTATAGAAAGCCGATTGTGTTGTACTAGGAGTTGTAATATAGTTGAGAATGAATTGTACCTTTAACCAAGGTGGAAAAGAACCTTTTATAATAGGGCTTCCTTGTAAGTTTACCTTGAGTAGCCCCATGATGTACGAATGTGTCTTGTCTACATGCACCACTATGCTTTGTGGTAGCTACTTTATGAAAAGGGGACTCCTCGTATCGTATCTTCCCGAGCTAGATTTTACCTCTCGGGCAGCAATTCTTTAGGCATAGGCCGCCTAGGGTGTTTTCCCGCGGGAATATTTCCCGCCTTGGGTGGTGCTTCATCGCGAGAACATATCCCGCCTCGTTTTCGATTAGAGTTGAATATTTTATCGGATAAATATGAGAATAACAATAGTGTCCCTCATAAATAGTCCAAAAGAGTGTAGTGTTTGGACGTAGTAAAATATCCGAGGATTGAGAAAAGGGGTTCTTACCTCGCCAAGTTCCGCCGTCTCCTAAACTGTAATGTGGAGAAAAAATTATTATATGTTTTGGCGTTACATACCTCTTTCCTTGCTTCGCCGACCGCCGTCGTCCCAGCCCTTCAAGACTTTGTATCTTGTCCACAACTCAATGCACGTTTTGCATTATTTGCCTTCTTTCGTGGGAGGTCTCTGCTCCGGCCAGGAGCGAGCGAGTTGTGCTGGTAACGAGCTTGCTAGACGCGGTAGACGATGACAGACTCGAAACAGCTTCAGATTTGCCGATTTCTTCCCATTGCACCTTTTTTATTTATATGATTCCCACATACGGGGCAAATTGATGGGGCCGAAAAAAGTCCTGCGCACCATTGGTGCACTGCAGACTATCAGGTCATCATTGTTTCGAGTTCGTCGTCTTTGTCTTCAACGGATAGTTATATCAAATGATAATTACATCATCTATCCTATCCTTTCCACTTGGATTTTTGTTCAACTCCTTGACATATAGTCACAAATTTGGAAATGTGTTAGGGTAGGAGAGTGAACTAATTATTAGTATCAAACTACTAACTGCTCTTTTGGTTGATAAGTGTATATATATATATATATATATATATTATATATATATGTATATATATATATGAGGGTTTAAATAAGTATGAATTTATAAAAATAAATTAATGAGTATAAATAAAATATGCTAGTGGGTTTAAATAACACATGAGGAGTTGTATTTATCTAACCCATCTACATGGGTTTAGAATAGTTACATATGAACACATGTTTTGGATAAACCTAGGAATCAAGTACACTAACATACCCTAAACCCACATTTAAAATTCTTAAACCTCTTAACATGGAGTTATGCTAATTTCAGTTGGGTAGGGTAGAGTGGACTTTTTTATGGAGGGTAAAGTGGACTAATTATTAGTATTTGTTGTACATGACGTGTGCTTGGAATATAATTATTTTTTGAAAGTTTCGATTAGGGTAATTATAAAATATATGAGATATTATCTTTAAATATATAAAGAAAAAAATTATTCGTGGGAAATAGATGCAATTAATATAAAAAGGAAAAATTGCCTTTCACTACCCTTGGAATTTTATAATTTTTGTTCATTATCCATCGAATTATTATTTCTGTTAAGTATCTTTGTGTGAAAAAGTTGTGTGTTTAATATTGCGAACAACGAAAAGATGAAAATAACCTTTTCTCAGGCCAAATCTGATATTATACCAAGTGTTGTCACTATTATAGCAACCGTTATCCATATTATACTAACAAATAATGCGATTATAAATTATTAAAGTTAAAATTTGAAATTATACCCATTACCAACTATTGCCGTTATTATACTAACAGAATAATTGTCATAACACTAGGTATAATATCCCGTTTATGGGTATAAAATTGCAATAGCATTATTTGTTTGTATAATAGGGTTGACATTTGGTATAATGGCGGAATATGTATAATGTCTCCTGTTGTTGATATAAAAATCACAATAACATTATTTATTGATATGATACTCTTGCGATTGAC
This sequence comes from Craterostigma plantagineum, assembly GCA_027422505.1. Taxonomy (NCBI): domain Eukaryota; kingdom Viridiplantae; phylum Streptophyta; class Magnoliopsida; order Lamiales; family Linderniaceae; genus Craterostigma; species Craterostigma plantagineum. The sequence goes on along the minus strand of JAPQWV010000201.1, from coordinate 457,578 downwards.
TTGGTATAATAGCGAAACAATTGATATAATTTTTATAAATTCTGGTATAATATCTATTTTGTTGGTATTACAACTAGTTTTGTTGGTATAATCCATGCGATTATAACTTTTTTTTAATATGTAAAAGTCGGGTTTTTTCGTCTTTTCAACGCCAAAAAGTGAACATGAATAAATAAATTGGTACTGAACAAGATAAAATAAGGGGTCTTTACACATAAGTACCTATTTGGAGAAAACTTGTAATTTAGTACCCTGTCCGGATTTTTTTATATGTACGTACCTAACAGAATAAATTTTTTACATAGGTACCCGATCCCCGCAGGTACACCATACAACACATTTGGGTACCTTATATCAACACATTTAAGTACCCTATATAACAGAAAATGGTACGACGTATGCTACATTTAGGTACGCCCTATGTAACACACAGATATTAGGTACGACGTATGCAACATTTAGGTATCATATATCAACGTATTATGGTACGCAATATACAGACATGAATGTACAACATGACTAAAGAAACTGATAAAAATTAAATCGGGTACATATCTGTAAAATTTTCTGACATGTGTACCTATGTGTAAAAAGTTTATTCAATTGGGTATTTATGTGTAGATGTACCATAAAATAATTTGATGGGTGTTTAAGAGGAATTTTAAAATATAATATTTCTCCATATTTTTCTATTTTATTAAGTGAGAGACCTTTACAGTAATTGCTCCTAAATTAATTGGTATGTCAATCATAAAATTATCATTCTATCCTTAATTTAAATTTATCCCTATTATACCCTTTAAAATCAATTTTAATATTCTTAAAAATAATATTAAATTACATTAAATCTTTTATAGCGACCCATATTGGGTGTGCCGAAAACCGCACGAAATCATCTGTCCCATAAGCATGTCCCCCTCTATGTCCCAAAACGATCAGATCCGTTAAAATTTAAATCCGACGGTTTACAAAATTTCTTTTTTATTTATTAATTCTTTTAATCCTATAGTATCATAAAATCGTCGTTATTTCATGAGATTATATGATAAAAATAAATAAATACATCCAATTTATTCCTTATTTTATGATGATCAATTTGATACCATATCATATATTTTCCAATAATTATTAAAATCAATTAAGGGAGTGAGACAGAAAAATGTGCAGAGGATTTCAACGGGCCAAAGACACTAGTAAGAATTATGGCATGAAGTGATAGTCCGATAAATAAATTATAATAAAAAGATTAAAAAAATGCGGGTATCTTCGTAATTATATCCTACGCGCACGCGGCTACACGGAAGCGATTGTGGGCATTCTACTTTTACGAATCAAACTTTTTCTTCTTCCGCAAAATTATTATCAGTAAAACCCTAACTCCTCTAATCATTCGATTCACATCGCAAGCCCCGATTTTCGCTGTATCTAAGAATTCCCTGGATTCGATCTCCATTAGTTAGAAATCCCCGTAACTTTTGCCATTCAGTTTTCTAATTTCAAGACTTTGACGCAATTCTAATAAGGTGTTGTGCATAATTCTTTTGGACACTCGATTGTCTTTGTTTGCAACAGTTCGATGCTGGCTTGGATATGTTAAAATGTTATGGCGGATCAGCCGAAATTTCGCCCAGGATTAACGACAGAATTTTCTCGTCGAGTTGTTTTGTTTTTGGGTTCCAGAGCTACTGCGTCGTTCGATGATTTGAGTATAGGGTTCTTGCTAAGATGCTGACCGTTTTACGTGTGCACCTTCCCTCCGATATACCGATAGTTGGGTGTGAGTTGACTCCTTATGTGCTTTCGAAGCGTTTCGATAACTCATTGATCACTGATGAGGTTACAGAGTCCAACCCGATAGATGGCTGTTTCTTGAGATATAAGTGGTGAGCTTCTCTAAATTTTCTATTGTATGCTCAGTGTAAAGACAAAATCGTGATTTTCATGTTTGGCATGTTTTAAGGTTTATTTGAGTAATACACTAGTGATTATTCTTAGCTATGAACTGCTTCATCCGTTCCAAAGTTAAGCTTATACGATAATAGATAATGTGTGAATCTTTTCTGGCCAGAATGGTTCAGAAATGTATCATCCAATGTCTGGACCGTGATTATGTATGATTGATTCCAGATATGCACCAAAAAACTGCTACCGCTTTAAGCATTGTATGAAATCCCCTGATTTTCTAATGACATTTTCTTCTTTTGTGTTTGGATTGGTAGATTTTACCTTTCAAGCAACATATTTTCTGGTGTTCTGACATCCAGTGATTCTTTTGAGACATATCTTCGATTGGTAATCTGATGTCAGCAGGACAGCATTCATATATGTGTGCAATGTGAGACCACACTGGGAGTACATTACTTGCACTTTGTTTTTATCTCATTTACTGAAATTGGTTGTTAAGTTGTTGGCATGCTAATCTCCCTGTCTGCTTTGGAAGAAAGTCATCTAATAAACTCATGGTATTATGTTTAAACACGTATTCCTTATTGAGTAAAGGAAGTTCGGAGTGCTTTCTTTTGAAGAGTTACTTAATGTCTGCTGCACTTTGACCATTGAGGTCTTTGATTTGCTCAATACATATGTTAAGAATAATTTAGTGCTCTATCATAGAAATGCTTCTATAAATTGCTATTTGATTCTTTTCTTTTCTGTTAAAATGCAAGAATCTTGTATTAACACTTTTGGTACCTCTTTTAGCCCGTGTATATCTTGTTTACCCTCTATCGAGAGGCCTTTTTTTTCTAGAGAATGATTAGAGGATCTGATTCTTGATAAGCAAAACTAAGTATTATTAATTAATACAATTTTTTACTGCTAATGGTAACTGTGTAGGTACCGCATACAAAGTGACAAACAGGTTCCAGTCTGTAGTGTCCACCCAACTGAGCCTGCTACCTTACAATGCATTGGGTGTGTTAAGGCTAAGGTACCTCCTCCCAAGAGCTACCACTGTTCTTCCAAATGCTTTTCGAATGCATGGAGGCATCACCGTGCACTTCATGAGCGTGCTTGTAATGCTGTGAGCGAAAAGGGAACCGTGGAGGAAGATATATCTGCTCACATCAATGGTACTGCTGGCAGTGCAATGTCTGGCATGGTTAAGTTGAGCTTGCCTGCATCTCAGTTGAATGGAAGTGCCACAGTGTATCCTACTGCAATCTCTCATAGAAAAGGTGATGAAATCTGGTATGAAGTCGGATACTCGAAAATATATACTCCAACACTTGATGATGTGGGCCATGCCCTTAGATTTGAGTGTACTGTGGTTGATGCTGAGACGAAGTCAGCCATTGGAGTGGCCAATAGCTTGTTAACATCACATGTGATTCCAGCTCCATCACCCTCTCCTCGTCGACTGGTTTCTGTGAGTGGAAGTCATCTGAATATGGATGCTCAAGTTTCTTCATCTGGGACATTTACGGTGCTTTCTTACAACATCTTAGCCGAGATGTATGCTACTAGTGAATCATATAGCTATTGCCCCACTTGGGCTCTTGCTTGGACTTACAGGAAGCATAATCTTTTACGAGAAATTGTTGTACACCATGCTGACATTGTTTGTCTTCAAGAGGTATTGCTGATTCATTCCCTGTTTCTTATGATTGATGTAATGTAGTGAATCACATAAAAGTAAGTAAACTATCACTGTAGAAGGTGTTCCAGGATAGTCTTTCATGTTTTCTGTTCTACCTGAGGCTATTTTGATCTCTAGAATATTTTGTAAAAGTATTTTCTTCACCTAACTTTTTAATTGTGGACATGTCATTATATTCTGCAGCATACTTGTTTTAGTGTTGTACTAATGTACTTTCTATCCTGATTCTGGAGCTTTTTTATTTTAATATTCTTTCAGGTTCAAAATGATCATTTTGAGGAATTCTTTGCCCCTGAGTTGGATAAGCATGGCTATGAAGCGATTTATAGAATGAAAACGACAGAGGTTTATTTTATTATCATATCAAAACCTGACTGGGAAAGTCAAACCGTATTTGATATATTCGTCTGTTATTTCAGGTTTTTGGTGGAACCGCCAAAAATACCGATGGTTGTGCAACATTTTTCCGTCGGGATAGATTTTCTCAAGTAAAAAAATATGAGGTGACAAAATCTGCATTTGGCAGAAGGTGCTTTGTGCTGTATTATAACATTTTCAATAATACGAACCATCGATTTGTAGGTTGAGTTCAATAAAGCTGCTCAGTCTTTAATTGATGCCATGGTCCCCAGTGCCCATAAGAAAAATGCTCTAAATCGATTGATTAAGGTACTTAGGGGAAAAAATCTCCAAGTTTGCTTCTTGATTCTCAACTGCACAGGGGATTGTAATGAAATCTGAAAATTTATAATTTCTGTACTTCCAACGCAGGATAACGTTGCTCTAATCGTAATTCTAGAGGCAAAGTTCAGTAGCCAGGTTATTGATAACCCTGGAAGGCGGCAGCTTTTCTGTGTGGTAAGATCTTTCGTGCTGAATGATCATCATACCTATCCTCACTACTGATTATTTTCTTTTGTTTCTTGGTTTCCTCTTTTTGATTGCAGGCAAACACACATGTTGATGTGCAACAAGAACTGAAAGACGTTAAGATTTGGCTGGTTCGTGTCTGAATCTCTCATCCCACCACCACATATCCTTTCGAGGATTTCTGATAATTGAAGTTTCTTACCTCATATTCGACCATTAGGTTTACTCTCTTCTGAAAGGACTTGAAAAGATAGCTGCCAGTGCTAACATCCCGATGCTGGTGTGTGGTGACTTCAGTTCAGTTCCTGGAAGGTGACGTTTATCGATTACCTTTTACTAAATTCCGTTAGATTGCACGAGTAATCACGTGTTTCTTTTCCTTTATTATTTTTCTTCCCTTTCCCTTAAGAATACATATTTTCAACATTTCAGCGCTGCTCATTCTCTGCTCGCCATGGGAAAAGTTGATCATCATCACCCTGATCTAGCCATAGACCCCCTCGGGATTCTTCGACCTGCCACAAAACTAACACATCAGCTTCCATTGGTATGTACATTCATCAACTCACATGTATGACTATTGTTTTCATGGACAATTATTTTGAAGGTAAGTGCATACTCATCCTTTGGGCGGGGCTCGGATTTGGGGCAGAGGAAGAAAATCGATCCCGCTACAAATGAACCCGTCTTTACAACCTGCACCAGAGATTTTATTGGCACCCATGATTACATATTCTACTCAGGTTTGTTTGGTGTCTTTTTCTTATTTCTGGCCTGGATAACGAATGGATTATTTTATTGTTAAAGATTGTTCGATGTGGATTTTTACGCTTGTTTCTGTCAGCGGACACATTAACGGTGGAGTCTCTTTTGGAATTGGTGGACGAGGATAGCGTTCGTAAAGATACAGCGCTTCCTTCGCCAGAATGGTCTTCCGATCACATAGCGCTCTTGGCTCAATTTCGCTGCTGCAAGTCGAGGACAAGAAGATGAGAGTCAGACAACATTAAAAACATAATAAGAGTGTTTGTTTGTATAATATATAACTTTATCAGTGGTTCATTGTCTTACAGTGCAGAGAAATATAGATAAATAGATATGTAACATCCGTCTTACGAAAATCTATTAAAGATTGTAGGAAATTAACAAAATTAGCGATATATGTAGCATTCGTCATCAGCTATATCGATCGACTAATAAACAGCCCATTTATGGATGGATTACTTGAACTTTTTCCACACTTGAAGTTCCGCATTTGATGATCATAGTTACGTAAAGGCGCTATGGCGATGCATGTAATGTAGTCGATCAGTTCACAGCCAACCAATCAAACTAGCACCGAAAACCGAAAAAGAACATCTAAAGGTTTTCTTCCGTAGTATCTGCATACAATACAAGAAAATCTCCTGACGAAAGAAAGAAAAAACGACAAGACCATCTTGGACATATTCGTGAATGGTACTCCAGGTCAAAACTCAAATCATTTTATATAAATTATAATTTAATTAGTTGGTTACATTTATATTACAATATCACCACATCAATTTTTCTATATATGCTTACAAACAATACAATTAAAGTTTCATCTATTTAAACATTTTAAATTAATAATAATCTTAAACTATAATAAGAGTATAACATATATTTATATTTTATTGCACGCACTCCACCATGCTAAAAAAGATTTGTTATACTGTCCACCCACCGTGAGCACCATAAGCAAATTTCTCGATTTTAAGCTTTTCTTTTTCCAATCTCCGAACCCGCCATCGCCCCGGTTCGACCCTCCCTAATATGTTGTAACGTAAATCACCCTTTTCGATACGTTGATTTTTAAGAAAATTCATTGTCAGTATTTCGTCCAAAAATGAGTAATAGATGAAGAATTTTATTAAAAATCAACGTGTTGAATAGGGCGACTTATATTATATTTGGAATGGCTGAAAATCGAGAGATTTACTTACGGCGCTCACGATGGAGGGAACCATAGCAAATCTCATGCTAAAAGAAATAGTGTATACTATATAGTATGGAAGAGCATCTTGGAGTTAGAGTAATTGCTCTTTAATTAAGAAGGACATCACAATTTTACTCTTTAATTTAATTGTAGTTTATAGTTCTATCATTAATAAATGGTGAATCTACACTTAAATATCCAAAAGTATGAAAAATTGTCAATTCAGTCCCCACTTCGTTAAATTTTATATAGGTACCTAGTAGAATAAAGATTTTGCACATAGATACCCATTTGATTGAGAGTACAATTTGGTCATCGCTTACGTATCTTTTGATATGTATATTACGTATCATATCACATGTTTATGTGGTACCTAATTCCTAAATATTATATAATATCTGTGTAAGCATGGCATATCTTTTCTTCAGTGTATCGTGTATCACAATACGTTTTCCTATGGTAACTAAATTTCTCATATGATATACCTTCAGTCAAATGAGTATCCCCGTATAAAAATTTTATTCTACTCACATAAAAAAATGCTGCAAGTGACTGATATGATATTTTTTATACTTCTGGGTTTTTATGTATAAACATTCCTTAATAAATTCTAATTTAGTTTACTTTATAATTAAATTACAATATTACCACATCTTTTTAATTTATATACTTACAATAATAGACAATTAAAATTTCTTCCCATTTAAATTAATATATTATAAACATTCCTACAACAATACTACAAAATGAATTTAGATAGTATATGCATTTAGAGAACACAATACCATTATATATTCTTTATATATAGGCAAATTTCTTCTGATCCATCTACTTTTGTCCAATAAAAAAAGGGGGAAAAAAGAATAAAAAAAATTAATGGCACACACTACATACGAAGCAGGGTAGATTAGAAACTGAATTCATTATTATCCTACGGAACATAGAACAAACTCGTGAAGGAAAAGAAACCAGCGCGAAAAGGTTAAAAAACGGAAGATCTGTGGTATGTATCAAATATCCATCTATGAAATTTTGATTCTTTTCACGAACCCATTTCTTACTTTATTGGATTTCATCTCGGTTCAGCCACCATGGTAACAATGATTCGGACTTTTTTCTTCTTTTCACCATATGTGCTCATCTTACTTCTTACGCATGTAGTATCTTTTGCAATGACCACGATTGTGATAGAGCAGAATCAAATTTTGGTTTGTGAAGTGGGCTTTTGTTTCCCCTAAGAAATTGTTCGGTCAAATACATTGAACAGCAGCTTTTATTTTGATTTGACGATTGCTGGCATCGAAATCTTCGTAAGTGGTGGAGTTTTTTTGTTTGTTTAGTATCTTTGAGCTGAATTTAGAAATTATGATCAAATAATGGACGGAGGTAGGCATAAGTGTTTGGTCTAGATGGTATATGTTAGTATGATCTAAAGTACAGATCATTATGAACATTTTGGGCATGAATTTTGGATGGTGTAGGTTGATTAATAGTTATAGTTTCAGATGTTTGTGCTCTCTTTGCCGTTAACCTGTCTCTAAGATACATGATAAGGTCATTGCTAGTGCTGCATTTGCTAAGATTTACATCTTAAGCTTGAAAAATCTGTTAACTTGTTACTTTTGATCTTTTTCCTAGTGAATAATATTGGAATAACCTCTCAGTCCCTTGTGTTTGCCTAGCTTTCGTAAGCTTGGGAAATATCACCATCGGAATTGTTGTTTTGTCAAATTTAATTTGCTACGCCAAAGTATATTCCAGCTTTATTTGCTGCAAGTTTTTGGCCTCCGAAAAATCTTTCCAGAATTCATAATATTGTGGATTGCTCTTGCAGGTTTACGCTAAAATGACTCCTGTTTGTCCTTTTACCAAGGCTTCTCGTCCAGACGATGGCAGTTCCAAGAAATCTAACGAAAACCAAAGCAAGCAGCAATCGTTAAATGACAGTAAGACTCTCAAAGATGGGGCTATCTCACCCAAGTGTCCCTTTGGATATGATTCTCAGACATTCAAGTTAGGTCCACTCAGCTGTGTAATATGCCAGGCACTTCTTTTTCAGTGCAGCAAATGTTTGCCTTGTTCCCACGTGTATTGCAAGTAAGCTATCTATCCTTCATCCACAATTTGTGTTGATTCGATGGAGAACCTTTGCACATGAATGTACTGATTGCTAATCTTTACCCTGGGAATCAGAGCATGCATATCGAAATTTAGGGATTGTCCTCTATGTGGTGCTGATATTGAAAAGATCGAAGATGATCTCAATCTTCAGAGCACTGTCGATCGTTTCATCGAAGGCCATGCAAGGATCAAAAGGTCTCAAGTGGGTACCGAAGAGGAAGAAAAAGAAAGCGAAGGCAAACATGTGATCTACGAAGACGTTTCACTTGAGCGTGGTGCCTTCTTGATGCAGCAGGCCATGAGGGTGAGTTCTTTTTCAAGTTTTCTGCTATTCGTTCTCCATTTTTCTCTTATTAAATGTAGTTTATTAATTTTTCTACCCATTTTCTTGTAAAGGCACTTCGTGCCAATAACATGGAAAGCGCAAAATCAAGGCTGACTATGTGCGCTGAAGACATAAGAGAACAGCTGGAGAAAGCGGGAAATACACCCGAGCTATGCTCCCAGCTCGGCGCTGTCTTAGGAATGCTTGGTGACTGCTGGTATGTAGGTCCTAACCTCTTTTCTTCGATCAGTTCTCAAAAAATTATGGAAATATTAATTACTATTTCGGTTGTCGATTATTTTAGTCGAGCTACTGGCGATGCTGCTTCTGCTATATCTTATTTCGAAGAGAGCGTCAATTGCCTTAAAGAAGTGCCCAAAGATGATATGGAGGTCTGCCTTCCTTTTCATCATATATCTGATGTTGCTCGAAAATACTCTGTCCGCGTTTTGCCAACGTAATGTTTCTTGAATTTCTTTCGTATGTGCAGATAACGCATACGCTCTCTGTTTCCTTGAATAAGATTGGGGATCTCCAATACTACGAAGGAGATCTAAGAGCTGCGAGGACTTACTATTCTCAGGCCCTCGATGTTCGCCGAGGCGCAATGAACCAAAATCAAGCTGCTTCCTCTCAGGTGAACAAGCACGCTTCTTAATAGACTTACTTGGGATCTTAATGGATTTCATTTTTATTGTAAAACTTAATCCATCCGCCGAAGATCACTTGCATTTTTTGAAAAAAAAGAAAGAAACTTTGAATATATATAATGTACCATCAAAACCACAGATTATAGATGTTGCGACATCTCTTGCGAAAGTTGCTGACGTGGATAGAAACATTGGAAATGAGGATACAGCGCTTGGTGGTTTTCGAGAGGCCATAAGTTTATTAGAATCCTTGAAAATTTGTGGCGAAGAAGCTGGGCTTGAACAAAAGGTATGAAGAGTTTATTATTATTATTACATGCCATCTGTATCAGTATTGTTATTTGGATTTTATGAAGATGAATTTGATGTTATCAATTTTCGTTTTGTTGCAGCGTATTTCTGTTCTAGAGTTCTTGAGGAGCCAAGTCCCCGAAAAGTAGAATGTTTAGCTGCTTAATAATAATAGTTTGTGGATCTAATTACGCTGTAAATTGTTTTGTCAAATAAAGTCTCAAAGTGCAACTCTTTTTGTGGAACGGACCTGTATTTATTTTGTGGTTCTTTTGGAACAGTGACGATTTGCTCTGCTTTTTCTAGGATGTTATTGTTCTTTCCGAGCTACTAAATCGCTCATTTCTAACTAATCATGCCCTTCAAACAGAATATTTTTGAGTACTCTTTAGTTTAATCATTTTTATTTTATTTTTACTGAAGCATCTTCCAAGAACAAATTTTCTTTAAAAGATGAAGAAAAAAAATAAGTGGAGCAAGTGGAATTTAAAAAGGGAGTTACTATTTACCGCCCCCTTTTTACTAGTCACCGCCCCCTAAAGGGCTGAAAAAAGACGTTTTTTGCCCTTATGATATTTAAATCAAGTTAAAAGAAAAACTAACTAAATATATAATTCCGGTACGAAACGAAAACTACACACACAAATAAATTCGAACGATCGATCGATACGAAAAAAAATTTTGATTTAACATTTTAGGACCGATCGATCGATATTTTCGGACCGATCGATCGATATTGTCGTAAAAATCATTCGTACGTAGATGAATTAGCGAACACGGATCGAAATAGTTTGAAAAAGTCCTGACCGAAACACAATTTCGGTCGCCACGCGACCGAAATTATGTTTTGGTCGTGCCTTGTGGCGACCGAAATTTCGTTTTGGTCGGAGCTGGCACGACCAAAACAAAATCTCGGTCGGAGCTGGCACGACCAAAACGAAATTTCGGTCGCCACAAGGCACGACCAAAACATGATTTCGGTCGCCACAAGGCACGACCGAAATGCTGTTTCGGTCGTGCCTTGTGGCGACCGAAATTACTGTTCGGTTGTGCCTTGTGGCGACCGAAATTGTGTTTCGGTCGGGACTTTTTCAAACTATTTCGATCCGTGTTCGCTAATTCATCTACGTACGAATGATTTTTACGACAATATCGATTGATCGGTCCGAAAATATCGATCGATCGGTCCTAAAATGTTAAATCAAATTTTTTTTCCCGTATCGATCGATCGTTCGAATTTATTTGTGTATGTAGTTTTCAATATTTCGTACCGAAATTATATATTTAGTTAGTTTTTTATTTGTAAATTAATTTAAATATCATAAGGGCAAAAACGTCTTTTTATAGCCCTTTAGGGGGCGGTGACTAGGAAAAAGGGGCGGTGAATAGCAATCCAGTTTAAAAAGAAAAGAATAGCATCGCATTTGATCTACATGTTTCCGTGGCTGAATAACATCTCCCGAGGTTAATATTCAATAAAAAACTAACGGAGCAAAACAGTAAAAAATATTCGAAACAGAACGATTGAAAACTGTCGGAAATTATATCAACGAGATCAAATATGTTGATTTGTGATTAGTGCAAGACAGGCTGAACTAGGACTGAGCAAAAAATCCGAAAATCGGATTCCGATCCGGTATTCGGTTTTCAAAATCCGAAAAAACGGATATTCGGTTTTAAAAACCTGATCAGATATCCGATCCAATTTATTTTAAAATAAACCGGATCGGATACGGATATTGGTTTGTCTAAAATCCGGATATCCGGTATCCGGTTTTATATTTAAAAAATAATAAAATAAAAAAAAATAGTCCAAAAAAAATGAAGGTCCCAAAAAAAAAATCCTCAAAGTAGAATACTTAAATTTATATTATTATTTTATTATTGCAAAAAATTTTGTTAGAGATTCAAATACTGTGTGAATTACTGTGTAGAAATTTATATATGAAAAAATATATTTTTTTATGTTGATATGAAATTAAAAAACAAAATTCAAGAAAACAACAAAACATATAAGAAAAATAAAATTGATAACCGGATGCGGATATCCGGTTAAAATATCCAGTAAACCGGACATCCGATTTTCGGATATCCGTATAAAACCGGACCGAATACGGATATCAATTTTCGATATCCGAAAATCCGGATATCCGAATACGGATATCCAAAATTCCGGATATCCGGTTTTGCTCACCCCTAGACTGAACCATGGAAACTGTCGGAGCTCACTGTCATAGTTAGAATAGTTTCATTTAATGATAAACATATAAGGGCGATAATGCAACCATTTAATTTTTGTCTTTTGAATTTATTTTCTATCTCATGTAAATTTTAGTTTTCTATATTATATCCAATAGACTATTTGTTGAAATTCATATTATGTGACTAGATTATAAGAAAATGTGGGTACTTATCATCGGGCACAGCGATTTAAATTTCTATATATATATATGTGTGTGTGTGTGTGTGTGTGTGTGTACTAGATGACGTGGCCGCACGTTGTGCGGCTTCTATGCAACCGTTTCACGGAAGTGAATGGCTAAATGGTTAATATACATATACACAAGATGATTGTATTTTAAATTTACATGTAATGTGACAAAATAATGTTGATACTTAATGTCATAGCCTATAGGTGTTCTACTCTACATAGTTCAATTATGGTACGATTAGCAGTTGAGATTACAAATCGCAATTTATTGCATGAGAAAAATACATATACCTGATTGTTGGTACGATTTTCTAACCGCCAAAATCATATTGAAAGATGTCTTAGTTAGACACCCTACAACATCTCTACCAAATTATATCTTTATATACATAGCTAACTTTCATTTATCATATACATATGGAAAAAGTAACCGTTTTCTAATTTTAGGGTACTTCGTTGCAGCAATGGGGCTAAAAAACAGCCATATATATGTAATACATGAAAAGGGAAATTAATGAAAATACTAAGCCACATTATAAAGTCAAAATAAGGTCATTGCCGACTGTTCATCTATATACAGATGCTACAATGTCATTTCTCACCATTTATTATTTGAACAATATCACCAAACTCCACCAGTTTCCTATATATTTTCATTTGTAGAAAGCTTGTCACATATATATTCGTTGATAAATATTTTAATTTGTTTTATCAATTTATTCTTATGAAACATAGCAATTATACAAAATTATAATATATTATTCTGATTAAGTGTTATTTTATTATATGCAAAAAATGATAACAAAATTGTAGGTATATTTATTGGTTCATTTTCCAATTTAAATTAAGTTTACGAGTATAATTGTAATAATTGGATCACTTTCGAATATTCATTTCACGTTGGAATATTAATATCTATTAATAGTTTCAGTTAAAGATGATATTATAACATTGTTAATAAGGAAAAATATAAGAAAAAAACAAGGCAACTTGAACATACAGGTCTGCCACTCAAACTATTAAAGCTAAATGGTCACCCGTAACCTGCCGTTGAAACTGGCCATATTCTTGCTTTTATAGTAGTACGGATATTTGTGGAACAATGACATATTCACACATCCAAAACTCAAACCATAATTATATATAAAATACAAACTGGATAATATATCTCAATGTCTTGGCACAGAATAAGGAACTTCTTCCATCTCCAATGTCCAAAAAAACTAAAAACACAACACAAGCGAAGCAACAAGCCACCAATAATATAAAACAAAAAGGGAAAGGCAAATCAAATCCATCATGCTTGCAAATCACACCACTAGGTGAAACCCTTACAGAACACTCTCTCTCTGCATATAGGAAAAATTCTTAGCTCAGAAGCATTTTCTATGAACAATGGATGGCCCAGACTCATCATACTCAGCCTTTGCTATCCACATCTGCAACACATACAAAAGTACATCATTCATCCACACAAAAAGAAAAAAAAAAACCATAACTCAAATCCCATATTTCCCCTCGAAAATGAAACTAAAAGACAAGGCAAGTACCTGCTGGAATGTGCTAAGAGAAGCCAAAATGGAACCACCAATCCAAACACTGTATTTCCTCTCGGGCGGAGCCACGACCTTAATCTTCATGCTGCTCGGAGCCAAAGCAGTGATCTCCTTGCTCATCCTATCAGCAATACCAGGGAACATTGTAGACCCACCGCTAAGCACAATGTTACCGTAAAGATCCTTCCTAATATCCACATCGCACTTCATGATAGAATTGTAGGTAGTCTCATGAATCCCGGCAGCTTCCATTCCAATCATCGATGGCTGGAAAAGTACTTCAGGGCACCTGAACCTCTCAGCACCGATGGTTATCACCTGCCCATCTGGCAATTCGTAGTTCTTCTCCACGGAGGAGCTCGACTTAGCAGTTTCAAGCTCTTGCTCGTAGTCGAGGGCAATGTAGGCCAGCTTTTCCTTGATGTCCCTCACAATTTCCCGCTCTGCAGTGGTTGTGAAAGAGTACCCTCTCTCTGTGAGTATCTTCATGAGGTGGTCCGTGAGGTCCCTGCCCGCCAAGTCTAGACGGAGGATGGCATGTGGTAGGGCATAGCCTTCATAGATGGGAACCGTGTGGCTCACACCATCGCCCGAGTCAAGAACAATGCCTACCAGAAAGTGATCAAAAGAAAAGTTCAGGACAAGCAATTGCAAGAAAATGGTTGAATATGCTGGAACGAAGTTCACTTTACATACCAGTAGTACGACCACTGGCATAGAGGGAGAGGACGGCTTGGATGGCGACGTACATGGCGGGGGCGTTGAAGGTTTCAAACATGATTTGGGTCATTTTCTCGCGGTTAGCCTTGGGATTGAGAGGAGCCTCGGTCAGGAGAATTGGGTGTTCTTCGGGGGCGACACGGAGTTCGTTGTAGAAGGTGTGGTGCCAAATCTTCTCCATGTCGTCCCAGTTGCTGACGATTCCGTGCTCGATTGGATACTTCAAGGTCAAGATACCTCTCTTGGATTGGGCCTCGTCACCGACGTAGGCATCCTTTTGGCCCATTCCAACCATCACGCCGGTGTGGCGAGGGCGGCCCACGATACTTGGAAAGACGGCTCTTGGAGCATCGTCGCCGGCGAAACCAGCCTGAAAATTTTGGGAAGCGACAAAGAATTAGTCTTTTGCAAAATGTGAGATTGTTAGCTGGGGAAGAATTGAATTTTCATCGGTTATTGTTAGGAGTTTAGTACCTTGACCATTCCAGTTCCATTGTCACAAACAAGGGGTTGAATGTCCTCAGCGTCTGCCATAGCTTAATGTGATCTGAAACAGAGCAATTGTCTTAGCCTCGATGGATGGTCAATTTCGTAATTATGTATCAGCACTTCTCAAACTTAAAAAGCACACTAATGTTTATCTGAGAAATGAATTCAAGTTCAAGGTCGATCGAGGAAATAACAATGAAGGAAGTTTATAAAACGCTGCAGTAAGGAACTTCAGACGGACATGAGTAGCTATATAATAGTGCAATTTTGTCCGAATATATTGGTTGAGCTTCAAATGAAAACCGCTTAAATCAGAAAACATCTGTATATTAGTTCCAGCGAATGCCATAAAGAGGAAAGCTTACCGAGGGCTTTGACTTTCAAAACGACCATCACCAATTGCCCAGACTAGAAACAGCCAAAACATAAAGAAAATTGTCCTCAACGATAACCTAAGCCTAAATTACACGAAACACATCTTTAAAACAACTACTCATCTGCAGATCTATTAATCAACATTCATGAAAAGCCAAAACATTCAGATCTACCAAAGAAATCACATAACAGTCCACAGATCGAGAAAATAAGAAACCGATGCATCGTATGTCCATTTTCGACCACATGTTTCAGGATATTCATCAGTGCACATACAAGTAAGAGCTCATCAGTTCCACCAAAGACAAAAATCAAATCTCAAAGACCATCAGAGTCTTAACTAAAGCTCAGATACCTTTGTGGCACTGTCGAAGACTAGGTCACACTGTCTTCTCGCTCTAGGTTTAGAGTGTATCTCTCTTCTCTCTCTCAAGTCGAAGATGCCATTGTGCCTAAAAATAACGTAAAATTATACAAGAGTTTACACTTAATCGTAGCCGTTCATCAATCTGATGCTGTAGATGTGGTCCCATATGGATCATCATAGCGTAGCGATCGTAGGATTTAAGCTGGCACGTCTTTTGTACAATTGTTTGTGTGGACGACTTTGCCCCTGGCATTTGATACGTCTTCGCGAAGGTTTTCGAGGCTCACGTTTGATAGACTGTTCTTTTTGTAGTAAGTATATGTTTTGGTGGGTTGCAATTTAAGTACATTGTACGCATTCTTTACGTCGTATATATTGCTTTACACCCATAAATATACATATTTAATTATTTCTGACGATGGATTTTATTTTGTACGGCGCTCTTTTTTCTAAGTTTTCAAGACCACATACTTCTCTTTCTTCAAGAAAATTTATATTCATATACAGATTAAATTTCTTTTAAGTCACGCGTTTCATTTCATGATCATGAGTTATATATTACCTAATTTTCAAATTTCAAGCTTTTTTCGACCCATTTTCTCAGGAATTTTAAAAAGTATTTTTAAGGGGTATTTACATTTAAATACCATGTGTTACACTTAGTTACCTAAGAAAATATTAGGCTATTAATTTGAAACATGTCTTGCAAGGAGCCTATTTTTTTATGGCCTAATTAACCCGACTTTTTTTATTTTGTATTTAATAATTCTTTAGTAAAAGAAATAAAATGTTGAGAAACCAAAAAAAATAAATAAATAAAAAACCACTAAAAGAGATGAATAAAATAAAAAGAACATGGTTGGCCGTCGCGGATGCGGACACGAGCGATACGGATACGTTGCATCACGAGCGATACGGATACGTTGCATTATCATGGTGCCGTTGTTTTATTGTGAATATGTTGAAGAAACAAAAAAGGGGAAGTGCCAAAGGCAAGATGGAGGCTCCAAGTGGGCTAGAAAATGGAAAGGGGAAGTGGGCCAGAAAAGGTGCTGACCAAGTTGCAGCCCTGATGGAATTCCAAAGCCCAATAGGCGACTTGGACCAGATCAAGACCAGATTAGCAAATTGATGGTCCAATTTTCAGAATTCTTAAATCGACCAGGTAAACACAACTCAGGTATTACGATCCCTGTTAAAAATTACGTCGTGCTAAATACTGTCTATAATGATGATTGGATAATTGACTCGGGAGCCACCGATCATATGGCAAATAACATAAATAACATTTCTTTTATCATAAGCCATGTTACCCCCAAAAATATGCTGGCGTAGCAAACCGGAACATAATCCCAAAAGAAAAAATAACCAATGCCCTTTACATTCAAAACTTAACTTCCTTTTATCAGTTAATAAATTAATCAAAACTTAAATTGCAATATTATATTATCACATAATAAAGTGATATTTCAAGTATGGATGGCAACGGGCAGGGTATGGGTCGCGGGTTTGGCTGGACCCGGGACCTGAACCAATTATTTTTCAACGGACCCGCCCGCCCCGGCTGGACCCGAGCGAACCGGATCTGACCCGCCAGGCCCAGATATATTGATTTTTGTCTTTTTTTTTAAATTTTTCTTTTTTTTATTTTTTAAAAGAGAAATAGATAATTCCATTGCTTGAGACTCAAACTCACGACCTTACCTTTGTAATATCAAACCTCTACCACTAGACCAACATATCTTTTATTCATAATATTAACAATAACACTATATAACTTTAATACGAAATGAATTATAATATATATATTTTCAGGGCGGGTTTCGGGCCAGATCTAGGGGAGGGTTTGGCTAGACCCGTGACCCGCCCCAGACCCGGCCGGGTAGAAGATTCAAATCCATTACTCGCTTCATACCGATTATTATAAAAATACCCGGCTCATTAGGGGCGGGTCCGGAATTTCAAGACCAAGTCTCTCTTTAAGACTATTGGTAAATGATACTTGGAATTTGAGCTAGATATGATCTTATAATGCTCTTCAAACTTCCAATCCAATAATGATGGCCATATTCTACATAAAAGATATGGCCACCCATCTGATAGGGTTTTCAAATAAAAATTTCCTTTACAGTTTTTCTATTCAAATAACTGCGAAACTTGTAAGCTTGCCAAGCAAACAAAGTTAACCTTTCAACTATCTTCGGAATCCAAAAAGATATTTGATTTAGTCAATCTGATGTTTGGGGTCCTGCACCCGTAGAATCTTAGAACTATTTTAAATATTTTGTTACATTTATTGATGAATTTAGTAAATCGACGTGGTTATACTTACTACGACAAAAATGCGAAGTTTTTTTTACTGTTTTCAAGAATTCCTCAATATGATTGAAAACCAATACAACGCTAACATTGAAAAAATTTTCGGTCCGATAATGGCACAGTTTTTTCAGTAGTGTTTGCAAAAAAATGATTTTGCATCAAACCACGTGTATCAAGACACCAGAACAAAACATCTGGTCATAATTAACATCTGGTCAGAACAAACCACACGATTTTGCATCAAACCACATGTACCCGTCATCAAGAGCTACTTTTTAACGTTGACTGAGTCCAAGGCTATTTTAAAACAAAAGACCCGTAAGAAAAATAGCCATTGATTACAGTAAATACCTAGCTGAAAAAACTAGCTATTAATTTGCTCAAAACCGATGACGGGTAAACGAGAAATTAAACTTTACGTACTTAGCCCATTTGATGGTATAAAGCCCATGTAAAATCCTTGTCACATCGGTTAGACTAAACATAAATCATCTCTTTATGTCGAATGGGTTTGCCTAAAGGATGGGCTCAAGTGGGCTTAATGGGACCGATGTCCCAAATTATAGACCCGAGCCTGAGCCCGAGGCCAACGCGGAGCCGGGGAGCCCTACCGTGCCAAAGTGCGCAATGGACGCTTTGTAGGCGGACTTTGAACTTTGCATTTCGAGGATACAAACCGACTGGTCGAGCAGCTTCCGATTGACCATGCAGTCTAATGGTTTAAGACCTTTGGCATTCTGACACATGGACTAAAAAGTCAAACATTAGAGCATTCCAACAGGTTTCATGAACCTGCAAATAAGTCATGCAAATCCTGAAGGCTAGAAAGCAAGAAAAGCTCGATATCGAAAACTCGATTCGCCAGAAAAACTGGAGTTGTTGTGCTGCGAGAACGAGTCCATAAGTCGTTGTATCTTGCGGACGATTGCCGCTAACCGAAAGCACTGAATATTGGGGCGATTTGCCTTACGGACAGATACACGTCTCGACTTTGTTCAAGCTGAAGTTCTTACGTCCTCCCGCCGACCAGACCGACAACCAGAATCCAACAGTTCCTTCATCAAGATTAATAGGGTATATTAAAAAGAATCCAAATCATTCTTAATCAATAAGCTACGAGGAAGCTAAGAGAATAAATAAACTTGGTCTACGTCAAGATACTTACAAAATTACATGGCAAATCCTAACAAGATTATTTAAATGTTATTAATTAAGGCATCTTAATTCCTTTCCTTTATTAGTTATTAATTCTTCGTGTCCTACATGTTTATTGTCAGTCAAGCACTTTCGATCTCTCACGTTCTATTTTTCTGTGTGCTAGTACGATAGCTGGAAACAAAATTGGATTCATATCTGCTCATCGATCTAAAAGATTGAGTAAATCTTGTTCTTTTTTGTTCGTTTTTATTTTTCTTTCTGATTTAGCAATGCAAGTTAATAATTCCGGAGGTTGTTGATATGGGTAAGAATAAGTAAAAGGGTTGTTGTCTGAGTAGGTAAGGTATCAGCGAGTCTTTTTCTTGTTCACGTAATGGAAAATACATATATATATATATATATATATATATATATATATCTGAATTTTTAAACTATGCACTTGGGCAGCGTGTGAAACAACCTTCGGTTGGCCTTGATGGAAAAATTGTTGAAATCTTATCTCAATTTTTGTAGCTAGGTTACGAGGTTTATAAGTGGTTAAAGTAAAGCCGCCAGGAATCCATCATCACATCAGTTTTATTACGAGAAAATATACGACAATAGTTTTGAAGCAAATATTGAAAAAAGTGAAGGTTTTTTTGGGTTAGAAAATTTAAATATGTTGGTGCAGCCATCCAAAGAGGACGCCGCCACAAGAAAATAAAAAAAAATATAACAAAATAATATTATTATAATATTATTTTATATGTATAATAATTTAATGAACGACTGATATTGAAAGGCGACGCGGCGCATTCCTGGCCACCCGTTTTGAGCGGCCCAGAAGAGCTGAAGACATCTATAAATAGGCTGAGGATTATTCAGTTATTATCATCACAAGCTCATTCGAGTTTTACTATATATTGAGAGAAGTAGTTCGAGTGAATTGTGAGGTTATCAGTTCAGGTAGAAACTGATAGGGTTCCACATCCACAGAGAGTTATGAGGTAAACACGAGTGGTAAAAGTGAGATAGTAAAAATTCGAGGGTTGTAATTTTTACTATAGTGAAGATTTTGCCGACTCGGCCGTGGTTTTTCCCTCTTCGTTAACAGAGGGTTTTCCACGTTAAAGTTCTGGTGTTCTTTCTTACCTTACGGTAATTTTATTTTTACCGTGGTAGTTACTGTGCGGGTCCCACCAAATTTACCTCGTGGGTCCCACTTCTCCCGATCGTCGTACCGAGCCAAACCGGGACCTGTTCCGCTGCGGGGCCCACTGACCACCGTGGGGCCCACTGACCACCGCGGGGCCCACCACCATTCCCAACAAAATAAACATTAAGAAATTTCAAATTTGGCGCAGCCACGCAGGGCGTGTTGCGCACTGTCTTGCGCCTCGCTCGTGCGATACATGCATATAAATTATAATAGATGTAATGAAATTATTCGTTATTTATTATTGAATTAAATTCGTTAGCTTAAGAAGTTTGTTGTATTATTTTGAACAATGATAGTCGTATCATGCAAACCCGGTGGAGTTGAACAATACAAATTTTAAGAACATCGCGTGCAAAGCTACCTCAGTAATAATTACATCACCGTTGATATTATATAATATACTACACACAAAAAATATCCAACAATTTGTTTGTAGATTTGTGAGGAAATAATATTATGATTCTATACATTTATAATATCTCACCGGGGATAGTAATTTCTGCTAAATTCAATCCTTATCCGTGACTTATGTCCTCCCTCTCTTTGGTTATTGACCAAAATCACTTATTGCACACATACATACATTATTATTTATGAAAGAGCTGGCTTGCTTGCATAAAACTATAATTATTTACGGTAACATAATTTATTTCATGTGGACGTAGACTTTATGTTTCCAAGTCTTTGTTTATTCTCTCTTCAATTACTATAACTTTTTTTTTTTTATGATAATATTTCTTGTATGCCCGAGTCAACAAGAAGCAATCCCACCTATACATAATGCCATTAACCTAAAATATTTCGTTTTACAATTTAATCATTACTACGGAATAACTAAAATAATGTGAATAAAGTAAAACAAAGATAAATACAAGCCAAAAGCATCATATATATGAAAGACAAAACCGACCTCCTCATTATAGAAATAGATTTAATTAGTTCCAAATATATCTACACCAACACATAACAAAACAAACGTAAACTAACACAGTAAAAAACGTCAAGTAACAATTAATAAAACATCTCGTCAAGTAACAATTAATAAAACATCTCCCTAATAGAACTCCCCCCATTAATTAATTAAGCCGCCCGTACATTACATTATCATAGCAAATGATGGCCAGTAGTACATGCCGCTGCACCTGTTGTACATTCAATCATAAGAGGAAGCTGAAGCTGACTATCATCATCATCATCATCGTAAATCTCTTCCTTGAACAACCCATCAAACTGATGGCTATGATCTCTGAAACCACTCAAGAAACCGCCGCCCGAGTTTGCAAATTCCCATATTTCATCTTCACCCCTCATTCTTTCTCCAAATTGCAGTCCAGCCCTCACAGCCATTTCCGTTTCCACCTTCACTTCGTTCGAAGAAGAAGAAGACGAATATACCCTTTTCCTCGGCTGATCTTCATTCCTAGCCGTTGGATCGGTTTCTTTAGGATCCAAGGGCTTACCCGTGAGTCTTTGTACTAATTCCCTGAAATTCTCGACGTCTGTATTAATAATCTCGGGAGCGAATATGTGGATTATTCGAATTTTTGGCTTTGGCTTCGATATTATGATGTGTGATTTCTTGTGCATGGGTGATAGTGATGATGGTTTTTGTATTCGTTTGCGTGTTTCCATTGTCATCATCACAAAGTTATTGTATGTATATGAAGAGAGGTTTTTTTTTGAAGGTGTGAAGTGAATTCTTTAAGAAGAGGAGATAAACGGGAGGGGTGATATATGTAGATATGTAGGGGTTGGGGGATGAGGAAATATTTTACTTTTTATTTGTTTATGATTATGAAGAAGAAACGTACAAAGAGAAGATAGTAAAAGGAAAAGAACATTTAATATGTATTCATCTAAAAAATGAATATGGAAATTGATGCACATTGCAATATATATGTAGCCCTATAACTTTGAGTGCACAACTAGTTTTCTTTCATTAGTTTATATAAATGATCTCTTCCAATAAAAGCTAATAACTTACCAGAAATCCATGCTGGCACCATTTTATATATTTTATTTAATTCTATACTCCTATACAATTGACAGTGAAGATTTTAGTGTATCAAATGTTCCGCAAAATCAGACGGCATTATTACAGAAATATATATAACATCCATCTGAATTAATTGTTTGTTTATTTTGAGACGTATTTGATTTCAGCACTTGTCAATTTTTCTATTGTGCACTAATTATTTCACCGTCTTAATATATTTTCTAAGATAGTGATATTTGAACTAAATGTGTACGGCAACCTTATTGTTTGCCGTTTTTGCGATTGCATTTGATTTTAATAAATACTTATATATAGTAATTTTCCCTTGACGAAAAAAAAAGATCAAGGAAGGCAAGCGTGGGGGAGGGCATTACGTAAAAGAAGATCGTGACCGTTGGATCTGCACGTGGATGTATGTCAGAGTCAGATATGCGTATCAAAAGCCAGCCCAATCAATTGGCCCAATAGGGATATTTCATGACGTCAGCTCGCAAAAACACGCTTTCTTCGTGCGTGGCACACACAAGTCACCACAAACCATTCTTGTTGATTTCTATTTTTTTTTTTGTTTTAACTACTTTATTTTATGGATATAAAGAGTATATAAGTGCCACGTGGAACTTAAAGGACCGTTTCAAAGGTGGCTCCCAATTTGGCTTTTATGCGGTTAGGATACAAATCTATTTCTTGCCGGCTTTTACAGAAGCCGAACAAAAGGTTTTCTGATTTTATGATATGATTTTATGATATGTTCAAAACGTTAAAGTGAGTCATTTTCCTCAAATTCCTAGAAACAGATTACATTTTTAGTAGCTGAGCTGGTTTCTACAAACCTGTTTCTCAGATATTAATTTTATAGCTAATTACTACAATTACATTTAGGGGGTGTTTGTTTCCGGTGATCCAGCATCACGATGATACTCGCATCACCGTAATGTGAGTATCACCGTGATGTGGATCAATGTGATATATCATCATTGTGTTTGTGTTGGGGTGATATTTCATTTCGCATATCAATGTGATATTGGAATATTATGTTTGATTAATCACGGTGATGTGTGGGGTTATATTGCATATGACATATTTAACCTACGTATATCATATAGGTAATAAATCACTTCTTAAATGTTAAGCAATAATTCATAGAAGGGTAAATGTGACAATATATAAATGCAAGGTTGTTGGCGACTTCTTTTAATTGTAAAAGCTAATTAATAACGTGAGTTTATTTTTTATTTTATGTCAATTGTTAATTGGAAAAAAAATTCTGGTCAGTTAATATATACACCAAAAAACAGTTTTTAACTTATCTCACAATTAATATAAGACTATAGATTATTATTAATTTATTAATGAGAAATTTTACACACCTAATCAATTTGGATTTGAAGGATTTGTATGCAACACTAAGTTTTTATATAATAATATAGATGTATGATTTATTGATGTATATAGAGGCCTAGATCACTCAAGTATTTTTTATCATTTTACCTTTCATATTTTAATTTATTATAATGTTATTCTTAGTTAAAATTTATTTTTCAAACAACTTATTTAAAAATATATTTCTACAGAGGTAAGTAAACATACAAGTTCAATTTAAGAACATATTAGTAGGTCGTAGGATTTCGACTGCTCCTATTAAAACCGAATATGTTAATATAGTTGGACATAATTCACCGTTCGTGGGCCTTATGGACAGGCTCAGGCCCATTTAACGGGCTGTACAGTCAAGTGGACCGATGAAAAGCCCAGCCCACACAAAAGGGCACATCCGTAATTTAATTCCTACATCAATTACTCCACTCAGCAGCCAAGCCAAGCGGCACATTCAAAGCTGCTCAACAGTCCTAACAAACATTGCAACATAATTTTCATCGAACAATCGACACTATTTTATTTTTCAGGCGTCTTCGTCAATAAATCCACATTTCAGAAAAAAACCCCACGTTTAGCGTAGAGTACATCGTCAAAAAGGTGAGGTCTTGATCTCAAAGTTTTTCCGTTTCTTAGGAAGTGCAGGAGCTCTGCAAATGTGAATTCGTCGGTTTTGTTATGGTGTTTGCAGAATGCAGCTTCTAATTTGTGTTTGATCCGTATTTCTTTTCTGTGGATTTATGCTATGTGTTTGACAATTAGAGGTAGGCAAATTAGAAAATGAAAGGAAAAGGAGACGAAGTTTCTTCTGATGATACATTTTTTGCATAAATCTGTGACCTAATGGTGTGTTTTTCGGGTAAGAGGAAGATTCTAGAGTTTTAATGATGGAGATTTATCATTGTAAGCTGCTATGGTCCCATTATGTTAATTTGCAAGCAATGCTCGTTTTAGCTGGTGATGCTTAATCCTTAACCTGATTCTGTATCATCATATCATTTGGTTCGATTTTAATCATTTCTTGATAATTCAGTTATTCATTTTTGTGCTTTTACCGAAGCTAATGCTATGTTATTCCTTTACAAATAGCAGATATGGCTGCTACTACAACTCCAAACGCACGCATCATAGTGCAAAAGCCTTACCTCTCAGCATCTTTCTCAATTTCCAAGCCAAGAATCGCATGTTTTGGCGAGGAAACAAAATGCAGGCCTTGGACCATGCTTAGGAGCTCGTCTCTTATATCAGCTGCGCAGCCCTTTTCAACGATCAACAACTTCAATCAATTGAAATGCGATAGGCATGTCATCAAAGCAGCTTTGGGAGCAAGCGAGAGTCAACCTTTGCCAGGGTTGCCAGTTGATCTAAGAGGTCGAACATCACATGTTTTTAACCTTTGGAGACTGGATTTTATTAACATATGTTGAATGAATTATAGGAAAGAGGGCATTCATCGCTGGTATAGCTGATGATAATGGGTATGGTTGGGCAATTGCGAAATCTCTTGCAGCTGCTGGTGCCGAGATTCTAGTTGGTACATGGGTTCCTGTAAGTATACCAACTTTAATCCCTCTCTCTTTTGTACGATTTGTGTTCGTGTGTAAGTAAATCAATTCTCTATCTTATAGGCACTGAATATCTTTGAGACCAGCCTAAGGCGTGGGAAGTTTGATGAGTCGCGGGTGTAAGAGCTCTTATCTCTTGGCGTGTCAGTGCAGGCATTTTCTGTAATAATAGCTTCATTTATGGATCCTTTACTGTTTTGTAGGTTGCCTGATGGTTCTTTGATGGAGATTACGAAAGTTTATCCTTTGGATGCAGTTTATGATTCTCCAGAGGATGTTCCTGAAGATGTAATAATCTTGAATTTCGTTTAAGTTCCTAGAGTTTAGGACATAGGCCATGATTTGTTAATTTTATTATCACGATGCAGGTGAAAACAAATAAGCGCTATTCGGGGTCAGCAAAATGGACTGTGAAGGTCTATGCTCTTATCATTTTCCCCCAAACACATTTTTCTACGTGACATTGATAATGGTTTAACTTTACTGGTAATGATACTCGTTTTTTCCCCAGGAAGTTGCTGAATCAGTTAAAGAGGATTTCAGCACAATTGATATTCTTGTGCATTCACTTGCCAATGGTCCAGAGGTTTTTTTCTATTTGTTTCTTTTTATTTTTTTGGTTCTCTCTTAAAAGATTTGGTCCTTCCTATACATGAACTTCAAAGTATGTACGTTTCCATGTATTTTTTGTCTTAAGATGCATCTTCTAATCTTGGACATAATAATATCAGGTGACTAAGCCTCTTCTCGAGACATCAAGATATGGTTATCTCGCAGCTGTCTCTGCGTCGAGCTATTCTTTCGTCTCTCTTCTTAAGCATTTTCTTCCCATCATGAATCCTGGTGGGTACATATATATATATATATATATATACATCTATATATGATTATATTTACCATTAATTTTAATCACCTATTCATATCGTATTCATCATAATAAAAGAGTACTGTGAACATCTCAGGCGGCGCAACGATTTCGCTGACATACATTGCATCTGAGAAGATAATTCCAGGGTAGGACATCACAGCTCATTTCCTTAATGCAAATATCATCTGATGAAACCTCTTCTGATGTAATAGCTTTTACCTTATCCATTCGCAGATACGGTGGTGGTATGAGTTCAGCCAAAGCAGCTCTTGAGAGTGACACAAAGGTTGGCCCTCCCTTAGTTTATCGTTTAATCTCATCTTCGCCCATTCTTACACGTCAAAATCAATACATCATGGTCTCTTTTTAGGTCCTTGCTTTTGAAGCTGGAAGGAAAAGCAACATTAGAGTCAACACTATATCTGCTGGTATTTCTTCTCTCGACTCATATTTGCTCTTTTCTGTTTGATTGGATGATGTCTTTAAGATTAAAGCTTCTTTCTACATCGTTTTGCGTCCACATTCTTCAGGCCCGTTGAGAAGCCGTGCAGCTAAAGCTATCGGTTTCATCGACATGATGATTGACTACTCATTGGAGAACGCTCCCTTGCAAAAAGAACTTACTGCTGGTGAGTGAGTCGTTTATTACCTCGTTGCTTGTAATAATGTATTTAATGTCTGAACTACTAGTAATACTAATAAATCTGAGGAATGCAATGCAATGGTAAACAGACGAGGTTGGGAACGCTGCTGCTTTTCTTGCATCGCCTTTGGCCTCTGCTATAACGGGGACTGTGCTTTACGTCGACAATGGTCTGAATGCAATGGGAGTTGGAGTCGACAGCCCAGTTTTTCGAGATCTTGATATTCCCAAGGCACAGAAAAGTTAAGCTGATACGATGAATGATGATAGCCCATCTTTTCTATCATTGAACTAATAAAATTATTTCAATTTTGATTGCAATGCATACAATATCACAATCCATTTGTGGATCTTCTCTCCTCCTTTTGTTTGTGATGGGAACGATTTGATTCTTCTTTGAGAGACATTTTGGTACTGATTTACGAATCTTGTGTGTGCTTGTCTCTACCTTGCCTTGATAATTGAGTATGTTATTTTTTTTTTTCCGAACGATAGTTTTTATTTCACAAACAATTTTATACATAGGCTAAGTAGCCCAACGAGGTCCCTCCGGTAACATTGTTATCTGGTATAGAACAAAGGCTCGAGCAATAACAACCAAATAAAAGAATAAAAAAGGAAAAAAAAAAAGAAGTCGAAAGAAAACAAGAAACAAGGTCTTGAATATGAAAAGTAACGAACCTACTACAAAGTGAGTTATTAAGTCAGATCTATAATACTCTTCGCTTGCTTCGCTTCTACCTCAAGTATCTCGTCTTCTTCGGAAATGACACTCTTAGAAAGAGAGGGAAACACTCCTAAAAGAAGATGAAGGTCCCAACTCGAGAGACTCGACGACGACGAAGGCTAAAAATGGTAGAAGATAACTAAAATTAGAGAAAAAGAAAACGAGGGGAGCTCCCTACCACCCTTAATGAAGGAAGGGCGACAAATGCATTAATTTTGAAGATAAGATTTAGAGAGAAGGAAGAGAAAATGAGAGAGAGAGAGAGAGAGAGAGAGAGAGAGAGAGAGAGAGAGAGAGAGAGAGAGAGAGAGAGAGAGAGAGAGAGAGAGAGAGAGAGAGAGAGAGAGAGAGAGAGAGAGAGAGAGAGAGAGAGAGAGGTACTATAGCACACACATACCATCACGATAATTGAGTATATTATAAATTGCTATAAACGGGGTATAAATCATGAAAATATTGTGGGTTGCATTACAAAAAATTCTGATTTAACTAGTTGAGATAAAAGTTATATCTTAATCAAAAGGAATCATTTACCAAACTACCCTTACTATACACATAATCAATGTTGTAAAATTAGCTAAAAGGTAGTCGGGCGCCCTAGGGGGCCTGGCGCCTCGCCTAGGCGGTTTCTAGACGTAATAAGACTCTATACTTCATTTCTATTATTTTTTGTTTTATGCTAATATATCATTGTAAAGGTATATCAAATTTATCCATATAAATAAATAATGTCAATCAAGGAAATGTTTTTTTTTGTATTTAGAAATATTTTTCCAAAAAAAGGACCGACTAATTGGCTGTATAATCGGTGCGATGCCAACTACTTGCTTTTCTTTATTGATTCCATGATGGTTGTGTTGTTATTTTGTAGATTTTATGTTGTCCACTATTAATGGAGGAAGGGTGAGAAATGAGTTTATTCTGAAGATAGGGTTTAACGGAGGGAGGGAGAGAGAGAGAGAGAGAGAGAGAGAGAGAGAGAGAGAGAGAGAGAGAGAGAGAGAGAGAGAGAGAGAGAGAGAGAGAGAGAGAGAGAGAGAGAGAGAGAGAGAGAGAGAGAGAGAAAGAGAGAGAGAGAGAGAGGTACTATTGCACACTCATACAAGCACGATAATTGAGTATATTATAAATTGCTATAAACAGGGTATGGCCGATGAAAATATTGTGGGCCGCATTAAAAGTAACTTTGATTTAACTAGCTGATCATTTACCAAACTACCCTTATTATACACGTAAATCAATGTTGTAAAATTAGCTAAAAGCTAGTCGGGTGCCCCAACGGGGCCTGGCGCCACGCCTAGGCGGTTTCTAGACGGAAATAAGTTGTTATACTTATTTTTTATTATTTTTTATGCTAATATGTCAAAGTAAAGTTATATCAAATTTTCTCATATCAAAATGTCAATCAGATAAATCTTCTTTTTGTGTATTTAGAAATATCTTTCCAAAAAAAAGGGGACCGACAAATTGGCTGCTTAATCGGTGCAGTGCCATGTAGCAGATTTTTTTTTATGGATTACATGATGGTTGTGTTGTTATTTTGTAGATTTTATGTTGTCCATTTCTTTTCGGATAGACAAACTTGAAAAGCAATATGATATTCCTAAATTTTGATAATGCAATGTTTTCTAGGCTCATGTATACAAAGAGAAATAACAAATATCTATTGTACTCCGACGAACTGCATGTAAGTCGTTGTTCTACTTGGTGCGGTTGAGGCTATAAAAAACATGCATAATAGGTTATTTCTTCACAGAGGTTGTAAGCGTTCTCTTACTCAATGGACAAAAGAATCCCTAAAAATATTGAATATGTAGAAACATGTTCGCATCACTTACTAATTGACGTTCTGAGGTGACTTGTATAAATCACTTTCGAATGAGTGGAAACTTGTTCGCAGCATTTACCAATCCACTCGAACATATCAGAGGGTTAAAACACTCCAAATTTACTACGACATCAGAAAAGTCTATATTCCTTTTAATATTGTCACTTCATACCAAAAGTCGTGCTATCCAAGAAAACTCTAAAAATCTTGGGATTCTGTTAGCAAGTACTTCCATGAGGTACTTAATGTAGTTTTGAAATTATTTCAGATTTTTATTGTGGCTCCTCAACAAATTGATGACAATAACACTAATCAAGACGGAAGTATTTAACGGTTAATCCTAGGGCTGCAAAAAACCAACCTGACCCGCTAAACCGACATGAACCATATCCGAAAATAGCAGGTTTGGATTAGCATTTTTGAACTGTTTAAGTAAATGGGTAAACTTGATGGGCCACTCCTCCTAATACCAATTGGTTTTAGGAAGGAACCCCATCAAACTTATACCGACACCCCTTCTCCGTGTGGCGCATATGTGTGGACCTCGATGACGGACAAACTACCGGAGAAGCGGTGCCCGGAAAGCCTGATGGGGTTCCTTCCTAAAACCAATTGGTATTAGGAGGAGTGGCCCATCAAGTTTATAAACCATTTCAATTTCTTTGTAAGTTTCGATGTGTGACATTTTTGTCCTCACACCACACGTGAACATCTATCTCAACACTTCCCCCCACGTGTGAGCCCATTTCTTTTTAATCGGACGGGAACGCCATTCTTTTCGAACCCGCCTCCTCGCTCTGATACCATGTAGAACTTCGGGCCGAGCCTCCGGTAATTTATCCGTCATCGAGACCACGCATATGCGCCACACGGAGAAGGGGTGCCCGATGTAATCTTGATGATGTACCTTCCTAAAATCAATTGGTGTTAGGATGAGTTGTCCATCAAGCTTATATACCCATTTAATTATTTTGTAAGTTTCGATGTGGGACATTTTGTCCTCACACCACACGTGACCATCTCAACAGGTAGAGACTTTGTCCCTTTTGGAAATCAAATGTTCCATAGGGCTTCTTGATCTATTTAGCTCTTCTGTATGTTTGTTTATATATTAAACTATCGTTTGAAACAAAAAAAATGCAATGAAAGTAGTCTTTGGAAATTGGAAGTGAAAAAAAGTACTCTTTGGTCAGCTTCATAATTAACATGAATTTGACATGGAATATTCAATTATGGGAATTTGGACATCATAGATTTTGAAGTGATGAAAGCACTTTAAAAAAAAAAAAAAAACAAATTCAGTTTTCCACCTGATAATTTCTTGTTATTTTTTCTTCAAAGGAGATGCAGGAGTTTTATTTTCCTGATTATGATAACGAGCAATTTCAGTTTATAGGTGTCATTTGTTGAATGGCCACTTTCAACATGCAAGATTGTAAATTTGGTTCTGTATTATTGCAAAAATATATCATTTACTTCGTTATGGTTGATTCGCTTTTATTTAGAGCACTAATTGAGGTGGAAATATTCCAAGTCATACGATGATATAGGAAATTTCATTAATTTTGCCGAAAAGGCGTTGGAGATTTAAATTCATTCCGACGTATGGAGATAATTACGTGTTCCGACATCTATCATGAATCAAGAGTACAATCGGTTTACAATAATCCCTTCCGAAATATGGTTGCTAGACAGATAATATATCTCCTAGATAAACAAAACTAGGAAAATACAGTCAACGTAAATTGGTATATTATTATATATTTTTAATGTCGTTCTCATTTGACATTAGGTCACCGAATCCTATTACTTTCTATTCACAGGAAAAGGAAATGTTTCTCTGCGTTTTTTTTTTTTTTTTTCTATTTGACAAGACAAAAAAAACTATATAGTACAGAATTTAAATAATGGTTAATCCGAATTTAATACGCTATAAGCTAAGCACGCTTACACATAATTATATATTTTATCAAACCCGCTGGCGATCTTCCGTAGCTTTGCCATCAAAAGCTTCAGTGCTCTCCATGTTTTTTCAGAAGAATATTAGAAGTAGATACATTGAAAGAAATAATTAGTTGTAATTAAATAATATATAATAACTTCTGTCTGTACCATATATATACAAGCTTTTCCACTGGGAACCCTATAAAATTTTCAACTAAAACTATAAATTTTTTATGCTAACTTTATTAGTTTTTGTTTAGGTCACTAAGTTTAATTATTGTCAGAATAGATGATTAACTTCATAGGACGAAACTCAGAATCTCGGTCCTTCAATAAAATCAGTTGTAAACAAGTGTTATTGGATGTATAAGCACCAAATGATTAGAAACTATTCTTAATCAGTAGTCAAGTAGGATTTTCGACATATCCGACAAAATTATCATATTGACATTTGTACTGACATTACTGAATTATTTTTCAATCATCAAATATACGACTCAAAACGTAAAAATGTTCACTAAATTTCATTTGCCCAATCCTTTAGCGAGACAACTAGTTTCTTTTTGCAAGAAATATGCTTCACAATGGCGAGATTCACTATTTCAAAAAAACAAATGCAATTTTTATTCAATGTCGATATTTTATTAACAAAAGATCGATAGGAGTAGTTGGAAAATATTAACGAAGCAATTTGCCAAAAGAAGGCCTAATATGTAGATCCTATACCTAATCCAAATCATGCGAACTTATCGTCTAATGTATATTATACAAAAAATTTATTTGAAAGGAAGAAGGTTGAAATGGGGCTTGGAAAAAGAGAGAATTTTCATCCTTAGCAATGATAAAAATTTGGCAAGATTATAAAATTTTCACACTAATATACCGATTCTCGATTCGACGCTATATTCATAATTAGTATGCCATTAACTTCATATGTCAGAATACATTTAGACCTCCGATCATTTTTCTCGCAAAATAAATCTGAAATCTCGTCTTACAACTCAACTAGCAATCAAGTGAGTGAGAAATATTTCAGGTCTAACTTTATATTTATAGACAAAATTTAGTTAATAATACTGTATGCGACCTACTAAAGTCATAGCTTATATATATCTATATATAAGTATAGAGTTCGATCTAAATGCATATGTGCGCATCTACCACGCGAATGTCAACTTATAGAACAAGTAATTAGACAAGGGAAAGCTTAAACATATTGTCGTCGTGACCAATCACAAGCCTGCAACTGATGTAAAAAAAATATTCAAATAAAACATACTTGCGCTCGATGCGTAACCTTATTTATTACTGATCTATTTCGCATAATGTTTTAAAGCAACCATGCATGGTAAAATCATCATCTACATAAAGCCAAAAATAGACATTCTCACCGCTTCCTTATCTCCAAGAACGAGAAAGAAAAACATTAATTAATCAGAAGAAGAGAAATATAAAATGAAAGGTGAGAAGAAAAACGACGTTACTTCTATATTTTTTCTTACACAAAAGTCGTCTGTTTCTGCAGAAAAATGCAACAACCTTAAAATAGACTTTGCATTTTCGCCCCCTTTTGCATTCAATAGTCTCATTTGTGCCCATCTTCCGTTGTCTTCTAATCTAAAAAGACAGTCAATAACTCCATAACCGACTCATATGTGATTGAAATGAAACCCTCTCTCTCTCTCTCTCTCTCTCTCTCTCTCTCTCTCTCTCTGCTTTTAATTTCACTTTTGTACGTATCTAGGACATATTAATTACGATGATGTGGGATTTTCGTTTTAGGTAAATATATATGGGCGCAATCCATCAAGGCTATAGTATTAAAACTTAGCAAGTGCTTCTTTTTTTTTTTTTTTTCCATGGCTAACCATAATAGAGCAAGCAGCAGCAGTAATCATCATCATCATCATCAAGGGATCATGTTTGAGCAAGAGAATCAAATTCATCATCATCAGAATAATAATAATAATCATATTTCATTTGGTGGGTTGATGACGATGCAACCATCATCCTCTTCAGTCAATCCATCAACCTTCAATATGTAAGAATTTCAACTTTTCAACCGTAGTTGAATGTTCATCTTTTTCCTTCTTTCATCTTTCTATAGAAGACCTTGTTTTTTAAATTGGAAAAAAGATTCCTTTGAAATATTTGTTTCTGAAGAACCTTGCTTTTTTTTTTTTTCATTTGTGTGCAGAAGCAAAGATGGTGGTGCTTATGACTTGGGAGAATTGGATCAAGCACTTTTCCTCTATCTTGATGGTCAAGAACAGTCTGCTCAAGATCACAGACGTAAATAAAACAATACAGTACACGATACACACACAACAATTATAACATGTGTGTGTGGGTATTTATAGATCAAAATCCAAATGATTTTCTCTGTGAAGTCTGTTGAGATTCCTCTTATTCACGATATTAGTATGTTGGAGGGTACAGATAAAAGATCAGTGATCTTTTCTCGTACTTTCTTTGACCAGATCCTCTGAGGATAATAATTCACAGTTCGCCTTAAGAAAAGAAAAAAAAAAATATTTTCTTCACTCCTTTTTGATTTTTCAAGAATCCTTCGTGTACTAATCTGGACAGGGTTCAGCTGGTACTCTTCAGCAAGAATCTCTTGAGAATCGCCAAAATCATAATATTCATATATAAATATTTATATATAAATTTAATACTTGATAAATCTCTTGTCATGAATGCAGAGATTAATCAAGGGATGAGGCCACATACTTTGAATATCTTCCCTTCTCAGCCGATGCATGCAGTACAAGAGCCATCACTAGCAGAACCAGCTTTGAATGTAAGAGATTATATTACTTGAATTTACCGTTAAAGGCTTCTCATTTTCTGGACTCAAAAGTCGTTGAAGGTTCCTTTTCCAAATAATATTGCTGGGAAATATATTTGAATAAGAATGATAAAATAATCTTTTGTTTGGTAGGTAAATAATATTGGATTGCCATCGCCATCATCGGCAGGAGGTTCCAAGAGATCATCTGAGCCGCCCGCTGAGCTTTTATCAAACCCTGGAAACGATATTCGTCACATTGCTTCTGCTTCTGAACCATCCAAAGTAGTTAAGGTCAGTACGTAAAATATTACTTTCTGATGTAGTTTATTGCTCGGTCATGAAGGTATCTATATATTAACATATTGTAAGATTCTAACTGAGTTTTTTTTAATTGTTCTTTTTTCTTCGCTAAGTTGCAGCGTGAGGGAAACCGCAAAGGGCCTACCTCAGCTAGAGATCAAGATGGACCAAAAACTCCAGACCCTAAGGTTTTTATTTTCATTTAGTTTCATTTTTCGCTTTTAGTTCAATTTCACATGATTTTTTCTTTTCTGTTCTAATGATAAAAACATGTGTTCAGACTCTGAGGAGGCTTGCCCAGAATAGAGAAGCAGCAAGGAAAAGCAGGCTTAGGAAAAAGGCAAGTCCAAGATATGTTTATAGACATTATATTTACATAAATATACACAATTCAGTTCAACATATCCATGGAATCTTTACTATATATTCTTTTATTTCCATGCAGGCTTATGTTCAACAACTAGAGAGTAGCAGAATGAGGCTCACTCAGATAGAACAGGAGATACAACGAGCAAGAGCCCAGGTACAAACTCTTGACATTATTTATATATAATTAATTTAATTTTATGTCAAGTAATTACATTTTCTTTCAAAATATATAGGGTTTTCACCTTGGACTAGGAGGAGATCAACAAGTCCTTTCTGTTCCCACGGGCAACATAAATTCAGGTGAAAATTAATAATCATTGTACTTTAATTGAAATCATTATTTAATTTCCATATTTATTTTCCCAAAAATGTACGGAAAAGACGCTGCACTGTTCGACATGGAGTACGCTCGCTGGCTTGAGGACCACCACCGCCTAATGGTGGAGCTTCGAAATGGTGTTCAGGAACAATTGCCCGAAAACAACCTTAGGGTTTATGTGGAAAACAGCTTGGCACATTATGATCAGCTGATGAGCCTCAAGGCTATTCTCGTAAAATCAGACGTGTTTCATATATTCTCCGGCATGTGGAAAACTCCGGCGGAAAGGTGTTTTATTTGGATGGGTTGTTTTAGGCCATCGGAGATCATTAAGGTACAAAAACCCTTAAAATCCCAGTCACTATTACATATCTATATAATCGAAAAAAAAAAAATCAGACACACGTATGATATTGTTTATAATCGAATATCGTGAAAGAATATATATATATATATATATATATATATATATATATATTATACACGCATAATATGCATGTTGCTTTTTTGTAATGAAAGGTGCGTGACTTTGTAGTATATGACGAAATGGCATGATGATGATTTTTTCTATTCTAGGTTATTTGTTGCGTCTCAAACCTTTCCCGTAAAGCCCATATCTTCTACTTTTTCCATTCTTCAGTGTGTTATGATTCTTGTGAGCCTTATTTCTATTAACGCATCAAATGATAATGGTCGGCCTAAATGTTTTTCTACAATAATTTTTCTACATCTAGGTAAGATATAAAAGAAAACCTATGGCTACATGATGAGTCATTGTCTAATTAAAGGCATATTAAAGAAAACCTTTTCCGCCAGATCTGCCACAGATCCTGCCTCTGCCGGCCGCCACCACCTGGCCGCTGCCTCTGCTGTCCGCTGCCCCTGTCGCCACCTCCATCGCTACAGTCTGCCATCACTACAGTCCGCCACATCGCACTATCGTCCACCCGCGAGTCTCCTGTGGGGAGCTCGTTTCTCCCGGCCATTAGGGCGGAGCTTTTTCTCCCGTTGTGGAGCCATTTCTCCCTTGTGGAGCCTCTTCCGATGAAGACGATAACCTCGAGGCGTTGGACAAAAATAATGTAGAGTACTGTAGATTTGGATTAATAACCTTCTCTGTCGTATGTTCTATAGATTTTTGGTCCAAGTTCGAGGTTTATTTCGTTTTCTGTCGGCTTGTTATTTTGTTTTCGTGATGCATTGCTCCTTATGAGCCTTTGTTTCTCTACCGGATTCTGTGTTACCGGAGAGACCCTTTGGGCTATTTAGCCCCTGTATCTTTGTTTATTAATGAAAGCTATCGTTTCCGGGAAAAAAAAAAATAAGAGGCCAGGTCATTATATCTCCACATGAAGGTCATGGGTCCAAAGTCACTTGAAATCCTTAATTATCGTAGTCTCGATGGACTTTTGGACGTTATATATATGCTAGATGAATTAGTCTTGCTGGTGTCTGAATTGTTCCATAGCAGACAATGAGGTTCATACTGAACTATCTCGGAACGTGGGGATTACAGTCGAAAAAACACTATGTTACGTTGGATGAGGTGGACCTTTTGGGTGGGGCACACCCCTTGATAACTTATCTCTTATATGCAAAAGTACGAACCCTAATTTATTTAAATTAACATCTAATATCAATCAATTTTTCTTGAATCCCAACAGATAATCTTGAGCCAAATCGAACCGTTGAGCGAGCAGCAACTAGTGGGCATTTGTGGGCTGCAACAATCTACTCAAGAAGCCGAAGAAGCACTCTCACGTGGTTTGGAAGCTTTGAATCAATCGCTTAATCAAACCATCGTCTCTGAGCCACTCAACGTCCCACCTAACATGAACACTTACATGGGACAAATGGCCTTAGCCATCAACAAACTGTCGACCCTCGAAGGGTTTGTTCGCGAGGTAAACAAGTAATAAACTTAATATCTTATTAGCATATAATGCTCCTCTACGAATTGAAGTTAAATTCAGCATGCATATATAGGCTTATTCACTATAGTATTGATCGAAAAAGGATTAGCGATGGAATCGACTTAGAAATATGTCATGAAGATACGGTTAGAAGCACCCCCATTATGCATAGACATATACTTGATTCCCATTGTTAGGACTATGATGGTATCATGCATACGTGCAGTGTTTGAAAGCCATATTTAGTGTGAATGCATTAAATCTGTTACGTCATGAATTTTCTTTCCCCTTCTTCTTACAAACTTTAGCGTGAAGTAGGGAAAGGGATGAAGTAAGTAGGCTCGTTGTTTACGAAAACTATAAAACCATTCGGTCGATGGTTTATAGCAATTCATTACTATCGGCCTTGAACTCTCTTTCGCATGTTAGACGCGTGTCGAGGGACGCAAGCACATTGTACGTGTTTTTAAACCGAGTCAATACAGTTTTTACATTAAGTCTCTATCGGTTGCTGTAAAATGCACGCTTTTTCGCATGCTAGACGCGTGTCGAAAGATGTGTATACTAGTAACGTACATCGATGGAATCGTGTACGAATAATCTACATTTAGTTTAGTTGTTTACTAGACATGGACTTTTGTACTTCTAGAAGCGCATAACGTTGTGACAATTCGGAAAAAAAAAAAAAAAAACGTTGCACGTTACATGGACACCCAATATAGTTCTTTTGCATGTCTAAGTAAGCCTATGGACTAAGTTGGACTCCATCCTAGTTTGGTATTTTTGGCCCTTATAGTTAGTATTATTCAACTCAATCTTCTTTTACTCTCTCTTCTTTCAGAAATTCTTGGCTAACCCTAATTATGGTCATGATGTATATGATTAACGTATTAAGTGTATTTATCGACCTTATAAAATTTCAAATGAGTTAATTACAGGCGGATAATTTGAGGCAGCAAACCCTTCATAGGCTGAATCAAATCCTCACGACTCGCCAAACAGCTCGGTGTCTTTTAGCCATGGCTGAGTATTTCCACCGCCTTCGTGCGCTAAGCTCCATATGGCTTGGTCGTCCTCGACATGAATAGTTTAACCTCAAAATAAAGAAGGACAAATGTAGTTCATAGCAACTAGATAGCTATAGCTTGATATTATTACATAGATAATACTGTTCCTAGTATAGTTATAATTTTGGATTTCTCTTGTCCTTTTGTGGTGTTTTCAGGGATGTGTTGTATAAGAACCTAAGAGCTTGAGATCATTCGAATGAGTGTTATTAGTAATTATGTATGGGTTCTTTTTCTCTCGGAGTTTGATGATTGAGCAAATTAACTTCTCTCGGCGCGACTGGTATTGTATGATTACAAGGAAATAAAGTATATAAAAATAATTTCCATCAGCATAAGCATTTAGAAGGGGCGGGCGTACAATATGATATGCATGGATGTTTTGGTTCGGAAAATTTGTATGAACTACACAATAATTCTTTGAAACGAAAATTCTTTGAAAATCGCACTTCAAGATTAGAAGATGAGGAAGATGATGATGTCGAAATAGCCGAAGAGGAATGGGAGAGCTGATAGGGATGATGATGGAAATATCGATGAGGATTACGTATCACTTGTTGAGTTTGAACCATAAGTGATTTATTACTTGTCAACCATATAGTTAGTTGCTTCGTTAGCTATTTATTTTGAACAATTGCGCTTGTCTTGATTACCATATAAGGATTTTACAATCTTAATTCCATCTTCGAGACCATATATAGCTTGATGTAATATTATTTTGCTTATTAGATGCAATTAAAAATACAACTAGAGGACATATTCATTTTTATAATTTATTTAGTATTTTTTAAAATATCGTTTGCCGTGGCGTTTCGCTTTTCGCCTAGGCTCGCCTTGACTCGCTTTTCGCATTTACAAACACTGGTTGCCATGGAGAAAGGTCGTTCTAACGTCAAGCTGCTCAAGATGCAGGTCAAATGTGGCACACAATGACAAGACAATCCTAACTGTTGTAAGTCAAACCACTGGTGAGAATATCGCATTGAAGTCGATCCCTTCTTTCTGAGCATATCCCTTAACAACCAGTCTTGAACGATATCGTTCTACCTGGTCATCACTATTCTGCTTGATTTTGTACACCCAATTGTTTCCAATAGGCCTCCTTCCTTGCGGTAATGGTACCAATTCGCATGTCTTTGCTTTTTACTGAGAGCTTTCATTTCTTCTTGCATTGTGAAATCCACTTAGTCGCATCTTAACTCTTCAGTGCTTCTTGGAAAGTGGTTGGCTCTCCATCCTCAGTTAGAAAACAGTATGTAATGTTGCTCTCAGTGTTATAATCTGAGTACCAAATTGACGGCTTATGCATTCGTTTTGATCACTAGAGGTGTACTTCAATTCGACTCGGTCGAGCTCTTCGTGCGCTGGTTCGGCCTCAGAAGAATCATCTTGCTCCAATTTTCTTTTCGCCGGTGTTGGTGTAGTTTTTGTCATGTTGCCATCATGGCCGCTATCTTCGAAGAAAATAACATCTCTGCTGATAACATTTATTGGTCAGTGAGATCCCACAAGAGATAATCCTTTACTCCTACAGCGTACCCCATGAATAGACATATTCTGGACTTTGGATCCAACTTCGTCATTTCTTGAGTATGATACATCACATATGCAGGACTTCCAAATATATGGAGGTTTGAATAATCAACAGGTTTGTCAATCCAAATTTCTACCGGTGTCCTCATCTCTGTAGCAGTAAATGGGGCTCCATTCACCACATAACAGGCAGTGCAGATTGCTTCCGCCCAAAACTCCTTGTCTATGTTTGCACTTGTCAGCATTTCTTTCCAACATGGTCCTATTCAGCAGCTCTGCCACCCATTTTGTTGTGAAGTATTTGCCGTTGTGAATTGTCTTTCAATACCTGCACCTTTGCAGGATTCATTGAATTCTTCGCTAGTA
Source organism: Craterostigma plantagineum (assembly GCA_027422505.1). NCBI lineage: Eukaryota > Viridiplantae > Streptophyta > Magnoliopsida > Lamiales > Linderniaceae > Craterostigma > Craterostigma plantagineum. The sequence continues at coordinate 417,544 of JAPQWV010000201.1, read as the reverse complement.
TATTCACCTCCATTATCGGACCGCAGACATTTCATCTTCTAACTGAATTCATGTTTGACCATACTTTGTGTGTTTTGAAGGTAGAAAATACACCACCCTTCTTCTTGGTTAGATATACCAGCATCTTCTATTATCAATCATGATGTGAGCGCATAATTGTTTTCTTTTCTATTTTTTAGATTAATCATTAACAAAACTACAAGCGCGCAAAACAATTTTATACTTTTGCAACGTTAACTATTTAATACTTAATAAAATAATAGCACTTGTCAAGCATATTATTTGGTACCCGTTGCCATTCATGGGGTTGGATATATTTATATCAATTTATGGAAGATACACCAAACAAATGATGAGAAATGTAATAACAATATCATTATATTATAATATGCAAATGCACCTGTCTTTTTGATATGCCGACAGCGGAAGATTTTCGTAGATATTATTTTCTTTCGTAGTGGTTCAAAATACTCAAAAAAAGGCCATGTAATATATTGGTACACCCACAAACACCAAATTAAAGTCTCTTTGTTTTTTCTATGACAATTATTTTTCATATTGTCCCACACCCACCGAACTAAAATTGAGCCCTTTGTAGTTTCTAACATATATTATACTCCCTCCCCCAAATGGTTTTATACATTTGGGGGATGGTGCGGTTTTTAAGAAACTGAATATTTTAATAATATAGTATAAAAAGGTGTATATTTTGACACGTCTTTTAAGAATATTTAATATTATTATATTGATTGTTTGTGATACTTTTTTCTATAAAAGGAAATGTACAAAAGAGAATGGGACGCACGATTAGAGCCGTCAAATGGGCCATTGGCCCGCGGGCCGGCCCGCCCCGCCCTGCCCCCCAAAAAGGGCGGGCTGGGCTGCTGGGCGGGCCTAAACGGGCCAGCCCGCGCGGGCCGCGGGCTTGGCGGGGCGGGGCGGGGCGGGCTGGCCCGGGCCAGCCCGCCAGTTTAAATAAATTATATATATATTTTATATCATATATTATGTTTAAATATATTAATTTAATAGTTAATGATTCCTTAATTATACCACAATTAATAACATATGTATTTATAAATATATAATTAATACATTATTTATCCATAATTTATTATTAAATACCTTGATTAACTAAAACTAATTAATAAATTAAATTATAAAATGAAAATACAAAAACATATATTTTTTTATATGCGGGCGGCGGGCCGGTCCCTGATTTCTTAGGCCCGTCCCGCCCCACCAAGTGGCGGGCTTTGGCAAGCGGCGGGCCAACCCGGCCCGGCCCGGCCCGCCGCCCGCCATTTTGACAGCTCTACGCACGATATAGTAAAATGTATAAAATGGTTTGGGAGTGAGAGAGTATATCTTTACCCTTCCCATCGGATTAGACATGTTTTCACCGCAATCATGGGAGACTGTTTTCTTGTAACTTTGTGAGACCTTATCACATCAATACGATTTCATTTTCCGGTGAAAGTAAGATACGAATAGTGTGCACAATATTTAATGCGTTATCTAAGTCGAACTCGATCTCAAAAAACCAAATCACGAAGACGCAAGGGAAGCAAAAAAAAGGACAAATTTCACCCAAAAATTAACCTTGAAGAGTGTGTATCGCTATTTTAATCACATATTTTATATTTCCAATACGTTTCAACACTGAATTTATTATTACAACGTTACATGTGGAATTTTATTTAATGGGTGGTTCTCAGAGATTCGTATTCATGACTTCTTTTGATCCATGAACTCTATTATCATGCTGAATGATCATTTCACCTAAAAATCTAAAATTAACCTTGACTGGATTATCGGTTCTTAATCTTTGTTTTTATATTACCAACAATGACAAGATAATCTGTTAGAACATATGGGACGTCTATAGTCTTTCTAATATTTGGAAGTCATTTAGTGAAATTTATAGGTCCTAATAATTTTGTGGCATGAATAAAATTTGCAGTCGTTGTGAATTTTTAAAGTTGGCCTTTTTCTGCGTAAATCTTAATTTTAAATAATACAATAAACTTCAAAGGGCTTATTTTTATCATGTTATCGTAGAATATTAAATCTGATTAAGTTCCCTTAATAACTTATACGATATATAGCCTCAACTTACATGAATATCAGCAGTCGTGAAGTTCGAACCATTGACAAAGAAGTTTAACCACCTAAGTCAATGACTGGTCAATTCTTGCAAAAAGAGAAGTCTCATTCTACTTTCCGTATTCACATTCGAAAAATCAACGTGTCAGTGACATGCATTTAAAAGTGAGATGTAATAGCCGAAAGTTACGAGTCAAAGGCTTTAATTACTAAAAGAAATATGAACCATAATTGTATTTTAATTACTTAATTAATTTATATGCACGGCTCTTCGCTTCGTAGGTACAGCGTAACCTCAAACCAATGCGTGTGCATTCCAAGTATCAAAATCCCTCGACTCCAAATTCCATCGAATTAAATTCACGTGGGACCTCACGAGAGAAACTCTACATAGACACTAATAAATCTTAACCTCACTGTAATATTGGAAATCGATAATCAGTTCAAAGTCTAGACTCAAAAACTTAGAAATCTATTCATTCCCTCTAAACACACAAGACCGATTTGGCTAACACTAGATTTGTTTCTTAATCGGTTATAAAGAAGTTATTCCAAAAGTAAAAATAAAAATCATTTGTCGAACATTTGAACTTAAAATAAATAAGTTGTGGGTATTGGCTTTATATTGGTAGGTGTCTTCTTAAACATCATGGCAACAATAAATGATGAAAGCGTGTGTGTGCATCTACATTTCATCATCACGGAAACTATATTTCAATTTTATATTCTCGATGAATCGAGTTTTTATATCTTTTTGGTATTATTATAATACGAAGATTCTCTTTGTCGGAAAGTCTAGAACACTGTATGATAGCTATATATATACCTAACGATGTATATAGGTTAAAAATCTCCTCGATCTTAATCACATGAATAAGAAAATTTATAATTAAATCTGCAATTATATGCAATGTAAGCAATCAATACATTTCCGCTAATTTAACTTTTAATTAGGCACGGTTTCTGTATCCACAATTAAAGTATTAGTAGAGTAGGCCCAATTTTCTTAAAATTGAAAATTGTTGAGAAGGTAATAAATTGGGATCTTTACACATAAATACCCATTTATATAAAAAAATTCGCAAATCAGACCCATGTGAGATTTTTTTTATATGCAGGTACCTGTCAGAATAAAATTTTTGCACATAAGTACCCGTTCCGCCGCAAGTACGTCGTATAATACATTTAGGTACCATATGAAAACATATTGTGGTACGTTATACATTGAGAAAATGGTACATCATACAACACACATTAAGGTACCATATAGACCGTATATATGTACCATATATACGCGTGACGTTGTACTTAATATGCATACAGAAAGGTACGCCAAGACTGGAAATATGGTACACACAATCGGACGGGTACTTATATGAAAATTTTTATGACAAGGGCCTTGCAAAAGTTTTATATAAATAGGTATTTTTCCGAAGATACACCTAATAAATTTTGCCTTTTATTTTTTCCTATTTCTTTTGGTAGATAATTACTCCTTCCAATGCAATTCAACATATAAATCGTGCGTCTTTTTTCTTTATTTTGAAGCTGTCTCTACACATTTTGACCAAATAGCACCAGCTGCTATTACACGCACGCGCAAAAACGCACACACACACACACACAGTGCTGGTGTAGCTTTGGTGGGATGCTGTCTTAACCTTGCGTGAATTGAAGAGAATCAATTCTATCAGTGTGTCAGTGATTTTGTCACAAGTTGCCAAGCTTTGAAGGTTCTTCAGCTTGAAGCTGTCTGTTTGTGGAAGGAAGAAGGAAACGAATATCTAAGATCTGACTTTTCGTAGTAACCAAAGTGCAAATCCTAACTTTTAGTGCTGGTCGGTGAGTTGAAGAACTGATTGATTTTGTCTCAAGATTCATTCTTTGATAGATTCTTTTGTCGGACCATATTATTGGCATTTTTAGTTTATTTTGTAATATTTTTTCTTTTTTCTTACAGGTTCTGATGGAGACAAGTAACGTTGATTCGAGTTCGAAGATGGATGATTATGAAGTGTTAGAACAGATTGGGAGAGGTGCTTTTGGAACTGCATTTCTCGTGCTTCGCAAAACCGAGAATCGAAAGTAAGGATTTTTCCTCTTTTTTGTGTTCTGTTCTGCTTTATTGTCAACTGATGCAGACACATTTTGATTCTTTGATTCTCAATATTCTGTCTCCCTCCCTTCTCTCTGGGGGGGAGGGAGAGAGTATTAGTCAATTCTGTGTTCTTGAATAGAAAGATATGATGAAGCTGATAGACAGAAATAGTTAGAACAGTTTGAAACAAGACAAACACCACATGGACAGTTTTTCAAGAATTGAGAAAGTGAATTTTTGGACTTTGGTGATAAGTCTGTGTCTGTTTGTAGGAAATGAGATAGTTATTTGCCCCTTACCAATACCATCTCATTGCTCAGTTCCTATGCGGAAAGATATTAACTGGTTTCAAATATTCTCAGGTACGTTCTGAAGAAAGTTCGTCTCTCTAAACAAACGGAGAAGTTCAAGAAAACCGCACAGCAAGAGGTTCGTTTAATCACTTGTTGCTGTAACTTTTCCATAGAAAGGAGTTAGAACTAAAAAAAGCAGGAATCTTAGTATTCCCATCTGCTTAGTTCTTTGCAGTTTCAGAATATCCTTCCATTATCATAGTTTAAAATGAATATCTGACATCTTTCAACTGAGTTGTTTCCAAACGTTGATTTGCACTCTGTCTTTGTTCCAGATGAGCTTAATTGCAAAACTTCACCATCCTTACATTGTTGAATTCAAAGATGCTTGGTTTGAAAAGGTATTTCATTCAAGATCTTCACCGTATGTCAAGATGAGAACTAACTATCTGTGTAATAAATCTGTTGTTAGTGATCAAGTTGAGCTAATCTGTTGTTGACTCTAAAGAGTTTTCCGCCTTTCGATGATCCACAGGGAAGCTACATATGCATCGTCACGAATTATTGCGAAAATGGGGACATGTAAGTAAACGTCCTAAGCTGCATATGCATCTCCCCTATTATTCAGAAGGATTCTTTCATGCCTTATGTTAAGCGGAAAGTATCGATTTATGTCCAATTTTCAATGAAATTATTTATATGCAGCTCTCAGATTGTACGGAAGGCCAGAGGAGCATATTTTCCCGAGGAGGTGTGTAATAACAATACCTTTGTGCTTATTTCTGAATTTAATCGACTAGCTCGCCACAGTTCTTAATACTTTTTGCGTTCCAGAAAATTTGCAAGTGGCTGACTCAGCTGCTATTGGCTATTGACTATCTACATTCTAATCGCGTTCTTCATAGGGATCTTAAGGTTTGACCATTGGATCTTATGTCAGTTCAATGCCTGAGATAGAAAGATTCTTGCATAGATAGTGGTGCCAGTGTTCATTCTCCTGCAATAACACTTCTCTTATTTCATTTTGCAGTTGTCGAACATATTTGTCACCAAGGAAAGTGACATACGTCTGGGTAAGAAATCATCATCTGCAAGCTCTAACGAAATGCCTTTTGCTTTACGCAATTCTATAAATATCTTCTTCATGCGTTCAACGTTTGCAGGTGATTTTGGATTAGCGAAACTTCTAGATGAGGAAAGCCTTGCCTCAACGGTACGAATACTGTTGTCTTATAATTTCTTTCTGCATTCACTATTAGAATAAGAAGCCTCGCTACTTTATTACCATGAAAAATTTGGTGATTGGCATGTTTGTGCTTTGAATCAGGTTGTTGGAACTCCTAACTATATGTGTCCAGAGCTTCTTTTAAACATACCCTATGGCTATAAATCAGACATATGGTCACTAGGTAATAATAAGCTTGAATGTTGTAACCTTATAAAAAGATTTGCCTCTTACACGTAAAACCGATATCTTTTGTCCCAGGTTGTTGTATGTTTGAGATTGTTGCACACCACCAAGCATTTCGAGCTCCCGTAAGATATTACTAATTTTTCTTATGTAGCCTCTGAATGATTTATTGCACATTCGTAAAAGCATAAGTCCTAAATGCAATCTTGAATTTACTATATGAAACAGGATATGGCTGGGCTTATCAACAAGATAAACAAAAATCTCATCTCTCCTTTTCCGATAGTATACTCTTCGAACCTGTAAGTCTTCATGCCCAAAATGATGCAGTAATAATTTTTACGATATGTATTTCAGTTCACATCAATGTTCATTTTTTATATCGCAGGAAACAGATCATCAAGACCATGCTTAGGACAAGTCCTGAGAAAAGGCCAACAGTGCGTTCATCCTTTCTTTCACTCCGCAGAAAAGTAATTACATCCTTAGCGAATCTAAACGTATGATTTCATCGCAGGCCGCCGAGCTCTTAAGACACCCGTATTTGCAACCGTTTCTCCTTCAATGTCAGAATTTGTCTACTGTCTTCCTCCCCGTGAAGTCCCCATCTCCCAACAGCACAAAGGAGAAAATCAGGAGACCATCCCCTAAAAGTGCCAGCGCCGAAAAAGACCATAGTGGGAAGAAAGAGAAGAAGACTTCACAAAAGCAGAAGGAGTTGCTTCCTTTGTTCGAGGAAAGCGCCAAGGCCCACTATCCAAATTTGCACGATATCGACGAAATTTTGATCGAAGACAAACCCGTGACAAAGAGGGTCGACCCCACGAGCTATTCTGGGATGATTTCGAACGACAGCAAAGATTCGAAAAGTGGTGGTGGTACGAGCTGTGATATGTTTGCTTCTGACACTTCTTCCCCTAAAAAGAACGTCAAGATCAAGGACAAGAATAACATGGGCGCACTAGCTAAGAATGCCTTGCCTGATAATATTAGCTGCAAATCATCTCCTATTGAAGGAAAGAGCGTAAGATCTGAATTGGGAAAAGAACCTAGGAGGGTCATCGGCGATGCAGAACAGAGGACCATTGAGGATTCAGTTGTTAATGCTGAAAAAAATGATCTTGATACTTATAACCTGATGGATATCAAAGCAAACATGGCGAAGAAAGCTGTTGAGATTGTGAAGAATGTTTTTGTGAAGGAAAAGGATGATGCTTCTACTGATACTACTACCACTACTACTGTGGGGCTACAGAGGGCCGATGCTTTGGAATCGTTGCTTGAGCTATGCGCGCGCCTAATAAAGGAGGATAAGGTCGACGAGCTCTGCGCTGTGCTGAAGCCATTCGGTGAAGAAGCTGTCTCTTCGAGGGAAACTGCAATTTGGCTCACGAAAAGCCTCATCAGCACCCAAAAGTTGGCTAAGGAGTCATACTAGTGTTATTTTTCTTTGCTTTTTTTTTTTTTTCAGAATCAGAATTGGAGATTCCATCTATATTGAATTTTTCTGAATTTTTTTTTTGTATTTGGTTTTCTGTTTCTTTTTTTTTTTCTTTTCGAAACTGGCGTTTTCGGAGTGTTTGTGGACTGATTGTATTGTGGTAGGATTGTTATCATTATTATTTATTTATCATATTTTCGAAGAAAATTCGAAACCGAAAAACAATCACTGAAGTCTCAGTATGAATGAAGTTGAAAAACTGAAACAATGGAACATCTGAGTACTTCATATGAATGAAGTTTGGAAACGGAATAAGGTTTACATATTTTGACGATCATTTATCACATGAAAGACAATCACAATGAATAATATGCGTGGTAAATTCAAGAGAAGTATCTATCTATGTATAGTCTACAACTTGGCGAATTTTCTGATGTTTTTTGCAGCATCGGTTACAGGTTCTTGCTCGGGCAAGTTAAAAAGCGTAACTCGTGAGGAAGCGATGAGTACTCTTCTATTAGCCTCATCTTCAGACTTGGAAGGATCGCTTTTCCACAAGTTTACGTCCCAAACCTGCTCGTAGAACACAAATAGATGTATGTAACGAAAAAAAAAAAAAAAAACGCATTCATTACCTATCAGTTCAGTTTTGGTTCTAACACGTTCTTACAAAAAGGTCAAGCTTCACTGATTTTACCTGCATGGTTTTCCCGACATTGACAGGCGTTGCCTCTGCAGAGACGAGTTCGCCGAGCGTCGCGCTTTTCAGATGATTGATGCTGAGCTGTACGCCCGCCACCCTGCGAAATCCCGAGGCAACGTGGCCGCCCATGCTCGCCAATGCCTCTGCTATTAACGCCGAGACACCTCCATGCAATACCTTAAAAGGCTGCCCGCGCAATTTTTTTTATTATTATTTTTGAATAAGGCAGTTAGAAGTAAGTCACATTGATGATAATACATCTATTAAAGCAACATTAATGGCCACGTCCTTAGATAATTGGGTTAGAAACTGATTGAATATGTAACGTTCTGAGGTTGCTTCACCTTACAAAAAACTGGTTTCATGGGATGAAAGTCTTCAACTTTAACATGAAAGTAAACGTATGGGCGAACGAAAGTTTTAATCCCAAGCCCAGTATTTGGGGCATGGGCGTTTCTCGTTTCCTATATTCCAAGATGCCGCTTTTGATTCCTAATATTATCGATTTTAGGCCGTTTTGATCCCTGATAAATTATATCGTTAATTTAGACGAAATTCAACACCCGAGAACACACGATCACATTTTAGTCGACTTAAGCCCTCACAACTCATTTTCTTCTTCGACTTAGTCGCACCTGAGCATCATTACGCAATGTAATACTCAGCTTCAAGGTTGCCAAGCTTTCCCTAAATGTGATGCACAACTATGCTCACGCGCGTTCAAGTGGAAGAAAAAGATGAGTTATGAGGTTTTAAGTGAATAAGTGGAGATCGTGCGGTCAACCAAAATGGCCCAAAATCGATTTGGGGACTAAAAGTCACATCTCAGGAATATATGAGGGACGAGAAAGGCTCACAGCCCAAACATTGAGACTAAAAGTGTCGTTGTTCCTAAACGCATAGAGATGAGATCTTTTACCTGACAGCATTTCTCTGTTAAGAGGACGTGGCCGGTGACTTTTCGAGCAGTAAGCTCGTCGACTTGGAATCCAATGTTGTGAAGTGGAGCATCGACAACCGTTACTCTGGAACCTTCGATGTCGCTCATCTTCTTTTGCTTCTTTGATCTCTTAGCTATCAAATGAGTGAAATATTGCAGGAGAGATTACCTGTAGATTTGTAAAGAATCTGACATTTAAGGGATCAAACCACTTTTTTAATTATAATTCTCTCTGTCTCTTTTAAACTGAAATGCTAAGTGGCATTTAATCGATCAGGTGGTGATCAAACATCGGCGTCTTTTCGCAACAGAAACAACCGATACATATAAGGACAAGCCTTAAAGATTCCAAAAGATAGCAATTTTTAGACAAACTAATAATAACGGAACCAATCTAAATGACAATATGTCGTCGCCAGACATCATTGAACTGTTATTCACAGACACGATTGAAAATCCATGTCGACCACTCAGTCACATATGTAGGAAAAAACGCCCAACAAAAATCGTCAATCTGAAAAGATAATAACAATACAGGAAGATAACCTAATAATCTGAAAACCTCATATAAACAGAAGAATACGACCGACCCAATTCAATTTCGCGTTTGTTTACTGTAGAGAGCTTACCCACGTTTCTTGCGAGGCGAACAAGTTAGTAGATGGGATGGGATAATCAATTCATTGCCTCATATATTTATATATGTATATTTAGAGATAGAGAGAGAGGGAGAGAGAACTGAAGCAATGATTAATACACGAGAACTGAAGCAATGATTAATACACGAGGTTGTCATATGCTAAGCTGAACTTAAAGTCGTCAAAGTGGATTTTTCTCCGACAAAAAAAGTCGTCAGTGGAACGGCATTGAGGTCAGATATAAACTTCGTGCACCTTTATGTTTAATTTTCTTCAATGTATGTTAATTGTTTGGTTTTGTTTTGGGCTATATTATAATCTTACTTTATTATGCTTCGACAACAACAGTAGTTCTCTGATTTTCCTTTCCAAGTTAAGAAATTAAGATTAAAACTTAAAAGTGCTAATTTCGTAAGCTCCGCCTACCTTTGTTGACCAGCTTTAAGTTATTTTCTGTTATATAAAAATAAAGGAGATGAAGATGCATATTAACTCTTACGGTCAATTTCGTTCGACGATAGGAATGAAAAACAAAAAGGGAAAGACAAAAATGTTGATTTAATGCTGCCTCTCGCCTTGTGGTCATGGTCACCTCGGTAGCTTTGATGAATTCCACTAAATCAAAGCTAAGAAACAGAAATATACATACATATTTTTGACAGCCAACCCGCCAAGCCGAAATTAAGTTTCAAAATAAGTATACACACAAAAATATAATATATATATATATATATATATATATATAAAGTCTGAAATAGCAATATTTTTGGTAAATAGCTAAGCATGAATATCAATCACACGAGAGACACCGATTTAACGTGGAAAATCCCACAAATCAAGGGCAAAAACCACGGGTCTTTCCGACCACCAAAGCAAGCTCCACTATGATCAATAGATTACAGTGAGAGTTACAATAGAATGCTAATACAACCACGAATCAACGCATCAACCCCAAAGCGACAATCTTTAACACGAGAGACAAAATCGAGAACACCCTCACAAAGAACAGTCCCAGTATGAGCCTGATATCTCAAGCCTCGGACAACAAAATCTCTGACCGGTGGATTTGAAGAGCCATGAGTTATGAACCTGCTGACCAAATTTCAGCCCGATCCGACGGCGGATGAACCCGTAATGACCAGATCTGTAATGCTGCGAAACAATGACAAGATTGTTTTTTCTCTCTATGAATTTTGTTGATTCTCTCTCTTTAACCTCTCTCACAACCCCCAATAATGATCTCACTACGAATATATACAAATAGACAAGTGAGCTTACGTTTCCGGGCCTTTCTCCACATAAGACGGGAGCCCAACCCAACACAACCCTTACTTCTAAGTCGATTCGTTATAATCGAGCCTTAGACATCAAATTTTCCTTTTAGCGTAGTCATGAGGATAACTCTGGCGTTATCCTATCAAGCTTCTCTTGTCAACATTTTCTTGTACAGAAACCTAACATGCGGTATAGCCCATTATCTGAGATGATGTGGACTGTGCTCGAAGGGGAACTGGTTTTTACAGCAGTCTCTGAGTGTTTCTTCAAATATCCTACTTTAGGTGTGTGTCCCTATTTCGATTTTGGCAGATATCATAGCAAAAGGGATAAGAAATGGGAGGGTCCGACTAAGAAAGAAGTAAAAAATGTCGAAAGCGAGATTGCGTGCAATATACGATGCGATCTCATGCAAGCATGACAATCGAGCACGATGGAATCCCACACGATCCCATTGCCTCATGCAATGTTCGAAGTATTTATCGTATACACACAAGATATTGTATGCTTAAACTATGCGATTGGCGGACTAGGTTTTAACTCCTATATAAACACCGTATGACGATAAGAATAAGATATACACCATCAGTTGTGATGGCTGAAAAGGATGTGAACAAACATATATATAAATAGGCACATATTAACGTTCCCAAGGTGGTTTTCTCCCGATAACAGGAATGTTGACGTTTAATTCTTAGCTGCTTTAATCTCATATAATGCTAGCTTAGGGTTTTCTTGTGATTAAAGTAGTTTAGGCAATACTGTGACTCCGAATTTATGTTAACAATTATACTTATTGAATCATACGTTTATATTACGTGCTACGGCGTGCTGTTGCGATTGACGAGCATGGTGAGGTCCCTACAGTATTTTCAAAAAATGGCCTTAGGAAAATTTCAGGTGTGGCAGCTGTTAGGTTGAAGAAGAAGGTGGAAACCCTAGATTGTTGGTATTTTATCACAATGGGCTTTATGTCATTATTGTCTTGTTAAATAAATTTCGAGAAAATAAAATACACTGAATTTTTTTAATTTTTTTTTGCTTCATGAAAAACTTAAACACCTAAAAAAGTTTCCAATTATTCAACGTTACTTTAATCCTAAAATTCATAAGAAAACTATGCCACATTGAGCCACATATTGTGCACACCGCACCATCCAGCGGAGCTTCGCGCCCTAATGCGCCGGCTACTCTGTGTTTGTGTGTGAATGATATCATTACATGAATCATACTATTACTAGAATCAAACGGTAGAACACCAAGATGTAAAGTTGACTAAAGATAGACTCTTGATCTTTTAATACATTATCTTGAATGATCATTATATGAATCATACTATGTCGATTAGAATCAAACTTAGAACACCACGATGTAAAATTGACTAGAGATAGACACTTGATCTTTTAATACATTATCTTGGACAGGGACATGATTGTATCAAGCAAATAACTGAACTAGAAAAATGTTCAGCATAAACAAAGTAATGCATCCAACTCCACTAGGATGTTTCAACGACCTCAAACTATACGATTGATGTTTATTTAATTGTTCTTGGTGCGAGCAACGAGCGTACAGTTGTAAGAACATCAGGTTTGGCCTCAAGGCTCACCCACCGGTCCTCGAACCACTCCTTTGATATTCTGACGTCTTTCTTGTCGACGTCCATTGATATGTTCTCTCCTACTCAGTTGCACACGCACAAATATATATACATATACATATATATATATATTTATATATGTTGGCCTAAGAAGAACGTAGAAGAATTAAAGATGAGAATCGGAAAGAAAATTATTTTTGTAGTATTATATACCTGGAAGGTAAACTTTGAATTTGGAATTTGTCGCTTGATCATGCCCGATCGTAACGCCTTCCCACCAACCATCACACCACCACACATCAATTTGTTTTCCGGCCTCAAATACGATTTCAGAAGAATCTGCTGCTTGTTGTGGCCAAGGCCTTATTGTCGACCGTCCATTGAGTCTTATCCCGAGCCTATCGGGATTAGCAACCCTAATTGGAACACGTTCCTGTAATAATATCATATATAGATTAATCCATTGATCATTAGTTAGGGTTTACATGAAGCTTTGATTAAAGAATATATACATATACATATAAACAAGAAAAAGAAAGTGTAGTGTCTAGTATATCTGAGTTTTGTACCTCCAATTTGTTGGGGCCATCACAGTAAAGGACATCATGATATTGAACTTTGAGTTGCTTGAATGAGGGATACAAATGCAATACCTTGCACCTGAACCAACACCCTCTTAAGCCACTGTCTTGGCACAAAACTTCAACGTTGTCCGAAGTTATAACGGTAGACATCCTGCGTAAATGAAAGCATATTAAAATTGAGCTGTCGTATTTTAACGGTGAACTAAAGGGCGCGAAATTTAATTGTTCATTAATTTGAAATTTTTTTAATCGAAGATTTTGTCCACACACCCGTGATTCAAATAGATCTACGAAACGAGAAATAGAAGCTATCTATTGCATTGATAAATTAGGACATGCTTTTCTGTAAAAAAAAAAAAAAAAAAAACCCTAACTGTCTACTCTCGAGGACTACAGAATTATCTTTTTCACCAAAACAATTACGAATCGTTTTTCAACTCAAGTAAAACGAACTTGTTCATTCAATTTGAAAAAAATATTCGGAAACATCAGCACAACAAAACATTGACGTGAAATAGCAAGCAGAAGTTAAACAAACTAAGCATGCCGTTAAAATCAGACATACACACCTGCAGAGTATGTTGTATGTCGATCGGAGATAGTTTTGGGAAATAGAATATGAGCTGATACACAGTTGTTGAAATGATTTTCAGGAAAAATAAAGAAAAGTGAGCCAATTTAATAGGGGTGACCTTGCAGATGAGGACACAACAAGTGAGTAGAATCTGAGCTGGTGGATTTCAATTTTTATACATATATATATGTATGTGTGTGTAGTGACTAGTGACTCGTAACTGAAGGTGTTAGATGGTTGTATATAAATGTGAGGGAGAAAAATAACAATAAAAGAAAAGTAATAATTAATAATAAAGAAATAGTTTTCCATTGCAAGTCTTGATAAATAGCCTACTCCTAGTCAAAACTTATCCGAAAAAAAACGAATCAACCCGGTTTGGGGAAAATGTTTATTTCACGTTAACTATATTTCTATTTCGTCAAGTGTAATGTCAAACAATAGGATTTTAAATAAAGTTGGAAAGGAAATAAGTCGTCGTCGATTTGGTCTAAAACTTGAGCCGAGTGTCCTTTTTTGCATGGATCCACCGTCGAAGCACAACGACCGATATGGCATATCGGACAGCCATTGCTTTCATTGTGAGAGGGTTTAATTCTCAAACCAAACATGTTTGTAGGGAAGCATGCGTCTTTCTTATCTCTGATAACACATTGGTCTCGGAATTAGCTTTAAGTATCAACACATTGGTCTTGATTCGAACGCCATACATGGCCATTTATTTCTCGACCTCCATAGAACTCAACAAAGAGTGAGAGAAAAACAGTAGGAGAATAGGCTCTATAGGCAGACTTTAACCATTCTATAGCGAACCTGGCAAACAACGGCTAATCATTGTATACCGCATATGAGAGTTTTCTTAATGTGAGGAATATGCCTGGAGCATACATATGAGGATCAAATGTAACATGGCTTACACATAACATGAATAATATGTGACTATATTTTCAAATTGTAATCGAATTCTATTTAACGAAATAATATGTTTTTTTCACTTATTCCTTAGAAGACATGTTATTTATTTATTGTTAAATATTTATTTCGCATATCTGTTAAGAAGATAGAAATAAAACTTAATATCCGGAGTTTAATCATTATTCTCGTGAGATGATAGAGGGGCCACTAGTTAGCTGTTCTTCCCGAATATTAAATTAATCAAGTCTTAGGTCAGTCCGTTGCTGGAATAAACCGAGTAGGACTTATTAAATTAATCAAGACTTTTTTTGTTCTGTAACTTAAGGGGTGTGGCATTATATAGGGACCGCTAATTTAGGGTGTGGCATTATAGAGACAGTAAATTTTAAAATCGTGCAATTTATATACATTATACCTTATTTTTCCCCAACTACATCACGTGCCACGCACGTGACCGATTTTTATACCTGATTAAAAATCATGTAATGTCTATAAGTTGCACGATTAAAATTTATTGTCTCTACAATGTCACACCCTAAATTAGCAATCCCTATAATGTCACATGCCCTAAGTTACGGGACCAGATTATAGTTAAGCCAATACAAAAACATGTGTTTGACGGGTTAAATCATCAAACTTGATACCAAATGAAATATGTAAAATAGTTTTGCATGAAAACTAAATCGAATGACGACAAAAAAAACTTACCCTACTTAGTTGTACCAGACATAACATCTTTGTTGTACCTACAAGAAGTTAGTGATTGTACCATAATATAACTTTTGGATGTACCATTTAGCTGATGTTGAGGTACTTTATACACACGTTTATTGTACCTAGGGTTGCAAACGAATCGAATCGAGTCGAATACCGCAATATTCTACTCGTATTCGGATAACAATCGAATACGAATACTCGAATATTTAGTCGAATCATAAAATCGATTCTTAGTCGAATTCGAATATTTTCTCAAATATTCGAATCGAATATCGAATATTTGTTTTCAAAGTTATCTTTCATTTTTAATTTAATAATAAACAATATTATATTTAAAATATATATTGAATTATAATAAATTATATTTAAATATATATTGAATTATAACATATTATTTTTAAATGTTTTAGTGAGTTATCATATATTATATGTGAATATATATTAATTATTCGTATTTTAAGTTATATTATTCGAATCGAATAATTCGATTAATATTCGAATCGAATATTGTGATTTCATATTCGTATTCGGATATTACTCGAATAAAAAAAAATATTCTTATTCGGATTCGTTCTAAATATTCGAATTCGAATCTTAAATTTCGAGTCGAATCGCGAATCGAACCAAAAAGTTCGATTCGTTTGCAACCCTAATTGTACCTAATTCGAAAAGTGGCAAATATTCAAAAGAAAAAATGCTCGATTAATTTTTAAATTACCCCCTTTTTCAAATTTTTCATTGAAAGAATCTACACGGATCTAATTTTATCTGTCATTAATATTCCGAGAATGAATACAGAACTTTTTTTGAATCAACAAAACAAATTATTGATAAATCTCTTAACAATAATGAAAAAAACCAAGAAGGAATTAATAAACAAAAGACAAATGCAATTACGTTAATTTCAACTATAAAAAAACCACTTTATAGTATTAGAAATAATCAACCAAAGTCATATATGTTTTATTTAACGTTGTTATTGTGCAATAGGCATACAAACAACCATTACAATGTCTTTCTTCAAAATATCAACATACATATGTGACATATGACAAAAAATGACAATATATGCAACATATGGACAAAAGAATGAAACAGGCAACATATCTTATGTCGTGTCTCATTTACCAAACCTAAAAATTTCACAAACATTGCATGGAAAATTACAATAGTATTTACACAACATTTAACAAACAAGTAAACAACATCCAACACATAAACTCTCATTTTTTTCCACAAACATACGGATAATCTTTTGTGTCTTACCACTATACGTTCTTCAACATCATGCTCGTCGTGTGTATCAACAAAATCACCATCACATTTCATTACTGCACAAATTGAAAACGACAATTGCACTATTATTTTGTTCAAACACACTGTACCAAACCATAGAAACATACCGTACCTTTATAATGCATATATTGCACTAAAGTTTCAATCAAAATGTACCAAAAATAAACAGAGAGCGTATCAAAAAGTAAGAGTCGTAATTTCTAATCGAAAACCTACAGAACCCCCAAAATGACCGAAAAGACCCAATTCTAACCTACCCTAATCGAACAACAACTAAAACACCTTGCAATGATCGAGATCTACAAACTCAAAGTAACCAAAAGCTAACATAAAAAATTACATATTTGAGTGAGACGATTTGGAACGAAAAATTTGGAACGGAAAAATCACATACTGGGATAAAACGAGAGAGGAGAACATAGATTATTCCGTGGAAATGGAGATTTTTCTTGAGTATTCGATTTGGACATCGGAATTTGGAGAATCGTTGTTTCATTTAGTGATGGATATGTGGATTGATTCATTCGTTCACGTCAAATGTGTTCTCTTTTTTTATTATTTAACTAAAAATCCTGGTAAAAGCGTATATAAGTTTTGAGGAGTGTTTTCGTCCATTGGTCATAAGTGAAAGATAAGTCTTCTATAAATTTCTTGACCTGGGAAGTTAAATGATAGAAATTTAAGTGAAATTGTCTGTTATTTAATAAAAAGCCCAAAAAGAAATAGTGTATAAAAAACATATTTTTTTAAAACTGGAAGATTTTTAGATAGATAATTTGTGTGGTTTTTAGGAGGTTGTGAATACGAGTCCGATAGAGAAAATCCAAGAAGCTTTTGTTTTCAGAAAGATGAGCTGCGTGATTTTATTCTTGCAAGCCATCAGCTAATTGTGGCTCTCATTCCGCGAATCTGAGAAACGACAACTGCTAGGATATTAAGACTATTTCTCAATATTAGTTTTTTTTTCTCGGAGGTAAATTTCTCAATATTAGTTTGTCACGTAATACTAGCTTGTTAAAATAGATAAATAATAATAATTTAATGTGGCCACATTTGAAGAGAGATCGAGCACCTTATAAGAAATTGGTGACTAGTCCCCCTATTATCAATTGGTTTTAGGGATAGAACATCATATACTTATGTGGACCAATTCTTATCTTAATGGACCGATGTTAGGCCAATTATGAAATTTAACATAGCTAATGATTGCTGACCGTTTGTTTTATTTGAGTACTAACTGAAAAAAATTAGGGTTGTTTCTCTCCATCTGATAATAAACTTTCCTCACAACTTGACTGATGAACTAAGAAGAAGAAAAACACATTACAAACAACAATTTGTAGGATAATTACGACACATAAATTATAAAGATTGAAATATCATCTTCAAGCCGTGAAGGTCGTTTTTAATCAGACACTATGATCGATGAGTCATTCTCTTGCGATATGGGCGATGAACGAATCCAATTCGACCTTAGATTCGCCACCTTCTTCAGTCGCTCGCCGCAGATTCGAACCGATCTCTTGCGCCCTCTTCCTTATTCCCGCCCCTTCTTCGGAACCCATCAATCGTCTCACAACATCGGCAATCTCAGACGCCCTCATCACTTCCCTCCTCTGTGTCCAATCTCTGACAGCAATCCCAGCCTTCAGAATCTCAGTCACAAGGTAAGCGTTCCTCGGCTGATCTGCATGCATGGGCCACGCAGCCAAAGGCACGCCAAGCGTAAGGCTTTCCAGGCAAGAATTCCAACCGCAGTGGCTCATAAATCCACCCGTCGAAGGATGCGCCAATATATGGAGTTGTGGCGCCCAATCTCTAACTACCAACCCAACTCCTTCGTTTCGACCTTCAAACCCTAACGGTAGTTCGATTGTCCTTACCTTCCCATCGAAAACGTCTCCCTTATCAGCGTCTCTCAGTATCCAAAGGAAACTTACGCCGCTCTCCTCCAGTCCAATTGCTATTTCTCTAATCTGTTCGTCTGATACGGAAGTCGTAGTCCCAAAGGAGACGTAAATTACCGAGCCTTGCCCGCGTTCGTCGAGCCACTTCAAACACTTGTCTTTGCTTCTCTCCTCATATTCTTGGCCCGAGGAAGGCAACTTTATCGGCAGCATAGGCCCGATGGCCCATATCTTTTTGCCCTCGGAAATATCTTCTTTTGCTAGTAAATCCAAGAAAGGCGCTTCGATAGATCGAACAGTGTTGTAGAGATCTCCAGACCTATGCTTCTTCGGCTCAATCATAATAGCAGTCGATTCGAGGGCTTCATCAGGCACGCAATCTTCCAAAGATGGCATCTTCTCCGATCCTTCTAAGGGAAGTTGTCGGCCTTGCCATTCGTAAAAAAAGGAAACCAGGGAAATGGCAGAGACGGGATTGAACACGTAAGATTCAGCGTTGTCGATCGAAACAACGTCTTGCACCACACAAGATATTCCTACATCGTGAATTACTACAACCTTTCTGTACTTAGAGCACATACCACGAAGATAATCTGCAAAGGGCTCTCTCATAGTCATGGCAGCTTCCCACGAAGGAAGGAGCTGTATCGGATACTTGTTTGGAGAGTTGGGATTGGGCGGAGGAGACTCGAATTCTGCCATGGGAAGCTCTCGAAAATGGATCTTCGATAGGTTTACGCCGTGGGCGCGGGTTTTTGCTTGTTTGATATGGATCGAGGAGCTAACGTAGTGGACAGCTATTGTCTGATACGATGATGTGATGAGATGAGAGAGCTGAAGAAGCTGATTGAGGTGGCTATGTGCTAGAAATGGAACCATGATCACTGCTACTTGTTTCGATTCTGATTCTTGCATGGGAAAGGTCGTGTCTTGATGATTGCTTTGGGAATTTTGGAAGGTGTTCATCTTGGTGAAGAGAAG
This sequence comes from Craterostigma plantagineum, assembly GCA_027422505.1. Taxonomy (NCBI): domain Eukaryota; kingdom Viridiplantae; phylum Streptophyta; class Magnoliopsida; order Lamiales; family Linderniaceae; genus Craterostigma; species Craterostigma plantagineum. The sequence goes on along the minus strand of JAPQWV010000201.1, from coordinate 398,065 downwards.
CAATTGAGAAAAAAGAGGAGATATAGGAAGCTTCTTGATCTATTGAGAGACGAATAAATCAGTGCATTGTGTGACGGCGAACTTTAAGCCACAGAAAGTGATTGGTTAGCATTGGTCTACAAAATATTGTTGTGACTGTAAACAAGAGCTTCGATGCAGACAAAACACTTAGTCTGATGCAGAAGAATCCATTAGTTTTCTCCTTTGACAGGTCGCAAAGATAAAAAGAGAAAGACAATACTTATGGATTAGTAGCCGGCCTGACACCATTCCATGGTTTTTTGTACTTTTTGTAATTGGACCAAACATATACCCCGCTGTTACTCCTCCAATTCGTATTATTTTAAATGATTCATTCGTAACTTTTAATATACGCATTTGTATATATTTAAAAAAAATGATGACTTTTAATATATGCATTTGTATATGTTTAAAAAATGATACATAATAAATATAATAAATGATTTTAACTGTCGAGATTATAGCTAATCTTGATCTCCCTAATAGTTGTGCCGCTCACGGTACTTACTGAACGTAATAATCATTATTCAAGAAGCAATATTTCGTAATAATCGCTCCAAAGTTTGAGGATGGGTGGAATATTGAGGTCTCGTTATTACAAACATTTTCTGCGTACTGTCTCCGACAATAGGGAGAACGACATTGCACAATGTTTGAGGCACGGGCGTCTTTGGTCCCCAATGTTCCGAAGTGCCACTTTTAATCCCCAATATTATTGATTTTGGACATTTTTGATCCATCGATGAATTTAATTGCTAATTAAGAGGGCGTTTAACACATGTGAGCACTTGATGTCATTTTACTCGACTTAAAAATTCATAACATCTTCTTCTACAACTTAAACGCCACATGACATCATTACACATCGCATATAAGGAATGATCTTAAAACTGAGTTAAATGTAATGCGTAATGATGCTCAGGTGTATTCTAGTTGATGGAAATGATGCGTTAATGAGGAGTTAAGTCAAGTAAAGGAAGATCATGTGCTCTCACGTGTTAAATTTCACCTAAATTAGTGATTAAGTTAATAGGATGACCAAAACGGTCAAAAATCAGTAACATTGGAGACTAAAAGAGGCACTCGAAACATGGGGGATCGAAAACGCTCATATCCCAAACATCGGGAACTAAAAATGTCGTTCTACAGCGACAATACAATGTATCTATATTGGTTGTATCCGCATCGACGTCGGCACAAGAGCATAACCTCTATAGATGCTCTCTAAGATCTACCCCCCCTCTCTCGTCACCTAATAAAATTTCTACCCGTCCGTGGTTTTTTACCCAGATCAAAAAGGAGTTTTCCACGTAAATTTTCGTGTCCATTTTATCCATTTCCAATATCGTCACACTGTCCATTTCGCTAAGCATGCCACGCTTCAACCATTTCCCTAGACCAAGCATTTAGAGTCAGAGTATACAATGTTTGCTTGATGATTCTGATGTAGACCATACATCAACCTTCACTTAGTCCAGATGTAAAATCTTAACTTTATTTAGTTTTATTTCGCTTTATGATCGAGGAAGTTGAAACAATTTAAAGATTTGTTAATAAGTTAGGATTTTACGTAGTATTTCGTAAACATGCGTTTTAGATTGTTATTTATATAGAGGGATAATTGCCTTTTTGGTCCCCCAGTTATACCCTAAAATCACTTTTGGTCCCCCGAAAATACACTTTATCATTGTTAGTCCCCCAATTATTATTCGTTAATCAGTAATCGTTCCTTTCTGTTAGTTGATCGTAAAAAACTAACGGATTGACCAACTCACACCGTTAAAGACTCAATTACGGTGTAGCAACGGACTTTAGCGACGGAAATTTCGTCGCTAACTGTGAAAAAAATTTTAAAAATAAATAAATACAGCTCCGTCACAAAAAAGGAAAATAAATTAAAAAATAAATAAATACAGATTAGCGACGGAAACACAGTCGCTAAAAGAGGAAAAATTTTAAAAAAAATAAATACAGCTCCGTCACAAAAAAGAAAAACAATTAAAAAAATAAATACAGATTGGCGAGAGAGAGAGAGAGAGAGAGAGAGAGAGAGAGAGAGAGAGAGAGAGAGAGAGAGAGAGAGAGAGTATAAAAGGATAAATTTGTTGAAAGGATGGGACTAAATAATTGTAAGGTGTAAGACTCCATTAGTCAATAATTAGTGATGGTATTTGGGGGGTATTAGCTGCATCCCACCATTAAATAAATTATCCAACCAAATATAACTTTATCCTAACCCATCTAATTCCCCCTAATACCCCCAACCAAACGGGTTTAGGAAAAACCGTCATACCTTCCCCGATCAAATGTTTAAACACCACATCATTACACCAATTAAAATCATTAAATGCAAAAAGAAATATATACTTTTAATGAATATGAAAGACGAAAGCATATATATTGATTCAGAATACCTATACCATTTGGAATAAAGGATCCCAAGCTTCCCACATCGGATTTATCCTAATAAGGTTTTAGACATATTCTTCAATATACCTTAAGGAGGTGTTAGTTTTAGGTGATCCTCCAAAACATCGATGTGTTAGTTTAGTCAATGTGATGAGATACCAATATAATGACGAATCACCTAGGTGATAAAAATGGAGTGATATTTCATGTTATGAGTCACCCAAAGAAAAGTAGATGATCTAATAATGGTGATGGGGTGATCTATATTTTTTAATGAATAAAAATGCTCATTATATTTTGGTATTATGAAGGTATATGTAATTATCCCCATGTTAAATTGCATAATTAAATCTTAAAGTGTTGGTTATTTAAAACAATTTAATAATTATATTAAAATATCATCTTAAAAACAAATTTAATCCACGTTTTTTAAATACTATCTCCAATAGTATGAGATTTATATATCCTACACATCACAGTGATTACAAATAACATTCTTCAATATTTTGATTTTCAAAATAAAATATCACCCAGAACAAGCAAAATGATGACATATCACGTTGATCCACATTGCGGTTGTGGGCATCACCACAATCTTCGATTACCTCAAATAAACAGCCCTCTAAAGGGGCAGTGTTTTAAAGGATTTGTGGTTTAGTTGATATAGAGCTTGAAAAAGTAAGATATTATTTTCTTAATTATAATAATTAATGTAACATTAGTTTTAAATAAAAGAATGTATTTATTTTTGTAATATTTATGTAATCGTAATACGTATACTTTGTTGTAATTGAATAGTAATAATAATAATAATAATAACAATAAATAAAATGCTGATTTATCTCAATACATGGATCATTCTTCTAAGGACAAATGAAATCCCTAAAAAGCATAATTATTCATTTGATATTATTTAAGTAATGTGGCAGTGAATAACACGGCTTCGCATGGAAAGAAATGTGAGGCAAGTTCTTGGCGCAGTCCAGAAGGGAATATAATTATCAATAATGTGAAAAGGTGAACTTAGAAAAGTCACCTCTGTATATTTAGTTTTGTTTAATGGCATGATATCCGTCCTGGCCAGCAATAAAATAAGAGCATTTTCATCCGGTTAAAATTTATTGCCACATCCCATTCCTCATTATGATAATAGTTCAATAATAAGAAAAGGAAAAATCTCAAATCTTATTTTCTAAATAATATCATGCAACTCTTTTATCACACTATATAAAGAAGCACAGACAACAAATGCTCACAAGCACACCCCACAACTCATTACAATGGCCTACTCAAGCATTAACTCCTATTACCATGAAGCAATCATGAGAGTGCTACTAATTGCAATGTCATCAGTTTCCTTGCAAATTGCAGGTTTTCTCTTCATTCTCAAGATGTATTATGTATCATATGCATGCCTATACATACTACAATTATTCAATGTTTTGATCATTGTGTAAGTCATTCATACATTTGGTTTTTGATATGAAGGTGCTCAGACTGGAGTGTGCTATGGCACCCTAGGAAACAACTTACCATCTCCGTCGGAAGTGATCGCTCTATGCAACCAACACAACATCAGAAGAATTCGAATATTCAATCCCAACCCTTCGATTCTTCAAGCCTTGAATTCCAACCCCGGGATTCAAGTCATAGTCGGCGTTCCCAATGAAGAAATTACCGGAATAGCCCAAAATCCAGCCCTAGCGAGGTCGTGGGTCCAAAACAACATTCTCAGGTACCGAAATGTAAATTTCAGATATATTTCGGTCGGAAACGAGATAACCCCCGGGGACCCAGCCACCGCCAGCATATGTCCATTCGTCGGGCCCGCCATGGAAAATATCCAAAATGCCCTTTCAGAGTCGGGCGCCGGTGGGAGAATCAAAGTCTCCACTGCATTGAGCATGGCCGTCCTCGGACAATCCTACCCTCCTTCCGCCGGGGCGTTTCGGGCTGATATTTCGGGCTTCATCAACCCCATCGTCGGGCTGCTCGTAAAGAATCAAAGCCCGTTTCTGATCAACATGTATCCTTATTTCGCCTACTCGGGCAATCCGAGAGATATTCGTTTGGATTACGCTCTCTTCACTGCTCCTTCGGCGATTGTGATCGACGGGCCTTATCAGTATCAGAATTTGTTTGATGCAATGCTCGACTCCGTGCATGCAGCTTTGGAGAAATTAGGGGCGGGAAATTTAGAAGTAGTGGTTACGGAGACGGGCTGGCCCAGTGGTGGTGGTTTTGCGACCAGCGTGGACAATGCGATGGTTTATAACAACAATTTGATAAGTAAAGTGAACAGTGGTACGCCGAGACGGCCGGGAAGGGCCGTCGAAGCTTACATATTCGACTTGATCGATGAGGATCAGAAAAGCCCCGAGCTTGAGAAGCATTGGGGTGTGTTTCTTGCCAATAGGCAGCTAAAGTATCCTATTAGATTTTGAGTGAATTGTAACGTTAGTCGTTAAGGAATAAACTGGTGTAGCGATTTTTGGGATCATAAATATATACGTTATAAAATCTTTATTTCAGTTTATAATGTGTAAACCATTCATTATTATTACGGACATCTACACATAAATACCTAATTTAATAAAAATTTTACACGTAGGTACTCATGCCAGAAAATTTACAGATAGATACCCAATTTATTTTACCAGTTTCTTTAGTCATGCCGTACCTTATTGTGTGTGTATGGTGTACCATAACATGTTGATATAGGGTACCTAAAAGTGTACGTACGGCGTACCTATGTTATAAATATGGTGTACCTAAATGTGCTAATACGCATACAATTTTCTATTATATAAGGTACCCAAATGTGTTGATATAGGGTACTCAAATGTGTTGTATGGCGTACCAGCGGCGGATGAGGTACCTATGTTCAAAAAATTTATTCTGTTAGCTACCTACATATAAAAAATCCTGACAGAATACTAAATTACAAGCTTTTTTTTACGGAGGGCTATTTATGTGTAAAGACCCTTATTATTATTATTAATTATTATTATAATAAGTATAGTATATATTAATTATAGTATAAACAATAACCAGCTAAGATTATGGAGATATGGAACTTTCTATTTTGTGGTATATCCAACAAATGAAAAGTTACATGCCCATTCATTGGCAAAAATCTGAACTAGACTTAACTGTTATATGTGCTAATTATATTGAAAACTGCATTTGGTCTAGTGGTTTTTCTTAGTGCAGTAAGTCTTTCCAGTAGTATAAGACTTAGGTTCGATTCTTATCAATTTCTTTTATTTTATTTTTTAATTGGGCTTTACTAGAATGAGCTTGGGTTGACCCCAGTCCAAAGAAGCTGTGTCCGCCACTGTGCAGACGAGAAAGGACATCCAAAGAACAAATGGGATATCGTCTCTAGGGCGCCTTCCCACTAAGGAGACAAGAAGCTGACCCCGTGACCAACGGAATCCAGGGCTTTCTCTTGTGACAAGTCGATCATGGATTGCTAACCGGAGAATACACTCGAGCTTGGGAATACTCAGGATCCCACCAGACATATTCGCCCATGCAACCCGTTTTCAGGACATGTAGTTAAACTAGTTTTGCATCTCCCGTTTACTTTCGGTATATAATACAAAATTATGTATATATAATCGTATATATCTGAGAAATCTAATGTTGCTTACCTTATGTGAGCACCTTATGTCATGCACTTTTTGATATGACATTGATGGGTGCCACATCAATATGCCAAATCAACGTAGGAGGTATCAATTAAATCCACGTAAAAGGTCTCGGTATGTGGTATATCACCTTCTATGTTGATGTGGTACCTGTCAGCTAACATTGAAGAAATTATGACAGATATACAGTTTCAGCAACAGTTAGCTACATATTCATGTCAAATAAGAAAAATAAAGCAGCTATTTTACTAAAAAAAAAAAACGCATATACAAATAAAGCAGCAGAAATTTTATTCAAAAAACGCACATACAAAACTTCTTCGATCGATGGCAAACAATTTTGCCGTTCTTTACAAACAATCAGCCAATAGAATAGGGTTGTTCGAATTTCGGTTTCGTTCCAATTGGTTATTTACAATTATGAATCTTATCGTGATTATGCTCAATAAAATTGGAATGAGAATAAATTATATGATTGATTGCATTATACGGATCCTTCTTGCTAATAATAAATAAATATCCTAAATATTATTATTCACATGGTTTCAATAAAGTATTAATGTTGTAGGGATAACACAGCTTTGTACTGAAGCTTCACAAATGCGAAGAAAGTTCTTGTACAAGTCATTGAAGTACCAAAGGAAATATAATTATAGGTAATCTTAAAACTATAGTTGACTTAGAAAAATGACCTGTATATATTAATTGTGATCGCATTAAATTGCACGCCCCCACCAGCTGGAAATAAATTAAGAGCATTTTGACCAAATATAAACGCATTACAACAAATTCATTCCCTAATTATGATGCTAGTCAAATAGTATGAAAGAAGGAAAAATCTTAATCATATTTCTCAGTAACTTTTTCATGTACACTATATAATTAGGAGGCACATAACACAACCTCATAAGCACACCCAACTATTACAGTTATTCTCGTTACATGGCGGCGTACTCAAGCATTAGCTCCCATTACCATGAAGCAATCATAAGAGTGCTGCTAATTGCAATTTCGTTCGTTTCCCTGCACATTGCAGGTTTCACGTCTTTCTCAATATGTATTACATAAATATTGTTAGTATTTAACGATTTAAATTGTATTTTCGATATGAAGGTGCTCAGACAGGAGTGTGCTATGGCACCATAGGAAGCAACTTGCCATCCCCAAAGGAGGTTATCGCTCTATGCAGCCAAAACAACATCAAGAGAATCCGAATATTCGATCCCAACCCTTCAATTCTCCAAGCCCTAAATACCAACCCCGGGATCCAAGTCATCGTAGGCGTTCCCAACCAAGAATTGAAAGGAATCGCCGAAAATCAAACCCTAGCGAAGTCGTGGGTCGAAAACAACATTCTTAAGTACAAATACGTAAACTTCAAATACATTTCCGTAGGAAACGAGATAACCCCAGGAGACAACGCCACCTCATTCCTATGCCCATTCGTCAAGCCCGCCATTGAAAATATCCAAAATGCCCTTCCAGAGAAGGGCTCAAGGTCGAAAATCAAAGCATCCACCGCGCTGATTTTGTCCGTCCTAGGACAATCCTATCCTCCTTCCGCGGGGGCGTTCAACGACGATGGCTTCGTAAAACCCATCGTACAGCTGCTCGCGAAGAATCGGAGCCCGTTTCTCGTGAATTTGTATCCGTACTTCGCTTATTCGACCAATCCGAAAGATATCAGTTTGGAGTACGCACTCTTCACTTCGCCTTCGGCGGTTGTGGTCGACGGGAAATATAAGTATCAGAATTTGTTTGACGCAATGCTCGACTCTGTGCATGCGGCTTTGGAGAAAGTTGGAGCGGGAGACTTAGAAGTAGTTGTTACGGAGACGGGCTGGCCCAGTGAGGGCGGGTTTGCGACCAGCGTGGACAATGCGAAGATTTTTAACAATAATTTGATAACTAAAGTGAAGAATGGTACGCCGAGGAGGCCCGGGAAGGCCGTCGAAGCTTACATATTCGACTTGATCGATGAGGATCAGAAGAGCCCGGAGAGAGAGAAGCATTGGGGTGTCTTTTTACCTAATAAGCAGCTAAAGTATCCGATTAAATTTTGAATGAATTGTGACGTCATGGAATAAAATTGGTCGAGAATTTTGGCATCTTAAATACATGCGTGGTATAAAATATTTATTTTGTAATATATAAATCTTATTATTATATAAGAAGTCGGATCGGCATTTCCTAAGAGCATTTCCAATCCATGATATATAAGTACAGTTAATTTACACAGTAATACAGTTGCTATAATGATTTTACTTCAGCCCATAAACTCTATTTTCTATGCTAACTTTTACTCCAATTACACTAAAATCAAATTCTTATTTATTACTATCATAGTTGACTTAATTAAACTTTATATTATAATGATTACATGTGCAATATCTTATAATTATTAATATTTAAAAACTAAAAAAGGTGTAAAATTAGCATATTTTTAATTATAACTCAAAGGTAAAGTCATAAAATAAAAGAAAATTAGTACTTTTTTTTTTACTTTTATTAATAGAAGAATATCAAATATTGTAAATATAATTAAAATATATTTTACTAAGTATAATATAAATAACTAAAAACTACAAGTCTATTTAATTGTTAAAAATTGCGTGTATTCTACAACTAGAGTATCTCTGTTCATCAGCACAATATTAGTGTTAAATATAGAGTCTCATTTAAATTATTTGTTCTTGATCCAAGTCTTTTCGCTCCTTCCCTCTTCGTTGAATGTTCTCTCCTTAATGAGGGTTTTCTTTTACTCAATGAGGTATCAATTGTTAAGGTGGTAGCAAGTAGGTGACAAGTAGGTGATGAGGTTTTTCTTCCCATGTTAAGGAATCTTTATCTATCCAAAATTTAACTTTTAAGTGTTGCCCAAAATTTTTTTTCAAGTCTTAGCCACATTTTGCCATGCTCGAGAAACAGGCTTCACTCAAAAATTTAATCCCATTGTCCGAATTTCATTTCGAGTATTTTCCTATTAAGCATTCAAACCTTAAATTTGTTTCTATCATTTTTCGAAACTTCTATAATTTATTGCTTAGTTTCGAATTCTTCATCTAAATAATATAGCAAAATATCTACTTTAAATATATACAGTGCTAAATACATTATTAAATTTTATTGGTATTACACATTATTCATTATATACATCAATAATTTCTCTTGATTAGTAAGACCCCGGGAAATTGAAGCTACTTTAACCTACTCAATCATTGATTGAGTATTTATACACATCACAACTCGATTATTCCCCTTATTCCCCGGTGGAAATTCCGCTTTTGCCTGACTATATATATGGTAGACGATTTTGGATCCATTCATCACAACTCGATCCATTGGAAATTCCCCTTTTGCCTGACTATATATACGTATCAATAGATTTAGTGAAAGAAAAAAATAAACAAGAATCTTTTCTTCAATCATTGTATAAAAGGCGTTAATAATTCCCCCTTTTCAACGGCCATTGTCGTAAGATCTCAGTTAGGTTGGACAGTTGATGAAAGATGTCTAGAGGTGGGACCCGTAATCTCTCACATATGTTCATTGACTCAGCTGGTTTTTTCCTATCTTTGACAACATAAACAATATCGCGCTTTTGTTGTCAGAAACAGAGAGAATCCTCCTTAATTAATTTGATTGACTTTTCCTACGCTATTAATAAAAACATTCTGTTTTTTCAACAAAGAATAATAATTAATTAAATAATTCCTCTTCGCCAGTTTGGAGCTTCGTTCTCTACGATGTGCTGGGAAAGCTTGTCGACCTGTGGCGGAGCGACAGCTGGTGGGAAGGAGTTATGAACGTACTGTACGTACTTCCTGTTAAAAAATTCCAGCGCATCTTTTTCCCTTTTTTTTTATTGGTTTTCTTTGATTTGATTTAGTTCATTCATGGCTTGATGTAATGGCGCACTGCTTTGCCTTTCACAGATTACTGCGCTGAAGAAGTGAAAGACTGCACGGATTTTGGTTGATTTGGTTTTCCCATTACAAATCCATCGAGGTTTTTACGCAGGTCGATCAATCTTGAATTGTTAATTTTGTTTAATTGTTATAGATGCGCTAAGCTTAACCTTCTTTTTGTAGCTTCGTTTATAATAAGGTTGGTAATTGTAGAAATGGGTTGTTTTGTTGCCTAACGTACGCCCAAGGACGATCAAAAAAGCCTTGAGAAGGAGTTCAAATGGAGGTGACTCATCGGGGAAAGTTGAGACAGACAAAATATATACATGTTGACATCATCGCAATACTTGTCTGTCATCCATGGTTTAGTTTGATTCTTGATTCATTAGCGCAGCTAATATTTTGTTAGAGATTAATTTAATTGTGTTCATTTAATTATTAGTCTAATGTTCTGTAATTTAATTATGCCCTAGGACTTAATTGTAAATATATCCGACTTGTGGATATATTAGTAATATTGGGCCCATTAGCCCATTAGGGCATCTGTATAAATACCCTAAACACATTAGTGTTTAGGGTTGCTGATTCATAATAGAGTTGACGACTTTTCTGAAGAACTCGCGCGCGCTTTCTCCGTTCCAACTCTACAATCCGTCTCGTGGTATTACTAATTTATTGCTTCCGTAATTCATCGTATCAGGTAATACTAATCCATTGAATCAGTACAAGGTTGGATAAAATCGGCCTAACAAGTGGTATCAGAGACGAACTCGTGGATCAAAACTCATTGAAGCTTCGTTGAAATCGCTCACTCATTCAATTCTGCTTTCGTCGGGTTTCGTCGAGATTTACTCTATTATTCGCTTAGCTTCTATCTTACTTTCTAAAATTTTATAATCGGCTTCATCAAATTTTCCAGATTTCCATCAGCTTGTGAAGATCTTTTCGCCTTTTGGTTCTTCCCTGAGTTCTTGATCGATTTTTTCTTTCCAGGCGAAGAACAGATTGCAAAACAAGATTTAAATTTGAATTCTCGAGATCTTCGGTTTGAATTGCTCATCTCGACATTTGAAGCTCTCGATATTTCTAGCTCGATATTTGCTACAGCTCGACATTTGAAATTATCGACATTTGATCTTGTCGACATTTGAAGTCCTCGACATTTTTGGCTCGACTTTTTACTAAATATCTCGACATTTAGTGCCAATCTTTAGTTCGACTTCGTGGCTCGACTTTTTGCTACATCTCGACATTTGAAGATCTCGATATTTCACTAGACATCCCGACATTTAATTCTACTTTCTATCGCGACATTTTTTTTTTTTCGACATTAGCTCTCGACATTATTCTCGACTTTGCTCTCTGTCTCGACATCCTATCCATTCGACATTTATATCAAATTTCAGCTCGACATTTACTTCGACTTCCTATCGTGACATTTACCTCGACATTTCTTTCGACTTTTATCTAAATATCGATCTCGACATCTATCACGACATCCTTTTAATTCATCCCGACATTTGTATCGATATTTTGCTAGGAAAGGAAGATCTCGACTTTTTATTCGAAGTTATTGCTCAAAATCGAACTCGACATCCACCTCGACATCTTAACGAAGGACTCGACATCTTGCATCCAGCTTCACTCGACTTTTACATCGACTTCCTATCTCGACTCGTTAAGAGATCTCGACATTTCTTTCGACATAGTTCGAAATCCAATTCGACTTATAGGACAATATTTCCATTCGACATTTCCATTCGACATTTACCTAGACTTCCTATTTCGACAAAGGATTCCGACATTCAAATTCAATTCGAGCTTCGACATTCTTATTATTTCTCTTTAACAAAAAAAAAAAAAAAAAAAAAATTTATATATATATATATATTTTCGATTTCAAATCAACTCTTGTGCTTATATTATTTCATATATTTCTCTAACCCTATTTGCCTTCCTTGAGTTAAGATTTTAGTTGATCAACACGATAAAGATCCACATCCAACCTATCGCAATGGACCTCTATTCACTTGGAAACGACTCGAGACCTCCCATCCTCAAGAGGGACGAGTACACAGCATGGACACTCAGGTTCATGAATTTCATCGAAAGCAAGGAGAACGGCGACCTAATGTACGAATCTCTCACCGAAGGGCCAGCTCAATTTTGGATTACAATTCCTGGCAATCCAGACAATACACCACCTGTTCCAGAAACAAGGGAACTCAAAGCTCTCTCAGCTTACACTGAGACTGAAAAACTCCGAGCTCGAGCAGACCGTCAAGCCAAAACTTATCTTGGTCAAGGCATCCCAAATGACATTTACATGCAGGTTAATAGCTTGCCAACTGCCAAGGAAATGTGGGATGAGATTAGCAAAATGATGCAACGAACTGAATCTGGGTACAAGGCAAAGAAATCCAACGTCCTCACTGCTTATGACTCATTCAAAGCCAAAGATGGAGAAGAGCTATATGAGACTTATCAACGATTTCTGACCCTAGTGAATGAGATGAGAAAGATAAATGTAACCAGAACTGGTGAGGAAATTAATATACGCTTTCTCTCAGCGCTGCAGCCAGAATGGAGGAAAGTAGCCAGCAATATCCGTCAGAACAAGGATCTAGAAGAAATGGACATTCACTGCCTCTACGACAGCCTCGCCCAGCACATTGAAGACATTAATGAGATTCAGAAAGCATCAAAGGAAAGGACCGCCATGGAGACACTTGCTCTAATCAGCCATCGAAAATCAAAAAAGAGTCCAAAACCTGTGCAGAACCCTAGCTCATCTGAAGAAGACAATGAGAACACCAATGCAGAGATGGACCCTGAGCTAGCAGAGATTACAAAACAGATGGCCTTGATCACCAAGCGCTTCAATTCCTACACACAGAACCGATCCTCAAATCGACTCAGGACTAGCTCCTCCAAGAAGCGGGACCGAAAGAATGAAGAAGGTGAGACTAAGCCCTCCATGAAAGATCAGAAGTGCTTCAACTGCGGCAAACCAGGACACTTTGCTCGAGACTGCTTCCTGCCCAAGACCAAAGATGTTGACTACTACACCAAAAAGGCACAGCTTCTCAAACAAAAACAGTCCGGTGTGGTACTCATGGCTGAACAAGAATCATGGCTCGAGGATACCTCTGAAAGTGAGGATGAAAATCTGGCACTCATGGCAAACGTTGAAACCGACACTGAGGATGAGGGACACAATACTGCAGCCACCCCCTCAACCGACTCATCTTCAGAGACTGAGGTCCATCATGTGTGGTATCTAGATTCAGGTTGCTCCACACACATGACTGGAAACAAAGAGCTGTTGAGCAACTACACCGAAAAGTACGGCGGAAAGGTACGCTTTGGAAATAACGAGTCATCCCCAATCTTAGGACGAGGAGATCTAAATCACGGAAATCTAACCATCCAAGACGTCTCATACGTCAAGGGACTAGGCCACAACCTCTTCAGCATTGGCCAACTGTGCGACAAAGGACTCGAAATAAACTTCAAAGCAAGAAAATGCAGCATCAACGACGGTCACGGTAATGATCTACTCCATGGCATTCGAAAAAACGAATCTCTATACGATAGACCTCAAAACAACCACGTCATCCTCGAACATCTGCCTACTCTCTAAAGCTTCACACTCTCAAAACATTCTGTGGCACAATCGTCTATACCATCTAAATTTTAGAGACATTAATAAACTATCCACTAAGCAACTAGTTGTCGGCCTACCAAACCTTACGTATCAAAAGGAACATCTCTGTAGTGCCTGCGAACTAGGAAAAATGAAAAGAGCCTCCCATAGGTCCAAACATGTTGCATGCTCTTCTCGACCTTTAGAACTACTTCACGTTGATCTATGCGGTCCCATGAGAACAGAGAGTCTCAATGGTCGCAAATATGTTCTAGTTCTCATCGACGATTTTTCTAGATACACTTGGACAAAATTCTTACGCAGTAAGGATGAGACCGCCTCAATCATCGAAACATTCGTCACAACTACCCAGAACCTACTACAGGCCCGAATTGGCACCATTCGCTCAGATAATGGCACGGAGTTCAAAAATGACCGCTTGAGAAACTTCTACGCATCTCAAGGCATATCACAACAGTTTTCAGCTGCTGGAACTCCGCAACAAAACGGGGTAGTCGAACGGAAAAATAGAACACTTGTTGAAGCTGCACGCACTATGATAATTCAATCAAATCTTCCACATTCCTTCTGGGCCGAAGCTCTAAGCACTGCATGCTTCACTCAGAACCGCACTTCAATCCACAAAAGATTTGAGAAGACGCCCTATCAGATCATTAATAATCGTGCCCCTAACATTTCCTTTCTTCGAGTGTTTGGTTGTAAATGTTTTATTGCAGATGATCGAAGCAACAGAGGCAAATTTGATCCTAAAGCTCTCGAAGGCACATTCATTGGATACTCCTCAACGTCCAAAGCATTTAGAGTATTCCTCAAAGACGCTAAAATTGTAAGGGAAAGTGCAAATGTCACATTTGACGAAACACTTCCCACAACACCAGAAGCACCCTCTAATGCATCAGGGAACGTTCAACGAGACTCAGCCTCTGCAAATCCAAGCTTGGCATCACTAGATTTTTTGCTTGAAGATTTTCATCTAATTTCAGATCCAATGCCTTCTCAGATGACAGAAACTCCACAAGGTGAAATCCAAGCAACATCAGATATTGAAGATAACTCTTCCTCAGAAACAGACTTCACGCTTCCCAACGCCACTGACACTGAGGACGAAATCTCTCATTCCAGTCAGGATCCCACTGCAAATGTCATAGAACCTCAGACTGAGACAAACGTTGACTCCCTCGCCACACAACACGATCAATCTCCTGTAGTCGACGCAGCAACAATTCCTAACCATTCTGATGATTCTCACACGGCTCAACCACTCCTGCGAAGATCAACTCGTGAAAAGAAAAGCGCAATTCCGGACGATTACGTCTCATTTGTTCACGAACATTTCTCGTGCTTTATGAGTCAACTCGAACCAAGAAAAGTGTCAGAAGCACTTTCAGACCCAGATTGGATAATTGCTATGCAAGATGAACTCAACCAGTTTGAACGCTTAAAAGTTTGGACTCTAGTTCCAAGACCCAAAGGCAAAACGATCATAGGAACGAAATGGGTCTTCAAGAACAAGAGAGACGAAAATGGCAAGGTCATCCGTAATAAAGCCAGATTAGTAGCAAAAGGGTACAATCAGCAAGAAGGCATTGACTACGATGAAACCTTTGCACCAGTCGCTCGTATAGAAGCCATTCGTTTATTTCTTGCTTACGCTGCCCATAAGGATTTTACTGTCTATCAGATGGACGTCAAGACAGCCTTCTTAAATGGAGTTCTGAAAGAAGAAGTTTATGTTGGACAACCTGAAGGATTTGTAGACTCAACCAAGCCCGATTACGTGTATCGCCTGGACAAAGCCCTTTATGGTCTTAAACAAGCACCACGAGCTTGGTATGACGTTCTTTCCACCTTCTTAGTCGAATCCGGGTTCACCAAAGGTCAAATTGATACCACGCTCTTCATTAAAAGGCAGAACTCAGACATCTTGCTCGTTCAAATTTATGTTGATGACATAATCTTTGGCTCCACGAATGTAAAACTATGCGAAGAATTCAGTCACTTAATGACCACCAAGTTCGAAATGAGCATGATGGGGGAAATGAATTTCTTTCTAGGACTGCAGATCAGACAGCTACCAGACGGTATATTTATCAGTCAGTCTAAGTATATAAGTGATCGATCGTTGAAGAAATATAAGATGGAAAACTGCACCTCCATAGCGACTCCTATGTCCACAGCATGCAAACTCGATGCAGATCTCTCTGGCAAGCCTATTGACGAAACACACTACAGAGGAATCATCGGGTCACTACTTTATCTAACGTCAAGCAGACCAGACATCGTCTTTGCAACCTGCCTTTGTGCACGTTTTCAAGCAAATCCCAAAGAGTCACATCTGACTGCCGTCAAAAGAATATTACGTTATCTGAAAGGAACTCCAAATCTCGGTTTGTGGTATCCCAAAAATTCTAGTTTTCAATTGATTGGATACACTGACTCGGATTTTGCAGGCTGTCGCATGGATAGAAAAAGTACGTCAGGTGGCGCACAACTGCTTGGTGATAAATTAATCTGCTGGTCCTCCAAGAAACAGAATTGTGTTTCTACGTCAACAGCTGAAGCTGAATACGTCGCAGCTGCTAGTTGCTGTTCACAGATTCTGTGGATGCGCACTCAACTTCTGGACTACGGGTTTGATTTACATAATATTCCTATTTACAGTGATTCTAAGAGTGCAATTGCGATAACATGCAATCCCGTACATCATTCACGCACGAAGCATATTGATCTTAGATATCACTTCATAAAAAATCATGTTGAGAATGGCATCATAGAAATGCAGTTTGTTAGCACCGAACTTCAACTGGCCGACCTTTTCACTAAAGCATTGGATGAGAAACGATTCCAATTCTTAGTATCTAGGTTGGGCATGTTGAATCTTACCTCGTAATCCAGACACATACATGCTAGGCTAGACATAATCATGTTATACATTTTGCAAAGCCTATGCATCTGTCTAGGGGGAGAAACATAATTGCATAATTCTAGGGGGAGCATTTATCATTTAATATCTACATCCCTGATTTAGGGCGAATTAGCTTTACATTCCAAAAAAAAAAAAAAAAAAAAAAAAAAAAAATCGCATGCATATGTCTAGGGGGAGCATCACTATTTCCTATTTCTTCAGTACCTTCGCATTATCACGTGGTATTTTTGCATCTTATTTGCATTTTTTTTATTTGCATTTTATCCTATTAGGCTTACTTGCATAAATTTTTTTCTAAGTCTTAAAATCTCATTGGGCCATTTCGAGTAAAGCCCAAACCGTAAGTTTGCCAAGCCCATCTCAAAAATCGACTTTTGTACTCGACATTTTTTGGGCCTTGAGGAAGCCCAAGAACAATTCGACATTTTTTACCTAATTCGACAACTCCTTTCGACTCGACATAATACCATCACTCGACATTTTCTGACATCTCGACTTCTCACTTGTCAACATTGGGCCAGCCCAAGAACAATTCGACTTCTTATAACCCAACCCGACATCATCGTCTTCTTCATTTCGTTTCGACATTTCATAATCCACTCGACATTTTTCGTATTCTTCACTTCGACTTCTCAAAAAAAAAAAACAGAACGCTTCAAACCCTCGCATCAAACTTCGCAGAAATTTCCTCAATCTTTTTAATCACAGTCCTTTGTCATCGATTGGTAAGCTCGATAAAGCCCTTAATCTCTCTATTATGCTACTAATCGTTTCGATTGCAGGTGAAGTTGAAGAAGTTCCGATCACTTTTCTGATTTCGAAATCGTATTACCTTTCTCGCTCGTTTTACCTAAATGATTTCAATGTTTTCTACTGTAAAAACCCCCGATTCTGATTCCCATGTCAAAATTCTCGACGATGATCTGATTTTGAATACATCGACATTTTCCCCAAATCTCCAGTGTTTTAAAACCCTAAAATTGATTTCCTCTCGACATTTTATTCACACTGTGCGATATCGACATTTTCTTCATCTCGACATTTTCTTTAAAACTGAGCGATATCGACATTTTTACTTCTCGATATTTTATTTAAAACTGAGCGATATCGACATCTTTACCACTCGACATTTGAACTAAACTGTGCGATATCGACATTTATCTTCGTCTCGACTTTTAGGCCTTATCGACATTTTGAAACTATCCCGACTTTGTTACCACATTTGGGCCTCCCGACATATTTTCGAGACCTTCGACATTTTCACTAAATGGGCCTCTCGACATTTGGATTACTCGACATTTCAAAAAATCTCGACATTTTTTAAAGACAAATCACACTACCTCGACATCCTACAAATTGGGCCACTCTAATCACCTTCAATTGGGCCTTTTTATCTCACGAAAAATGTGTTTAACCCAAAAACGGCCCTTTCTTCTTTACTTAACAAAAATTTTCGTCGAGTTATATACATATCTATCTCTTATACTATCTATCTATTTATACATATTTTATATATATTCATATCTATCTATATATCTACATCTATTTATACATATATAAATATCTATATATCTATATATTTATAAATATCTATATATCTATATATTTATATATATTTAAAAAAAAAAAAAAAAACAAAAAAAAAAAAAAGGAAGAAAAGAAAGAAAAAGATTCACAGCGAGCGAGGGCAACGATGAATATTCGATGTCTAATGACCTTATGATCATATTTTTCAGATTATGGAGATTCCAAACCGTGATACGATCTATCCCATCTCCAAATGGATCGAGCCGCTGAAGAACAACTATCAGTTGGACACAACGGCGTTCAGATGCTCCGACATGGTGATTATAGCCATTCTGAAGAATCATTTTTTGCTCCCCGCCTTCACACTCACGGCGAGCGTCCCCCAAGTCTACCTGCAACAATTCTGGGGACTCATGGACCAAGTCCCAGACATCGAGGAGATTATATTCCAAAGCCAAATTGAGAACACTTCGGTTGTTCTTAACAAAGATCTTCTGAGGACGGTCCTCCAACTGCCAACACTTGATGAGCTCGATCCACCTCCCACCGCTCAAGAAATCCTAAATGGAATGCTGGAACTAGGCTGCTCCCCACCTCTCACACAAGTCTCAGCATTCTCATTCAATAAAATACCAGCTCCATGGAACGCGCTATTCATGCTGATCAACAAGTGCCTGTCGCCGAAACACACCGGCTACGATCGTTGCAACCTCAGCATTCTCACTCTATTCTACGGTGTCATCTTCGGGAAACGCTACGACTACGCAGCCCTATTCATGCAAGAAATTGTGGACCAGATCTACATCAGAGATCACCTCAAGACGTCCAAGAGAAAGGGCCTCCCATATCTCAGGTGGTTCCAAGTACTGATTTATCACTACATGGAAATCCACCCAGAGATCACTCGTCGTCCAGCAACAGAATCCCTAGGAGTTCCCAAGTTCAATTATTTAAAGAAAGCAAAGGAAGGATCGACAGCCCAAGGCATGACTATTCCACGACACCTCCTGGACCTTGCTGATCCCACGGATGCAGAGGTGATCAAGTACAGGCAGTCGCAGAACCTTCCTGCCCCTACGACACGGTCAAACCCCATCGTATCCAACCCCGGGGCCAGCTCGAGTGTGAGACAGGGTCCTGAGAGACAACGCGAAGTACGCACAAAACGAAAACATGACCGACGACCACCTCCTCCGGTGTCCGTCAGCTTCGCACCTCCCATCCTCACTACATCTTCCAGAACCGAACCCATAGGAACAGGAGCTGATTTAATCAGCTCCCGAGTAGAAGTCGCCGCATCTGGTTCAACGGCGCATGCACAACCCAGCCCTTCCCATTCATCAACCTCCCAACAGGTTGATGTCTCAATAACTCACGGGGAACCATCTCAGCCATCCTTGTCTCGCTCGGAGGCAAGTGATGTACATATAAGCGACCCCCAGCCCCACGTCGCTGCCCCTTCTTCCACCACATCGAGTCTAGTGTCCACTTTCCCAAATTTTTTCGATTTTGCTAGGACACAAACACCTTTCTCGACTTTTCTTAGTGATCAGTCCAGAACGTCTGTAGAGACATCATCTATTGATGATACTCGACGATCGGACGGAAGTCCTGACACGGGCAACATCACTGCCCCCGTGAGTTCAGGCCATCTCGATGAGCTTGTCTTATCGACGATGCAAACGGTGAGCCTCGGTGGCCCCGGTCCCTCAAGTCCCACGCGCTCTTTAGTGCGTGTGGGCCGCGACTCAGGAATCTTTTCTGAAGTCGTGACAACAGAACGCCTTCGTGGCTCTGTTGAGTTATCACCCTTCATCACCCGCGCCGACCTCGACCAACACCTCGAACGGAGCCTCGCAACCGTACGCGAAGAAATGAAACAAATGGAGGCCTCCATCATGCAAAGAGTCGACGCACTGGCATCCTCCCAATCCCACCACCCATCCACATCCGCCAGTACACCTACCCCTACTCCCACACCCACCACTAAGGAGCTCCGCCAACAACTACTCGATCGCCTCCTTAGCGAGGTCGACAGCCTCGATGATGAGGATAAGGAGCTCCTTCACCGCCTCCAAATACCATACCATTGCCACTACGACCCGCCCACACACAAGCGACGACATGACGACCCTGATGGCGACGGTCGTCCTGAGGGGGAGGAAAAGCGACAGCGGGTCGAGGCAATAAACCAATCTGAGCCATCCACCTCAAACCAACCAGAGCCCTCCACCTCAAACCAACCTGAACCCACAAACCCCAACCTACTACCTCTTCCCACCTACCAAAAGACCTACCCCCATTACCATCCGACTTCAGACCAGACCCACCCCCACAAGTGACCGACGAGCCACTACCTCCAGTCGCAGACATAAATATCCCTGACCCTCTGATTGAGCTCAACGAGTTTGTAGACCAGGGATGGGGGTCACAAAGCCACAGCGATCATCCCGCAGAAGATGATCTTCAAGAGCGACTGGACAACGTCAGTGGATTAATCTGGGCGGCGGTCGAAACGAGCCTCAGGATGGCGCCAGACGAGATCAGAAATGGAGAAGACTACGAAGAGACGCCATGCGATTATACAATCCCATGGGACAAGATAACCACTCCATTTCAAGAAGAACTTCGAGATAGAATCTGGCGAGAACGGGATCAAATTCGTCCATACAATGAAATGGAGCTGAGAGGCCTATCACACGTTGGAGGATCCACAAAATTGGCCTATCATTTCCTATACAAATGGACGACGACAGGAGGCTCGAGGGTCACTGACGACGACAAGAAGAGGATGCGGGCGAAGGCTTCAATCAAGGAGATCCTGGATGTAACCGTCCAGGAAATGGGAACGAGCCTGAAATACCCAGTCTACCTAGTGCGACGACTGGACGATTCTGTAGACATGATCTCTGAAGGAGATCTTCAGTACATTGATCCCAGCGAAGTATTCAAGCTATCAAGACTCTACAGGAAATTCATCCTACGAGAATTCAAATACAAGCTGGGATATGAAGCCATTAAGAGACACATGCTGAGAGACATTACCTTCTACACAGGCCACGACTTTCAGATGGCCATTGAGAATAACGCTAGGAAGGTAAACCTAACGAGACCAAACTTCACAGGCATGGAGGAAGAGCTCAAATCATATCCAAATGGCTTCATCTTCAAAGAACCTGAACTCTCCGTAGTCTACAGCAAGGATGGACTAAAGAGAGTCATGTTCCTCTCAGAAGTTGAGAAGTACTGCGACGGCACTCTCAGGATCATTATCGAGAAACTGAGAAGCAAAGTTAGAAGATATTCTGATCCTTCAAAAGGCGACCTTGCAAGCTTAGGACTCGAGCAGTTCCGAGAAGAAATCATCAGCCTAAGCAATACTGCTATTGAAGAAATTCAGAATAGACTATATCTTCGCCGAAGCATCAGACAATTCGAGTACGTTCTCAATTTGAGGAAATCCGCCTACAGAACAGAAGACCGGGATACTACGTAGAATGAACACAAAGGGGGAGATTGTTAGAGATTAATTTAATTGTGTTCATTTAATTATTAGTCTAATGTTCTGTAATTTAATTATGCCCTAGGACTTAATTGTAAATATATCCGACTTGTGGATATATTAGTAATATTGGGCCCATTAGCCCATTAGGGCATCTGTATAAATACCCTAAACACATTAGTGTTTAGGGTTGCTGATTCATAATAGAGTTGACGACTTTTCTGAAGAACTCGCGCGCGCTTTCTCCGTTCCAACTCTACAATCCGTCTCGTGGTATTACTAATTTATTGCTTCCGTAATTCATCGTATCAGGTAATACTAATCCATTGAATCAGTACAAGGTTGGATAAAATCGGCCTAACATATTTTAAATTCCTTAACAAGCGCAACGCAAACAAGAGAAGAGAGATATTCTACTATTCGATTTGTTGACTGTCTTGGACGATGTGGTTTTGACAACTATCTATTGAAAACTTATTTATTTGCCCATGGAGGTGTTTTTCTTTGGGTGTGAGTATATATATATATACACAACCTGACACACATGTAGATGTTGATTGGCGCACTGCTAGGTGACAGTAGGAAAAAACAGCGCACTCTCATTCATGGCGCAAATGAGGGTTTTTTTTTTTTTTTTTCCGATGATATCTCACCTAAAGGATTATGGGTTTGTGCCACACGTACTTAGCCCATATTACGCCGGTGATGTTTTAGTCTATTTATAATTATTCTTTCAATTTTATTTTTCTCAAACAGCAATCCTCGTGATACTGATGCATTCAGAGAAAAACCAGTGCCAGCCATCCCACTGTTCGACTTCGTCTGCAATTTGCTGCACAACATTCATTACAAGGCTCGGATAACATACATTAAACAATTTTGACCGAACTGATTTTAACTGGAAGAGAACTTGTTTGGTACACACTAGTTTATATTAGAAAACTTTGAGCTATCAATGTTTATATGAATTAGTTACCGGGCATAAAATGAAATGTATGTTCTCTTATTGGATTTACAATAACCTGAGTGTTGTGTCTGTAATCCAGTAGACATGGTTTTGTTTAGAGTTGTGTTACATAAAATCATTATTTATATAAGTCTATATACCAAACACTTCGCTATCTAATAAATAAATGTTTATAATACTTAAACTTACAAACATGCAAATGACAAAGCATAGACATACGCAAGAGACTACTTGTTTAATAGCCATTCACATCTATTTCAAATACAGCACAACCAGGAAACAAAATGAAGTAAACCATTTTTCTTCACCAACATTGAAGACATTCATGGAAGAACTCAGAGGGAAAACAAATCACAATCCAATTTCAGATAGTAGGTTTATTGTTAGGATCGGTTACGTGTTTAGAGGGGAGGGGGGTGCATAAACACTTCGCTCTTTTCGGTTCTTAACCGGTGCTTGGTATTCAATATGCGGCTTGTGCGGAAGTGATACCGGGCAGTAGTGACTGAAGCCGGATGCAGTGTGGTGCACTGTGTGGGTTTGTTTGTGAGGAACACAATGATTTGTTATGGAAGTTCGGAGCTAAAAAGATCTCCTACGTCTCCCCCTTTCCCGCAAGAAAGGCTATTCTAGAAGATTCGGTTTCGATACAACCCCCGTCGTAAACGTCCGTAGCTAGACTGACACGTACAATCCCCGGTTATACTTGCTAACTAAACTCCTAGACACCACAGCTAAACAGCTTTTTACGGTCCGTCTTTTTCAAAAGCTTTTTACAGTCCCTTAAGAATAACCCACTCACTAACCCGGCAGGCTTCGTGCAGTGAGGACAACACCTATTCCTTTTCTGCTAGAGAACACAATGCTTGAGTTAAAATGCTTGTGGTAATTTCTTCGTAAAGTGTTGTGACCATATTCAGCTTGATTTCCCTCTATTTATACTTGAGGTTTGAACTTGTAGCCGTTGTGAGATGGTTCTGAGTACCGGACAGTGCATTAAATGTTCTTTACCCAGAATAGGTATCGTCTGGTCTTTATTGCAATTCGCGCTATGCCTTCTGCTTTTTCCTTATTAAGCTTCGCCAGATTTCGATTTGACATTGGCTGACAGCCTTGCATCAAATTGTTCGTCAGAAGTCTTCAACTTGTCGCGCCTGTTTAATATTTGAATCCTCGTCCAGCGTGGCACTTCCGGTACCGGGTCTTTCAGTCTACCATGCTTTCGGCAGTCGTCTTAATCCGATTTCTTGTAGCGCTTATGAACTGCTTGTTTAGTATCCGGTTTCTTCTAGATCTAACCGGTATACTTATTAAGTTAAGCTCAACGCCAAAACTATTAATCTGAATACTCATTAGGGCCGGGTCCAATCGGATCCGAGTCTAGAACCGCCCTATTGCCATCCCTAATTTACATTAATATACGATAAAAGCCAAAATATTGGCGAACTAAGTAAAGTGGAAATAAATATAACTCAAACACGTAGTAATAATCAACTGAGAATTTTTTTTTTCTTCCTAAGCTACAAGCTCTATAGTGTGAATGACATGACGTGTTGTTTTGTATTGTGTTTTTTCCCTCTTGTCGAAATTTAAAATATATACGATTTGATTATTGCTCATTGTTTGGTTTTAATATAATAGTACAACTTTGAGTTAAGACTAATTAAATAATTCTAGTATCTTTCGATAAAATAAGTTATTTTACTTGTATAATAAAAAATCGCAAATCGCACATGGTTCATACAAATAAATATCTTTTAATTTTATTATCTATTACTTACCACATGTTGGGCATGTATGAACCATTGTGAATAAATAAATAAACGTGATGAATCAAATGAAGTCGGTCAACAAAACTAACTGTAGTTTTCTAGGCAATAAATCAAAATAATGTTTTGAAAATAACAGAAAACAATGATCCGATAACAGTTTATAACAGTTGCGTAATTTAGGTTCTTATATTTAATATTTACGAAAAACAGGGTCCTTTAAACTAAAATTTTTTCTTAAAGGTCCTCAAAACTATTTTAGTCACTTTTGAGGCCTGAATTTTAATATACCCTTAAAATAAAGTTATAGTAGGTATATTCATAAATGGAATACATCTTTGGTCAACCGTGAACACGTCCTATTTTGAATTTTCTGCTTTGTAATGTTTTACGTTTATATTTCTTTCTTTTTTTTTTGTTTTTTGTCAATTTCATTTCCAACCTACAATCAACGTCTATATACTAAAACAACCAAAATCAATACTAATTAAAAGGAATCATCATTAATGTCTGCTAAAATTGGCCACCGAGCCGCCTTGTCCTTCTCGTACGCGTACCACAAACCTGTTCGAACGTTCTTTTCTCTACCGCTGTACAGTTTTCCTTTTATGATCCCAACACTACGCCTCTCTGAACTGAATATATATATATATATATATATATATATATATTTCTTCAGTCCTACACCAAGCACACTAATTTAGTAATTTGGACTTCTTTCTATTCTCAATATGCGGTCCGAACCCTTTTTCTCGGTTCGTTAATCGTCTCAGAAATCGTTAGAAGGCTTCTCTGCTTTTTTCCCTGAAATAGTTCCCTTAATAATCGAAGGAAGATTTCATTAAACTCAAGAACCCTATTTCTCTATCACCTAGTTGAAAGAATCTAGGAAAAGTCTGAGGCTTCTTCACCTTTCTTGTGTAAGTAGTTTTATTTTTATTTTTAGTTTCTTTGTCAAGTCGTTTAAATTTTTTTCCCTTTTCTTGTTCTATAGGTGTTTTGCTTTTCCCTATCATGGACGGTCGAAGAAAGCAGAGGCAAGATAACTACGGTAGATCACAGAACAGAAGGCCACCCCGCGGTGTGTATTTACACACATATATATAGTCTTGACTTTATGGGCTATGCAATTTATTATGTTTCCTCTTTTTTTTTTTTCATGTTTGATTTGAATAATCTGCTGCTTGGCGTGATGTGGACTTGTTCTGTTAAACGTATTTGCTGTAGATTGATAGTTTTAGATTGCGCCACCAAATCATAGTTGTAAGTCTTTACATGTTTGTCTTAAACTCATCACTGCAGTTTCCAAGCTTGAAGTCAAGCAAATTGGCCCTCAAATCTACAGCTCCGAGCCTTTCTGTATGTAAAAAAGGTCGTTTTTTCACATCTCAAAATCTCAAATTATTGCAGGCACTTGGCTGCCAAAGGTACCTTCATGGGAGAAGCAGTTCTGCAAGATAATCGGTTCAATGGATTGGGAGACATTACTTCAATCGAAGAAGTCCATCCATCTGTACGATGATGTCATAAAGTGGAACGATTCTGCGGGCAAAGAGGCATTCTTTAATGCCAAGAAACGTTTCTGGGCAGAAGTTAACGGTTTCCCCTGCAATTCATCTCTGCCCGACCCCAACCTTTACATCGATGAGATAAATTGGGACTCAGATAACACCCATCTTTTCGAACTTGAAGAAGAAGAAGAAGATGAATCTGCTCATAGTAAAGGCCACGACTCTGTCGTTATTTTTGGGGATTCGCTCGTTTCGGGCCAAGGGTTTTCGTCCATGGGCTGGGGCGACTACGAAGAGCGCTCGAAAGTGCCATTAGATCATTGTACTTCGAATGATCGAAGTTTTTCGTGGGATCAAACCGTTGGTTATGATCATCAGAATGCGAATACGTGGATTGGTAGCACATTTCAGGGATATATACCGTGGGAAAATGGTTTGAATAATGGCAATATAGGTTGGAGTTATGGGGATGATAACTTCAATTATTCGAGGCCTTTACGAGAGGGTCGATCTTGCGAATTCGGCGAAGATGTATGATCATAGATATTTGTCGAATAGTAATAATTTTGGGGATCGATGAATCGATGCTACTGTGTAAGATTCAGAGATCTTGTGTTGTTCTGATGTGTAAAGTCTGGGCAAGAAATATCAGTTAGTCTTGGATATGCGTATAGGATATCTTAGCTTATTTTTCGTTGTATATTCTTTTCTGGTGCGTTTCTTTTTGGCATATTCTCGAGTAGAGTTATTAAGGTTTGTAAGTGTAATATAATTGCTAGATATGTGATGTATTGATTTTTTCTTTTGTAAGTTGATTGCAACGTGCTTATGGTCGGTCCTTTTTGGATATTGGATTTCTATTTTGAAAGTTGAGTTTCCTTCAAATCAACCTTATTAGGGTTTCTTTTTTCAAAATCCAAAGACCCCTTAATAATTTTATTACATCGTCCAAATCCAAAATCCGAGGCTGGGGTATTACATCGTCCCCGTTTAAAAAGGATTTCGCCTCCGAAAATAGGCAGGGTGAAATAATTCGGGGTCGCGACTCCTCATATCATCCGTGTTCCCAAGTTGCTTCCTATGTTGACTGGTTTTGCCACAACACTTTAACTAATGGGATATCTTTATTTCGAGTCGCTTAACTTCTTACATCAAATTTCCACTGGTTTTTCTTCGTAACTCAAGTCTGGCTTGAGCTGTTGGTGAAAAAATTCATTGTTCAGCACACGACTTGGATATGCGATGTACTTTCACAATGTCGATATGTGAAAGACGCCGTGAACTTGTGTCGACGAAACTGGAAACTCTAGTTGATAAGCGACCTCGCCAACTCTTTCAAGTAGCCGGAACAGTCCAACATATCCCGGGCTCTATTTGCCTTTCTTTTCGAACCGTTTTACACCTTCCATTGGAGATATTTTTACGACCAATCGTCCACTGAAAATTCCGGCGCCCATCTTCTTTGGTCCACGTAGTTCCGCTGGCGACTTTGGATCGTTCGCATTCTTTCACGTACTTTTGCGATGGCTTCGGTCATTTCTTGTACTAAATCAGGACTCAATATTGCTCGTTTGCCAACTTCATCTCAATGTATTGGAGATCTACATTTGTGTCCGTACAGAGCTTCATATGGAGCCATTCCAATCGTTGCGTGATATAGCTGTTATTGTACGAGAATTCTATTAGTGGAAGGTATTTGCTCCAGTTCCCTTTATTGGTCAGCTTACATACGGGACTCAGGTATTACAACGGACGAATTAACACTTTAGAGAATAGTAGTTCATCAGTGCTGCCCATCGTAGAGTTGACCACTTGACTGGAATTTCAGCCGTAATCTGCCAAAATGCGATGAATAATGGAGATCTCCGAGTTGTTTGCTTTTGTGAAGATTGGTGTGTCACTGGCGGAAAATAAAGAAATTAACAAAATGAGGCAGAAAGACACAAACAATTAGAATTTTTCGTCTATCGGTCTATGAAATTTAGATGTTACGTAATGTACGTTTATATTAGGAACAAGATATAATAGTTTGAAACAGATGAAATGTTCTTATATGATTTAAATAATTTATGAAGTAACAGTAATAAGTCTAACTTCGTGTATCCCATGTAGTAATAGAAGCTTCATGTAGTACTCAATTTAAAGCAATGATGAGCTATCATTCTTTCACGGTTATGGTGAGCATCAATGATCTCTTCGTTGGACATGCCATATGAACAAGTTTAAACTTGTAGAGAGTATAAATAATTTAATTTCTATAATTATATGCAACAGACGAATTGCGTACACACTCCGTGTAAATTTCATGATGTATGAAGTTTGAACGGAACAAAAGAATCATATATCAAATCTATAATAATGTATGAATCTCGAATTTCTGAGGAAAACGTGGCAATTTCAGTTCAGCAGTCAAGTGCACGTTTTCGACTACTTTGTAGGTTAAAAGATCGAAACTCAAATATGTTCAAATATACGAAACTACTAACCTATATTTACAATTATCAAAATACAGTGACTCAATTTGTAAGTCACAACTCACAAAGGATGACTGACCATCCACTTTTCACATAATAATGGAAACTTTATTATATCGATGAATAAACACGGAATCATCCCTTGAGATGCATCTTGCTTGCCTCTCTATCGATTGAGGTGTAGAAAAGATCTAGGAGCCATTGAAGTCCGTGAGAGCGTTCTTGCGAGCAATAATTTGAAAGATTGTAGAATGAACTTGGGGGATTGAAGTTGTAATAACCAAAAACCTTTTTACCAATCTGTTATATGCAAAGAGCCAAAATGATAGATAACAAAGCTTGCTCATTTTCCATGTCCTACCATTACAGCAAAAAGTAAACTAAACTCGACATACTTCGTTACTTGTGTCACTTTTACCTTGAGTGACGATATATGCCATATGTTTATTCATTTCTATATATATAGAGTGGGTTTCAGATCTTACTTCGATCCTAGAAATAGAAACAACCTAGTATGATGATAAGACTACGTTTATCATGACCTTCACAACCGGTCATGAGAATAAAATATTAATTTCTCTCTCTTCCACATTCACAACCTACGCCTCAACAATTTTTATACTTTATCAACAACCCAGCACAACCTATAATATTTATATTTTATAATTATTTTTAGTAGTATTTGAGTGTTTGAAAATAGATTACATTATATGATATAAAATTTAGATACTTTGGTCATTGGAGAGAAAAATAATATGAATTATGATAGATTATAGAATGTAATAGATAAATTTGAAATTGTGACTCAAAATGTAGCAATATTGATCTCTATTTGTAAAGACAAAAAAGATCATACATTTTGGTAAAAATTAAAATAAAATTTTAATAGATAATTAAATGTATCATAAAAATCAATAAAATCTACAAAAACAGTTTTGAAAACTGTGCACAACCGGTTGGTGAACCATGTTGGTCCACCAACCGGGTTGTGGGAGGTTGTGGGAAATATTTACTTGTTTGATTTATTTTATTTAATTATATTGCACAACCGGTTGTCCGGGTCATTGATAAACATAGTCTAAGAGTTAAAAGGTTAGAAGCCAATGGTTTTACCCTGTCTTGTCATTTCCAGTTTTTCACTTGGTTCAAAAAAAAAAGGCAAAAAAAAAAAAAAGCACATAGCAGAGTTCGCTGTCCTCTGTTGCATTTGTGGAGAAGTGATTCATCGTCGTCAGTGATTATCATAATCAATGATCTTGAGAGAACCAGTTTTGTCAAATAAATACGATTCTACTACCTTAATAAGGTTGATAGAACTGGTAAGAGTGATTTTTCTTCTGAGACTCAGCTAGCTCACTCGCTGTCTATATACAAAAAATCCAATTAAAGAGATTCATGAAACAGATGGTAAAATACCAAACGCGTGAGAAACTGATTAGTTTGGAGAACAAAGCAAAGACATACAGAATGTCCCATCTAATATTAAGCATAGGATTCGCACAAGTCATGCATACAATAATATATCACTGACCTGCAAAAACGTTTTCATCTAAAGTTGCTTTCTTCCACCCTCACTAATTTCCATCAGCACATGACATGCTGAGAGTCCATTCTTCTCATTTCAAAGAAAAACTCATATGCCATCATTTATTACATTAATCTTCTCTATACAATATGGAGATGGGAAAGAGAAAAGGCCATGCCATGCTTTCATACCTTATAGGTCTCGTCACACTGAGTGCAGGTTCGAAACAGAAAACTCAAGAGGTAATAATAATGTAAAACAACATATGAGTTCCTTAAGGATACGATACGAATCAGCTTTCAATCGTATAAAAGCAGAGAAATGGATGCGGTTTCTTGGAAAACTGAGGTCGAAAAGGGAGGATCATCATCATCGCCAAGCACTCGAACCAACACCGCCTCAGACAAAAGTACTAAACGGGCCCATGCAAGAACAAAGAAAACGTGCGGCGAACGTCGCAATTGCAACTGCCGCCTCCGTAATAATTCAATCTTTTTACAGAGGATATCTTGTGAGCATTCGTCTGAGTTTGCACAGTCATACTCAACATTTATGGTTCATTTTCTTGAATATTTTTATTGCCCAGAATGGGAGTTTTATGTAATAGTCTGAACTATAAACATAAATGATGGATGACATAGGCAAGGAAAGAGCTGTGCGCGCTGAAAGATAGTGAGATTCCAAGCTATGGTCTGAGGCGAAACGGTCAGGCGAAGAACCATTAGAGCATTAGCATCATTATTTCTGTATGCTAAGGCGAGACACTTGAACATCAAAGGAGGCATGTTATCATAGCGCATCATGAGTTTTCTACTGATAAAAAATGCATTTTTTTTTTTTACCTACTCAGCATGAATTTGATGCTAAAAGCTGGGAATGCCAAAGCAAGATTCGGTCTATTATCAGGTACCTAAACCATTTATCTCGGACAAACTTCTCCTACATCACTAGATTGTCTATTATCAGGCACTTAACCTGTTTTACTTGGAGTTCGATTCCTACATCACTAGATGTGCCTCAATTTCTCAGGAGATTGATCACCATAGCTGAGAAAGATCACTGCATGAATGGAAAGAGATGGAGAATCTTAAATGTTTCTCTCGCAGCAATACTGTATCAGTTGACTCGAGCGGGCTAGCACAACTGAGGCTTAGTAGAACTGCGAGAAAATAAGAACCAGCAGAGGAATTTAGCTCTCCATTTCTACGAAGGAGGATATCGTTTCTCATGCGACGAAGAAATCGATCGAAGCATATGGTTTTATGCCTTATTCTCCTGTTATTCCTCAGTACATGGCTACCACAGAATTTTCCAAGGCCAAGGCAAGATCACTGAGTACTCCCAGGCAACGAATGAAGATGTTTGAAACGTATTCTGGGCAAGATTCTCCTTACAAGTTAAGGATTTCACCTTGGAGTTCGTTTAATGGTGAGGTTAACAAATGGTAAGAAAAACGGAACACCGCATTATATCGAACAACCGTGAACTCTAGCTGTATTTTCATTCCTATGATAGAACTAAAGCAGTATAACATGTCTTATTAACAATCATCACATGGTTTTATCGTATTGAAACCTGAGATTCAATAAAAGAGATCGAACAGAACGTTTAAAGCATATAATCATCGAAAATAACAAAATCAATCACCTAGTAATCGTTTCAACAGTAATTTCAGTTTTGATTAATACGCAAAAGTCAAACTGATGCACGAAATGCAGTGAGAGGATGGGAATAATGTGTACGAGAGATTTGCAGGATCACACGGATTCTCTTTTTGAGTTTTTGTTCTCAACTGTTCATATCATAACTGCTTGTCTCTTCACCACGACAACCTTTTCAGTAATAAACAAGCTAAAACTAACATATGCTAACTTACTCTAATAACCCTGAAACTATAACTGTAGATATAAACATCAGATTATAACTATCGAATGGATCAAACAACTTCTTTTGCATCACAAACCACTTCTAAGCAATTTACAGAGATTGATGAAATGACATCAAAATCACAATAAAAAACCGTATTGAACCAGAGACTCAAACTTTCTAACTAGTACAGTACATTCACATAATGCAATCCCAGTTATATCTCACTCACTAGAGTAGACATTAGGCAAAGTGGCCAAAGTAAATAACAGAATATATTATCAAAGCTTTCAAGTAGGAAAAAAATGCCTATAATGGAGATCAAAGTCAACCGACATGAAAAGGACCAATATCTCCTGACCTCAACGAACCTGCAATTTCATCAGCAACAGTTAAGCAAGAGATAACCCAGTGAGTCAATGCCATCCATATCATTCTTGAGGTCCAAAGTGTCATGCTCCATATCACAGCCATGGCCTAAAGATCCAATCTTTTTTTCGGAGTAGTCCAGAATTCTTCAATAGAGCGTTAAACACCTCTATTTAGTGTGATTTAACAAAAAACCCAGATCATGAATCTAAGAATCAACCCTTCCCAGCATCGAAGCCAAAATACTTCTCTTGAATTGAAATCTACAAACACCAAAGAACAGCTTTTCACCTGATTTCCTTCCTTCTTTAAGCGATGATCAATCACTCACTGATTGCAGCCCTGTCAAGCGTTCAACAAGAATGGAAATTCCGAGAATAGCTAGCACACGGGGATAAGGGTTAGTAAAAGATGTTTGGCAGATTGACGAGCAGATTTTGGGGATAACTACATCCACAAAATCAGATTTCCGATCCCAGTCTATTTCTTTGTCCGAAAGTTGAGAAATTGCCTATTGGTAAAGCCAGAGCTTAGACCACCTCCAACGGTAAAAATCAATTCTGAGACCCATTTGGCCATGGTCATTTTACAGGTCAAGATCACATCCATATTATTTGATTTCACTTCAAATTTTATATTATTTCAACACACCCACATATTTTACTAAAATTACAAATTACATCTAACTATTATTTAAATTTGTATGGAAAATGTGAAAGTAACTATGATATAAATGTTAAAATCTTACGCACAAAAATCTGGAGAAATAAATATTCATTAGAAAACAATACACTGACTTAAAGATACATTAAGACAGCAAATAGAAAAACATTCGTACAAAATAGAGAGATTGTCTTCAAGTCTCGGCATTTGTATATTCGTCGCACAAATGATCAATCAATGCATTTTAAGTGCGATGTGATCATCTTTATTCCTTGTTTGTACCGAGATATGAAATCTTCAAATCGGGCATTATCATCTATCGCCATTTCGACTTTCGGCGATGGCGTTTCCATCTCAATTTCAATTGGCGCACTTAGGTCACACTCATCTTCCACAATCATGTTATGCAAAATAATACATGAAGTTATTATATCATGTAACACTTCATTTTTCCAATAACGTACTGATCCTGCTACAATTCCAAAACGTGATTGAAGAACTCCGAATGCATGTTCAGCGTCTTTTCTGCAAGATTCTTATTTCATTGCAAAATATTTTTTCTTGGTACTGCGTGGCTCATTAATTGTTTGGACAATGTCATTTGGATATTAATATTGCAATTTATCTTTTTTTTTTAAAAAATAATTCATGTATTATAATATAAAAGATTAATATCAATAATAAAATATAGTTACAATATTTGTTGAAAATATAATTATTAGCATTTAAGGGGTCAATTGGTAAGAGTAAAAAAGTTTTAAGGAGATGAATAGTGGCAACTCAAATATAGGTATATAAAAAAGAGGAGAGAGAAATAAAAACATATTTTAGGTTTGGTTTTGGGTATGTGTGGAGGGTATAAGTTCTTATTTGGAGTATTATTGGAGTTGATCTTACGTCGCGTTCATATTTTGATTGGGATGGATAATCAACATTTAGTAATTTCAAATGACAACTTGTTTTCGATCGATATTTTATATTTTATTTTGTAAATTAGGATATTGAAATATTATGTTTGTTTAAATTAAAATGATGTGTTTCAATATCAAGTGTTAATTTTTTAAGCAGGTATTCATCCTGCTTGAAATCGTAACCAACAGTAACCGAACGGGCGGTCAACAGTTTGGTTAATCGTGGTCAACACCGTTCAAACTATCGGTACGATTACGATTTTTATTTTTCTAACCGTAAAATCGTCGATTATAACCGACAATTCACAAGAAAACTAAAATTTGGGTTTGGATTTTATGATATATTTTTTAGAGAAAATAGTCCCCGTTATTTATCCACGTACCAGTTTAGTTCCCCATGTTTCGAGTGTCAATTTTGACCAATTTAGTCCATCCGTTACTTTGACCTTTAATTTTGATGGAAAATGTCACGTGTCAACATGTGATTGACCCAAACATAAAAATCACACTCCCTCTATTTAGGGTGAGAGGGAAAAAAATTCCAAAAATACCTATAAAGTATAAAATAAACACTAAAGAAATTAGTAAATTAAAAAATATTAAAATCAAAATAAAAACTAAAATATTCTATTTTAAGATGAGCCCTGCAGGCCTGCGGGCGACCCGTTTTGACACCTCTAGTCAAGTGACCTTTGGAAATTACTCTGTTGTCCAAAATGTTTTCGAAAATCTAATACGCGAAAAACACAAGTCTTTAATCAATACAATGATAGTTCTATTCATCTATGACTTCAATTTCGTGCAAACTGTAATTTCGATTTCTTTGTATCGGGAAGACATTTTCAATTACGGTGCACATGAATCGAATCGAGTCGAATACTACAATATTCTATGCGTATTCAGATGACAATCGAATCCGAATACGAATAATATTCGAATAGTTAATTGAATCATAAAATCGATTCTTATTCGTATTAGGAAATATTCTAATCGAATATTCGAATACTCAAATATGGATTGTAGTTGAGTATTTATCTTTACATTTAATAAAATATAAATATTATTATATTAATATATATTTTAAAATATATATTGAATTGTAATATTATTTATTGACACCCCCTTTGAGGGTGAAAAAAACCTCAAAATTGTACAATTTCTTAAAATTTTGTTTTCATCAATAATAATGTAAGTTTTAATTTATTACATTTTATATTAAGTTTTAATAATTTTAATTCAAAGGAAATTATTTGCACATAAATATTTTAAATTTATAATTCATATTAAAATTTATAAATATATAAAATTATTCGAATCGAAATTCGAATAATTCGATTAATATTCGAATCGAATATTGTGATTTCATATTCGTATTCCGATATTTTTCGAATAAAAAAAAATATTCTTATTCGGATTCATATTGTAAATATTCATTCGAATTCGTATGTTAAAATTTCGACCGAACCAGAAAAATTCAATTCGTTTGCAACCCTACTTTCAATCATTTCTCTTGCACTTAACTTGTGTCCTACACAACACATTCCTGAAAATTACAGGTTTCTTTCAAGAAACTTAATAATTTGAGACTTGACCAGTAATAGTAGATCGAGATTCGAACAACAATATTGGAACTGCATTCCCTAAACTTTAAAAAATATTTTTACAATTGAGTTTTAAAATAAAAGATTTTTACGTTGGCCAAACTTCATATCTCAAGGGTAGGGTAACCCCATTCATTAACCAACCGCGTGTGAATGAATCCCTTGTAACAATGAGAGTATGACTAAGTCTCTGCTGCACAACAGCAAAGAAGCAACACAACATGAACTAACCTTAATCCTAGAACTAGTTCCATAACCCACCAGTTTGCACTCTTACAATCAGATAAATTACCAAGCGAAATTCCCCGAAACTTACCTTACCTTAATCAATCAAATCGATCATCGTCGAATTCTTCTGAATACGCCGCATGTCAGCCAAAATCGCTTTGTTCGGAAACAATTTATCAGCTTTCATCCTCTCGACGAACCCATAAGCCGGCGTTCTAGCATTTACGTACGCACGAAGAAGAGACTCATACGATTGAAGCCTCGAGGCATAACCAGCTTGCCTCATCTTACTGAATATCTCCTCAGCATTGCGCACGTCGCCTCTCTTTTCGTACTCGCTCAAAAGCGCCGAGAAAGTTCTAAAGAACGGCTTGAAATTGTATTTCTGTCCCAGGGATTTCTTCAGCGTGGCGTGCGCTTTCTCTACTTCTCCGCCTCTTACATAGAGAGTCACGAGTGCGTCCCAAGTCAAAGGCCCAATGCTGCAGCCACGCTCACTCATTCTTCTCATTAGATCTTCGCCTTTGCTTAACATACTGTGGTTTGCGTAGACGTATAACAAGGGAGCGTAATGTTTAGCCGAAGGCTGGCTCACTTTTTCCAAGAGCTTTTCGAAAGCTGACTCAGCGTTTTCAATCTTGCCTAGCTGTCCCCAAGCTTCTATAGCTGCCACATAGTCCAACAACCGTGTTTCAGATTCGCACATTTTCCATATCCTTGCAACTTCTTCTTCCTTCCTCAGCGAGGCGTAAATAGGCAGCAGCATTCTGCAAACCCAACGGTTATTTTCCAAGTCAACGCCTTCCATCTCTTTCAATACTGTCTCGGCTTTATCTTTCAGCCCATATATAATGTAGTATCTTACAAGGGAAATTTGAATGCTAGGGTCAGGTTCCACCCCTTTGCTTTTCATGTCCTCAACGACTTTCTCCATCCCAGTAATATCTTGTGCCATTCCTTTCGCCTCGACTAAGAGCTGGTATGTGTAAAGAGTGGGCTTTATGTTTTCTTTATCCATTAACGACAAAATCCCGGCGATCTTTTTCCTGTCAAACCTTTTGTACAGACGTATCAGCTGATTGCAAGCCGAACATGTCAGGGGCAGTCCTAACTTTCTCATTTTGCCGAAAACCTCCTCAGCTTTCTTTAAATTGGTTGCAGAGACGCAATTATTCAGTAGCATACGGTAGGCCAATTCGCCTTTAAAAGAATCTGGGATGCTGTCGAGGTATTCCTCTGCCTTTGCGAGGCTGCATACTTTGGCTATTAAGTCGACGCGAGAAGCATAGCTTTGTTCGTCGAAATCAATCTTCTTTTTTGCTTCCAACCATTCTGATAGCTGTGAACATCAGTACCACCTTATTATCACTTTATATAACAGAGACCAATCTATATGACGTTATCAAATTCCGGATGAGACATGGAAAAGCAAACTGAAGTTGGTTTTGAAAAGAAAAAGTTATCGCCACGTATATCTATGTGTGACAACAAGCGTGGAATCGCTACCTTGCTGGTAGTCAGTTCCAATATTAGGAGTTTAATTTAAGGCTAAATCCACCAACACAATGCAGAAAATTGAAGCCAACAACTACCATATCAATAATAATATGGCAAAAACATGAAGGATTTTGAATTCATTGGAGGGAAGGACTCTGTTCTCAACATTCTCTAATATATAAGCATGCCATGCCCCACCGTTGGTGCCACTTATTGAATCTGTATGATACGAACACCAATTATGAAAAGTGGAGAAACAATTAGAGAACACAAACCTGTAAGGCCTTTACGAAGAACCGATGTTTCCAAAGATAGGACATGGATATCATTACTTCTTCAGCGTTCACCTCATTTCCTTCTTCGACCCATTTATCCATGAACTTATTTACTGAGTGTAGGGGAGCAGCAAGTAAAGCCCTAGTCATTGAGGTATCAGCAACTTTGGGATATATAGTTTCAGACCCTACGCCCTTCAGTTCACCCTCGCCACGGAGATCCTCGTTTTCAGACACATCGGATTCACAAAAGGCATATTTCAAGTCATCATCTTCCTCTACACTGTTCTTAGCACCAGCTTCTGAAGAGAAACTGCAGATTCCAGTCTGAAACTTCGAAGAAAAAGATGACGAGGCGTAGGATCTACTCAACGAAAATTCTTCATCATGTATTTTTTCTTGTGGTCGAACGTTGGTAAGGTAGTAATTTTCGGGAAAAACAGATCCTATCTTGGATTTCACATAGAGAATTCCAGCAGAATGAGATTTCAGCCCTCGAATCCTGGGAAGGAAATAGGCAAAAGGTATCCCTATTACGAGACAAATGGACTTCGAAGCAATACTAAAATCAGATAAGAAAAGGAATTACAACTCCAATGTCCACCGCTTAACCAGAAGTAAGTTCCTTATTTCCTTGAGAAGGCTTACAAACAAATTGGTACAACTACATACAACGTAATACGTTAATCAAATCCGCAAAATCAAATCAGCAAATGCATATGAATGATAGGCAACAAACGCACACTTGACCGCATAAAGCATCATAAAAGACATTTACTCTAAAAAAAAAAGAAAGAAAGGGTACCATTTCGTTGCTAAATGTAATTACCTGAGCTGTGTTGAAGCTCTTCGAAGGACCGACATGACTGATATCACCAAGAAAGATCACAAAACGACGACAATCAGTATCTTCGGTGATTAAAATCCGCCTCAGCCACCACAATCATATGAGGAATTTCTAAACCCTACAGAATTCCGGGTCGTTAAAAAAGTTGGCATTTGACATTTATACTCTTACTAAATGGGTCCCACATTCCGAAATCGATATTTGTTACCGGGGTCACAAAAGGATGGGAGGGCGAGTCGTAGTCCAGTGTTGCATAGTCAAACGTTCAATTAGTAGGCCATGGGTTCAAATCCGCAACACGTACATTTTTTTTATTTTTCTGCAACATGAACGGGACCCATGTTGTGTGCGTGGGGGACCCCTGCCTTGTGTGCGGGGGACCCCTTCGGTGTGTGCTGGCAGCAGCGCAGGGGTCCCCGCACATAGCGCAGAAGACCCACGCACACAGCAGGGGACCCTGCAGCCAAACAATGTACAGGGGTCCCCGCGCACATAGCGCAGGGGTCCCCCCACAAACAGCCAATGTTGTAAAACTCGCTAGGCGCTAGTCGGGCGCCCGAGGGGGCCTAGCGCCTATGCGGGTTAGGCGGGGCCTAGGCGGTTTTTAGGCGAAAATTAGTCGTTATACCGATTTTTTTATAAATTTTATTTATAGGCTAATATACGAAACTAAAGCTATATCAAACTTTTCTTTTTAAATAAATAATGTCAATCTTAATAATATTTTTTTGTATTTATAATAAAAAAAATACAAAAAATAAAATTGAGTCCGCCTAGTCGGTCGCCTAGCCGCGTAGTCGTCCGACTAGGCCGATTAATCGGTTCCACCGATTAATCAGCGGCCTAGCCGAAAAGCGCCTAGGTGGCCGCCTAGCCCGAGTTTTACAACAGTGCATACAGCAGGGGACCTCACAGACAGCGCAGCTGTCCCCCGCACACACAGCAGGGGTTCGCCCATGCTGCGCACCAGATGGGCGGGTCCCCTGCTATATAACATGGGTCCAATGAGCAGGGGACTCGTGCTATGTAGCAGGGGACCCACTGCTATTTTTAAAAAAATACCATGTCAAATGACGCAAATACCTTAAATTGAATTTGTTTTAAAAAAAGAACGGTGCTATTTTTTTAACGTTGACTACGTCAAAGGCCATTTTTTAAGAGTCAATTCGAAATCAAGCCCCATTAAGGGTTTGATTTCGAATTCATGCCCTGTTGGAGAATTTAGGTTAAATGACCCATTTTGTGTGGTGTAGATAAGTGGTATGAAAGATATATGAACTGGTATAGAATGATCGTTTTGTGTTACAAACTGTCAACATACTGGTATGTCATAGCAATGAAGTGGTACTGCAGAAAATAAACTGGTATCAGATGACCATAAACTGGTACTGATTTATGGTTTTGTGTTACAAGATATTGGTATGAAAGAGCAATGAAGTGGTACTGTAGAAAATAGGTCCTTAAAACTAAATTTTTGTACAAGAGGGTCTGAATCCTAAATGATAGTTATGTGGGGACCTGAAATGAAAATGCCTCTTTTTTTAAATATTCTCAGAATTGCTGCTCACTCTGCGAGAAATGCTTGTTTGGTGAGAGAATAGTGTTGTTTTCAATAACTATTACAAAAGGGAGTACCATATGGTGTAATTTTACCCTAAATAAAGGGAGTACCGTATAGAAACGTGGGTACTGGCCTAGGTAGTGGGTAAGTGTTAATCCATATGGTGTAATTTACCCTAATTATTTTTAAGTGTTAATTAAGTTTCAGGCCCCAAAAAATTGTTTTAATTTAGATTTTAGGCATCTGTCAAAATATTTTTATGGTTAAGGACCCAATTTTTATAAAATTTAGAGATAAGGATCTAAAATTTACGCAAGTGTTATACAATGTATATGAACTGGTATCGGACTATCGTTCTGTGTTATTACATAACAATGAAGTGGTACTGTAGAACGGTGAATTGGTACTGCAGAACCATAACGTGGTATTACATGTCATCAAGTGGTATTGGAAAACACTTAAGTGTATCCGTCCTTATAATTACAAATTTTGGAACTGAAAACTAAATGAAACTTATGTTGGGGAGACATCAAATTGTATTTTTCAAAGAAAACCAAACGTTTTCGCGGAACCAAACCCTCAATTCAAAATAGTTCATCGGAGTGCAACCTTTTCGAGATCAATACGACGCACCCTTCAGGAGAAGAACGCAAGGGAAGCTGAAGAAATACCGTTTGGTCGGTGGGACAAAGAATGGGGGAAATTGATTCAGACTCCGAAAGGTGCGTTTCTCAGATGGAGTCTCAGAACGACGCCGTTGGCGAAGACTCAGTTTTGCTGGGATTCATCATCGCAAACATCGTGGGAATTCGTTATTACCATGGCAGAATCAGTGGACGCGAAGTTGTCGGCTTAGTCCGAGAAGAGTTGAACCCTTATGACGAAAACGCAATTAAGGTTATAAACACGAGGTCTCACCAGGTGGGCCACATCGAACGGTCCGTTGCAGCCGTGTTGTCTCCTATGATTGATAATCGTTTAATCACCGTCGAAGGTATTCTTCTTTCCTTTCTTTTGTTCGTTTTAAGCTTTTGAGGTATTTGGGGGATATGTTGAGTTCAGTCTCAGCCTCACGGGAATGCTTTTCGCGCTTGAATTTTGTCAGCCTCACTCAGTGAATGTTACTATTGAAAAATGATGTTATTATGTTTCGGCCTTGTAATAGGTATAGTACCTAAACCTCAAGGGAAGGGCAGCAAATTCAAGATTCCGTGTCAAGTTCACATATTTGCCAGAATTGGGGAATGGGAGACTGTAGATTTAGCTCTCCGCGAAGGTGGATTGCAGTTAATCTCAGAAAACAATGTTTCTTTTACTTTATCTGAGTCGATGGCAGTCAAAGAGAAGAGAAGCGGCTCAACGGAGAAGAGCGTGGATGATATTTTCAAGTTATTGGACATAAAAGTCAGTAAGAAGGAAGCAATAGAAGCATTGCAGCCGCCGAAAGAGATAATAAAAACAGAGCTTTTCTTGCATCAGAAGGAAGGACTTGGATGGCTGGTGAGTAGGGAGTGTTCGAGCGAGTTGCCTCCATTTTGGGAGGAGAAAGATGGGATTTTCGTGAATGAGCTGACCAATTACCAAACTGAATCGAGGCCCGAGCCTCTGTGGGGTGGAATTTTTGCAGACGACATGGGCCTTGGAAAAACCCTCACTCTGCTTTCGTTGGTTGCATTTGATAAATGGACCCTTTTTCAGAGTAAATTAAATGTTGAAGGCAGTGAACTTTCTGAATTCTCGGGTAGGAATGTGAAGAGGAAAAGAAACAGTAAGAAGGCTGACAATTCCAAAAATAAGGGCAAAAAGCCACTCCTTAGTGACGTGTTCTCCGATGTAGAGCCAAAGACAACCTTAGTTGTTTGTCCACCATCTGTCTTCTCATCGTGGATTACACAGTTAGAGGAACACACAGTGAAGGGAAGCTTGAAGATGTACATGTACTATGGAGAAAGGACGAACGACGCCAAAGTGCTTCAAAAGCACGATATCGTACTCACCACCTACACGACTCTAGCAAGCGAGGATTCTTGCGAAGAATCTCCAATTAAGAAGATGGAGTGGAGAAGGGTCATACTCGATGAGGCCCACGTTATTAAGAACTCAAACACCCATCAGTTTCGGGCTGTCACTAATCTGAACGCTAAGCGTAGGTGGGCAGTAACTGGGACGCCCGTGCAAAACAACTCATTTGATTTGTTTTCGCTGATTTCCTTTTTGAAGTTCGAACCACTTTCCAACAAGAGCCTTTGGAATACACTGATACAACGGCCGCTTGCTCAAGGGGATAAAAGGGGCATCTCACGGCTACAGGTCCCTATATTTTCTTTTAATTCATCTATTTCTTCAGATAATTGCCATTCTTTATACTATTCTGCTTTTTGAGACGAGCCTTCTTTATAATGGTGTAATATGTGATCTTGCAGGTACTTATGGCAGTTATATCATTAAGGAGAACAAAAGAGAAAGGTTTGCTTGGTCTACCGTCTAAGAGCATAGAAACTTGCCTCGTCACACTCAAGGAAGAAGAGCGCCGAGCCTACGATCAAATGGAAGAGGAGGCAAAGAAAATCATCAAAGGCTATATGTCCAACGAAAGCGTCGTTAGAAACTATTCTACGATCCTCAGCATACTCGTAAGGCTACGCCAGATATGCACTGATCTCGCCCTCTGCCCTACTGATCTCAGAGCCCTAATTCCACCTTCCCAAATCGATGGTACTTTCAGTTTTTGGGATATATATCATCATTATCATTATGTTCTCTAACCTTTATAACCAACATCGAAAATAGATGTGCAGAACAACCCTACTCTATTGGAAAAACTGCTCGTAGTATTACAAGACGGGGAAGACTTCGACTGCCCAATCTGCATATCTCCCCCAACAGACACCGTAATCACCCTCTGCGCACACATCTTCTGCGAATCTTGCATCACCAAAACCTTAAAACGAAGCAAGCCATGTTGTCCAATGTGCCGCCGCCCGCTGTCCGAATCCGACCTCTTCAGAGCCCCTCCTCCTCAAGACTGTTCTCAGGCCGAAAATTCATCTCCCAAAAATCCATCGTCTTCGAAAGTCTGCGCTCTCCTAAAACTCCTATCCCACAGAAGCCCAGACACTAAGTCGGTGGTCTTCTCTCAGTTTCGAAAGATGCTGATTCTGCTCGAAGATCCTTTAAAAGGGGCGGGCTTTAAGGTTGTTCGATTAGATGGGACGATGAATGCGAGAAAAAGGGCTCGAGTGATCGAAGAATTCGGTCAAGATGGCGGGCCCACGATTTTGCTGGCGAGCCTAAAGGCTTCGAACGCTGGGATAAACTTGGCAGCTGCTTCGACTGTTTACTTGTTCGAGCCTTGGTGGAATCCTGCGATTGAAGAGCAGGCGATGGACAGAGTTCACCGTATTGGGCAGAAGAAGGAAGTGAGGATTGTTAGGTTAATAGCTGCGGATACCATTGAGGAGAGGATATTAAGGTTGCAAGAGAATAAGAGGGAGCTGGCGAGGAAAGCTTTTGGTAAGGTGGGGAGGAAGGATAATAGGGAGATTGGAAGGGATGATCTTCGTACTTTGATGGACTTGTGAGTTTGTGTCTTGTATTTTATGTAGAAGTTAGGACTTTGGAAGTTTCAATGGAATATCTCTAGTAAGGTGCATCAATTTTGGAAGAATGTTAATGCTCTCAAGTGAGATTTTAAGAGAGCAAAAGAACGTTGTTCACTTTGTCAGTGTTGTTCGTCTTTTGTAAGACTTGGAGGAAGTTTGAGCGACTTGTTATTAGCAAACTTACAAAGTGAGTTTCTAAGCCCGTTAAGGGTCACATTCTTAGTACAAGAGAGAGTGGGTTGGGAGCTTTCTTTCGTTCGGACTTCAGTGTGCTCAAGAAAGTGAAACTGTGAGACAGACAGGGATTTTGATGTTCCGAGGTTTTTTTTTCTTTTCACAATTAATATTATGAAACTGGAGAAGAATTAACCAGCCCAAAGTCACTGGATAATTTATCTTGGATTTGATAGTTTATAATAGCGAGTTATCTCGGGCTTTACATGACATTTAAAAACAAAATAAGATTATATTGGATAAACCGAGTTCTATATTGACTAATCCAACTACTCTAGATGAGCATGCTCATTGAAAACTTTTGGACAATGAATCCAACAGTCAAATATTTATATTATAATTTAATTAAACCGGAAATCAATTGAGATTCGTGAATTTGACTTGGAATAAAATGATTAACTGATATATATTTATAAAAAAGAATAATAATAAAGTAGTCACGAGGGAATAATAATGTTAAATAGTTTTAAAACCACCCACTAGATGATATTCTATATTTCTATTATGCCCTTCTCTTTTTAGTTAATAATTTCTTAAAATTAATATAAATATATTATATATCACACCCATTTGAGTGTCCAAATAAACTGTCTTAAACGGACCACAATTAACTAAAACGAGTATTATATATATAGACAGAATCAGAGATACACAAAAGGCTCCTCCGAGATTTTTATTCTAGACACCACCGGAGGTGATATGACAATATCGTTAAAATATATGTTTATTATATTACGTATTCAATAATTTTTCTTTTTTTTTTTTTCATGTGTGGAGAGCACTACAAACATGGATAATAATAATAACAATAACAATAAAATAATAATAATAATTTCCAAACACGAATAAGGAAAATCCGCGATCAAGAAG
Organism: Craterostigma plantagineum; assembly: GCA_027422505.1. Taxonomy (NCBI): domain Eukaryota; kingdom Viridiplantae; phylum Streptophyta; class Magnoliopsida; order Lamiales; family Linderniaceae; genus Craterostigma; species Craterostigma plantagineum. The sequence goes on along the minus strand of JAPQWV010000201.1, from coordinate 353,682 downwards.
GTTTTTGTGTTTCATCAACACAATCACATGAGATAGTAAGATGAAATAGAACACAATAAAAAGAAGGGTATATTAAGATTCAGGACCCAAAAGTGATTAAAAATAGTTTTTAGGACCTTTATGAAAAAATTTAGTTTAAAGGATCCAATTTTTCGTAAAATTTAAAGATAAGGACCAACTGTTATAAAAGTATATAAACTGTTATCGGATGATCGTTTTCCGTTATTTTCAGAACAATGAACTGTTACTGAGGAACGATTAATTGTTACTAAAGACCAATAAATTGTTAGTGAATAATCGGGTCCTTAAAACTAATATTTTTCCTGACAGGGCCTGAACTAAAATTTCAGACCCTGACAGGGGACTGAACGAAAATTTCCCCTAAAAAGAAATGGCATAAAACGATGGGACAGTTAATTACTCATCTTGGTTACATTGTAATTAATTATTCCCGCCAGTAGGAAGTGTAAAGACAGGAGTAGGATGGCAATGGGGCGGGTCCGGACCTGGACCCGCCTTGGACCCGCTCCAAAATAACCGGGTTTTACCCGATAATCCGGGTCTCGGGGCGGGTCCCGGGTCTCAAAAGAAGAAACCCGGCCGGGTCCGGGGCGGGTCCCGGGTTTGGCAAACCCAGCCTCGAGACCCGGCCCGAAACCCGCCCCGGAAATATATATTATACTTCAATTCGTAATTACGTATTATATAGAATTATTGCTAATATTATGAATAGGAAATATGTTGGTCTTTATGGTAGAAGTTTGGTATTATAGATGGAAGGTCGCGGGTTCGAGTCTCAAGCACTACATTTATCCATTTTAATCTTTAAAAAATAAAAAGAAAAGAAAATATAAAAAAAATAATATAACGGGTATGGCGGGTTGGACCCGCCCCGCTCGGGTCTGGCCTGGGGCGGGGCGGGTCTAGACCCGAAGCGGGGCGGGGCGGGTCCCGGGTCCGGGGAAAAGTAACCGGGGCGGGTCTCGGGTCCGGCCAAACCCGCCCCATTGCCATGCCTAGAGTAGGGGTGGCCCTTCGGGTTCGGGTATTCGGGTTTATCCGAACCCGACCGGGTTCGGGTATTTCGGGTTATTTGTCGGGTATCGAGTAACCTGATACCCGGTAATTATTAATCGGATCGTGTATCGGGTTATTCGGGTACCCGATATATTATTTTTTGAAAAAATAGTTTTGATACATACAAAATAAAAATATATAATTACATATTTAGATATTATCTAACTTGAGTGATGTTAAATTTTTAAATAATATTTCGACTAATTTTTTATCTTATTTGTATAATTAACAAGAGATATTTTATATCAATGCATGAATCATTACAAAATTTAAAATATGTTACTTTATAAATAAACATATAAAAATATAACAAAATATTATTATAAGTTATATTTAATACTAACATGGATATTTTGATAAATATTTGAATTATAATATTTCTAGAACTACTTCCAATAAAAAAAATCTTGTACCCGACGTCGGATACCCGAACCCGATATATACGCGACAAGCGGGTACCCGCGTAGATCGGGTCGGGGTCGGGTAGTGAAAGTCTTAACCTGAACCCGAACTACGCGAACCCGAACTACCCGATACCCGACCCAATGCCCACGCCTAGATAGGAGTACGTAGACACCGTCTTCTATATGTAATAAAAGCTGATTACTTGAAAAAATAATTAACCCGTGATTTCTATGTGCATATTGTGTTAAACCACACGGTAATTTAATAATCTTTACAATTTAACACGTCAAGTGTAATATAATAAATGACATTTTCTATAATTTTTTGCGCGGTGGGCATGTAGTAAATGATAAATCACACTCTTATTAATTGTTAGTTAGAAAGAATTAAAATATCATATCTTGTAGAATAGGTGAAACACGTTCCACCAAGTCTAATATTATATTAGATTAAAGAAGGGAAAAAAAGATGATGAAAGACCATCACGACATGAATAAGAGTCACTCTCATCCTCATCCTACATAGTTAAATAAGACAAATGCAAATACCGTAGTCCAATAATTACCTCCCCCGGACTATGATCACTATGTTGTAATATTTCCAGGAATTTATTTAAATATTAATTGTATCGATCGCGTTTTGTATAAATAATAAACCATCCTTATAGTAGCGTATTATAGTACGTTTCGTGGAGATGGTCGAGTTAGAGGCAAAGATTTCTGAGGACGATGAAAAAGGGTTCAATGAAGAAGACAGTGTTAGGGTTCAAAGGAGGCAGCTTGGTGGTGTTAGAACTATGCCTTTCATTCTTGGTATTCTCTCCTTTGTAATTTAATTTAATGCTACTTTCTTTCTTCTGATTTTTTGTTTAGTATGTAAGAAACACACACTCGCACAGGAACATATCTATACACATATTCGTCGTGTCAGTAGTGTTCATTAGAGATCTGTTTATCTTTTCCTTTTTTTTTTAGAATTTGTGATTTTTGAGGGAAAGAAATTGCAATTTGTTCACCCAGAAGTAAATTGGAAGGCAAGTGTAGTCATCGTTTCACTTTTTAAAGAGTTCCTCATCTCAACGATAGGTTAAACTGTTGAGCTCTATCTTCAAGTGGTTTGATTCATTTAGACTCCTTAATTAATTATTTATTTACGTCAACTTGGACTATGGAAAATAAATTAATTATTATTTGCTGTTATCACTCTAATGTCGTGACATGGATCTTTTATACGAGATAGTTTCAGGCCGGCAATTCAAAAAAAAAAAAAAAAAAGCATAATAATGTGTTATTTTTTATTCTTGCATTGCAATTCGCAACTCAATTGGATTTCAACTGTCTATTTCAACTCTGCATACCATGAACATACATCATCAAGTGATGTGATAATCTTTCTTTGCATTACTACCATAATAAGCACGCTATTGCGGAAATGCAATAAGATTTGAAAGGACTTGTTGGAAATTGATATTCAAAATTTGGACAGCAAATGAAGTATGCGATAGGTTCGCGGCGGCTGGTTTCCACGCAAACATGATCACATACCTAACTGATGTCCTAAACCTGCCACTTGTCAAGGCTTCTAACATACTCACAAACTTCGGCGGAACTTCAAACTTCACCCCAATCGTCGGCGCATTCATCGCAGACTCATACGCGGGACGATTCTGGACCATCATAGTCGGCTCCATAATTTACATCATGGTAATAAACAAGAACAATAATCGATCACTTAAAACTACTCGGATGATTACTTGGCAAGCGAAAACTTACTTGTGAATTGTGGGGCACATCTTCTATGTTAAGGGAATGGTTGCCATCACCGTGTCAGCGTTCTTGCCTAACCTTCGCCCACCTTATTGCCCGACCCAAACAAACTGCCAAGAAGCTTCGGAAAAGCAGCTATGGGCTCTCTACGCAGCCCTTCTATTGACTTCGCTGGGCATCGGAGGACTCAGACCGTGCGTAGTGACCTTTGCAGCCGATCAGATAGACATGAGCAAGGCCAAGACTGAATCGAGAAAATGGAATTTCTTCAATTGGTATTTTTTCTTGATGGGATTGGCCTCTCTGCTTGCGATAACCGTGGTTGTCTATATCCAAGACAACGTAAGCTGGGCTTGGGGGCTTGGAATCCCGACTATAGCCATGGGGCTATCTTTTGTGGTTTTCGTCGTGGGCTCGAGGCTGTATAAGAAGGTGAAGCCAGGAGGGAGCCCATTCGTTAGGTTGGCTCAAGTGGTGGTTGCAGCCGTAAGGAAGCGTAGAGTCGTCGTCGAACCTCATGGTTCGGGTGGTTTGTATGATAATCGAGAGCTCGATGCTGATATTTCGACGAATGGGAGGCTTCTGCACTCTGATCAGTTCAAGTAAGCTCTCTTAATCATTTCATCAAACACTAACCAGGCAAAGTTTTTCTTTGTTGACTCTTTTTTCCGTTCTAACCGAGGAAGATGGCTCGATCGGGCGGCTGTAGTGACCAGCACGGACGTGAAATCGTCGAATCAGCCGAATCTCTGGCGATTATCGACGGTCCATAGGATCGAGGAGCTCAAAACCCTAATTCGATTGGTTCCGATTTGGGCGGCAGCGATATTGCAAGTGGCGTCGCATTCCCATCTACAGAGCTTCGTCATCACGCAAGCTCGTACCATGGACAGACACCTTTCGAAATCCTTTCAAATCCCACCTGCTTCGATGTCCATCTTCAGCACTATCACCGTCCTAATCTTCCTCCCTCTGTACGAACGCTTGTTCGTCCCCATAGCGCGCCGTTTCACCAAGAAACCCCAAGGCATAACCTGCCTTCAGAGAATCGGCGTAGGGTTCTTCATCGGCATCTTCGCGACGGTGGTGTCCGCCTTCGTCGAAATCAAGCGGAAGAGAGTCGCGGCGGACCACAACCTGCTCGACAAGCCGGCGGCGAGTGGGATACCCATAAGCGTTTTCTGGCTCGTCCCTCAGTATTTCTTACACGGATTGGCGGAGGTGTTCACGGCCGTCGGGCACCTTGAGTTTCTGTACGATCAGTCGCCGGAGAGCCTGAGGAGCACGGCGGCGGCGCTGTACTGGATAGCGATCGCACTGGGAGATTACGTGAGTACCCTTATGGTGAGCCTCGTGCACAAGTACAGCGGCGGCGGGAAAAGGAATTGGTTGCCTGATCGGAATCTGAACAGGGGTAGATTGGAGAATTACTACTGGCTCGTGATGTGCGTCCAGTTTGTGAATTTGGGTTACTTCGTTGTGTGCGCATGGCTTTATCGGTACAAGCCGATCGAGACGACGGAGATGGTTCGTTGTAATGACGAAGAACGTAAACATTGATGAAGAAAAAGCGAATGACTTTGTTCAACGCTAATATTTGTTTTTTTATTGCAACGAAGATTAAATGGTCGTATGGTATGGACCAAATTATTATCTGCGCGGCCATTTTACAGTATTATAATTGTTATGTATTTTATTTAACTTTATATATAACGGGGTAACCCTCAAAACTGCGGATTTGTAATTCAAAAGTCGAGCTCCAAGTTCATTATACGAACATCACTATGTAGTTTGGAATTCTTTAATTTAATATTTATCAGTTAAGGTACTGGACGACTATTTGTAGATCGTAACAGACGGCAAAATAAGGTACTACGTTCTTTGTAGTTTTTGTACTACAGAATACATTCTAAGGTATTATAACAGAATAAAATAGGATACCATACCATTCACATATTAGTGGTTTGGAAATTATTAAGAAATCTGAGAATTGAAATACAAAACCATACGTTTTAAGGGTTAAACATCAACTTTTACCAAATGAACATGTAATATATATACATATAATAAAATAGTTTCGAATGAAAAACTGATTCGAGCGGCGATAAAAAATACTTACCTTAATAATCTTTACCAAATTTAATGTGTATAGAACTTCGCATATTACATCATTGTACCTTATTGTGGTGCAATATTGTACCATAAGTAGTTTGTAATACCAAAATCTTTAAATAAGAAGCTGACATATTACAAATTTTGACAGGTGGGAGCATCTACGACGTGTCAGATACTTTCAGATAATGTTCCAACAGAAAGTGTCTTAACATATTTTATATGTACATGGTTATTAATTAATATGAAGCCGACTGTAAACTTGTGAACATTATTTGGGTTTTTTCTCCATCTAAGAAGGATCGGGAGAAGACGTTTTTTAAGTTAGGGTTTGTGGGTTTGTAGAGAGAAGATGGAGAAAAAGTTGGTAGCATTCTTTGATATTTAAAATGAATAGCTTTTAAATGTATTCACGGTAAGAAACAAAAAGGACCCCATGTATTAGTGGACTCTATAACATCATATCTTCCTGAAAAACCTCTCGAAAACCATGTCATTTCACAAAAAAAAAAGGTATGAAGGTACAAAAACGCTTTCGATCTTTCAGAATAAACCATTTGCACTCATATTATTGTTAGTCTTTAAAACACAATCATAACTTGCAATGCACAGACATTGTATGTTGGGGTACTAAAATTGTTTCTGTCTTGTTACCGCAAAATAGTTGCACATTTCTACTTAACACAAAATAGTTGTGGATTTCTAATTCAGTATGCCAAAGAACACTACTGTCAAAAGCACCAAGAAGCGTCGAGAATTTGTCATTCTGCACCACATTAGTTACAAATCTGAAGTTATAAACTACTTTGAAGTGTCTATTACAAGTATATTGTGCTATACAAACTACAACCAGCACATTTCATTTTCCGAGTAAATTTAGATTACGCAGGCGGTCTTCAACACGCGTACGAGAATATAACGTTATTTCCATATTTCACGGTCGAAATTCAATAATAAATTCGAATACCGACTTTATGGAAAATAAATTATTTTGGTGCCAAATTTCGTAATCAATTGAATTCCGCCATACATTTTGAATTGACCAATTCGAATGAGATTCGACCGTTTTTTTTTATCTTTTTGACAAGTATTAAGAGCTATTTTACACTATTGAGATATTCATTGAATGGCATCCTTTCACTGCAAATTTGATATTAACATTGATCATGCAATTTATTTTAGTGTTCTTTCACTATCCATGTTGATCCATGTTCAGAGAATGATTATGCTAACTTGGAATTTTGACTATGCATTACTCCCCCTTAGTTTCTGAATAGTGTATTATTAAGCATTTAACCCTGTAACAAGATTTTCTTCACAAACTTTAGCCATATTATCTAATTGTTCATATCCATATATACTCATGTCATTGTAAGGAGTAAGTCAACTTCAATTGTTCTATATATACACCGAGCATAACAATGCTATATACATCAAGCACATACCCATTGATAGAAAAGCATATGGATAACAACAACAACAATAACAACAAAGCATTTGTTTGCAGCACTTGCAAAAGCTCATTCACCTCATACGATGCGTTAGGAACTCATATGGTTTCCCATCTCAGAGAAGAGCGGCGATTGGGTATATACGTACCACCCGGGGCTCCATTGTTGCAAGGGCCGAATGTGCTCAACCTTCAACATCAGGAACAACCACCAATAAAACAACGTAGGCTCTATCGATGTCCCATATGCGACAAAACATCACCAAATCGCCATTCCATGGCGGCCCACCGTCGTTACTGTCGTGGTCCAAGCAGAATAGTAAATCATTTTGACCTCAACGCAGTGCCCTCTGAAGAATAGATATTCAAGAAGAGATCCTTACGTCGAGCTACTGTTGAAATATTTGATAATGTTGTCATTCTTATTATAGTTGTGTTTATTTTCCCCTGAGATTTGTTCTTGCATTTCCGTTATCATTGGTTACTTGTAGCTCCTTTCAATGGATCTCTATTATAATTTTACTTGTTAGAAATCAGGAAATCATTAAGTCTGGTAAATAATAGTTGTGGATGAATTGAACAACATTTAACTTGGACCAAAACTGGTAAAGCGATAATTGGTCGGATGACAAGAGAGCGAGTACTGTTGTGGACAGTTCATAATTCTGAACCCAAGATCAGAACGAAGGATAAACCTTGGAGATTGGGAATTGAATTGGATAATGAACTGAAGACTGGAGGAAGATTGGAGAATCGGATTGGTCAAAAAGCTTAATCGCACTAAAGCTTGAGCTGCAACTGAATTGATCAAACTAAATCAGCTAGCAGTTTTATCATGTTATGGATAAAAAACATAGAGATCGGAGCACAGATGCAAGAAAGCCAACCACGTTCCACTGAGATGCCTTCTTTACTGATAAGAAGAAGAGATGCATTAGTAGTTAACCTTCAAACGTCGAGAAACAAGTGTTGTCAAACAAAACTGGTCTTCACACACCCACACAAAGGTACAGTGCGACAACTTCATGGCGAAGGACATAGGGTTCGAGAACCCCGCGGGCGCGGAGAAGCACCAGGCGGTGGCCCTCCGCGTCAGCGCGGACAAGGCCATCTTCTACAACTGCCAGATGGACGGGTACCAGGACAAACGCTGTACGCTCACACGTACCGCCAGTTCTACCGCGACTGCTTGATTTCGGGGACGGTCGACTTCATCTTCGGAGACAGCGCCGCCGTCTTCCAGGGGTGCACCATCGTGCTGAGGAAGCCTCTGAGCAATCAGCAGAACATCGTCACCGCCCACTGGGATCGTGATCCAAAACTGCATTTCGGCCGGCACATGGCACGACAGAATTTGTTTTTCGCTACGCCTTGTGCCGGCCGGAAATTCCGACCCGTGTTTGATAATTCATCTACGTACGAATGATTTTTACGATAATTCGTTACACCCTGCACTGCAGGGACAAAAATATCGATCGATCGACCCTAAAATATTAAATCGATTTTTTTTTCGTTTTGATCCATTGACGAAGATCGTTCGAATTTATTTGTGTGTAATTTTCAGTATTTCGTACCAGAATTTTGTCTACACGTTAGTTTTTCTTTTTAAATTAATTTAAATTCATAATGGCAAAAATGTTTTTTTACGGTCCTTTAGAGGGCGGTAACTAGAAAAAAGGGACGATGAATAGTAATCCACTTGATTTATGGTCCCTACCAATTTAAGTGGATTTTCCTTTTCCTTTTCTTTCTAATCAAAGCTGACAATCCCGAAAAGACCATTACATCCCTGCGAGCGTGACCTTGGCGTCAATGTTTATTGCCAACTAAACAAGTCGTCCTCGTCGTGCTTCTTCAGTTAGGTTTGTCCGCTGTACCAAATTCCTCCGACGAGATCGGGCATTCTGCACCGACCGATCTCTCTCCGTCGCTCGGATCCCGATTTCCTACTTCTCGTAAGATTTCTCAGCATTTTATATTGCAACAATTGCCAATTTCATTGAGCTCATTTGATGCTATTCGTCGCGGAATGTCGGTTTGAGAGATACAAATACAACAGATCCTGGTTTCTCAAAAAATATATGAATGTGTTGGGTGATTGGTTAGATCATGATTCTTGTATGAAAGATCATGAGAAAGTTGAGGACTGTAGATGGTGAGGAGGAAAGTATAATAAGACTTACCGTGATCTGATTTTAAGTCCATCAACTGTCCGATTCTCATCTGGGATTCTAATCACAAATTGAGTGTGCTTATTTTAGAATAGCATAGTAATATTTGTGGGGTTTCCACCTTTGAAGATCGTTTTTTATGTGATTTGGTGTCCCAAAGGAGCTCAATTTACAGGGTTGACAATATTTGCCTATGTCCGGGTTTTGAGAATCAATTCAAAATCTTGCTCTTTGGATACACTTGTTTATGTACATTTCAGCCACGGGGTACTGGCTTAATTGATTCTAGTCCCAGATTGTCCTTAGTGTAACAATCTTCATGCATTGTTGAAGTGAAGAGAAGAAAACGTTTGTCATGGTTCTCATTTTTGGTCTATCGCCCATCTTTTCAATTGTCTCCTCTGGATCTTAGTACTCCTGGCTGGTTTGGCGAAAGAACTGTGAATTTTCTCCCCAACAAAAAATGTGTATAGGAAAATTAGACAGTCTTGCGTGTTTACCGCCAAAAGGTTTTGTTTAGTTTCTACTCACAGAGGTAGGTTTGTTCACGCTTTGCCTGATATTACAAGTTAAGTTTTTTCTTTTATTTTTCAGGGAAACTCAAATGGGTACAGGGAGTGAAAGCTGGCATTTGGAACTAAGCTATGATCAATGGCTCCCACTTCCGGTATCTGGTCAGAGGCCTGCTGCCCGCTACAAGGTTTTCTTGATATCACTTTGAACTCTCCGTATCTCAAAGTTGCTTCCCATTGCAAATCGTTTGGCCTCGGTTTTCATTTTGTTTCCCTTTGATGATCATAATTTCAAACAGAACTCATTTCCTCAACCGCAATTTCTGTTTTTAGCATGCTGCAGCAATGTTTGATGAGAAGTTATACATTTTGGGTGGAAGTCGAAATGGTAGATATTTATCTGATATTCAGGTACCATTTATTTTTCACTGATATTCATAAAACATGTGTGTGTGTGTGTTGCACTTATCGTTAATGGAAGCTGTTTTAGGTTCTTGATCTGAAAACGTTGTCATGGTCAGCTGTAAAATTGAGTATGGGCAGTGATGCAGAAAATAAAGATCGCTTCCAACACCAAGTTATTCCAGCAATTGCTGGTCACAGTGTGGTAAGATATTGTTGCTAATTCGCCTATTTGCATTGTGCCAATAGATTCACTAAATGTTAGACTGGTTTTCTTTTGTAGGTCACAAATTAATTGATTGATATAGCTTATAATTTTCACCTACAGGTCAAGTGGGAATCAAAACTTTATCTTCTTGCTGGACTCTCGAAGAATGCTAGTGACAAAGTGACAGGTTTGTAACGAGTTTTTGCTCCTTTGGATCCATCTCAATCATGCCATAGGATTGAAGTTACTTCTGTTTAATACAATGACTTTATGCATTGTTTGATGGTTTATTTGCTGTAGTGCACTATATTGACCTTGAATCTTACACTTGTGGTGTGGTTGAGACATATGGAACTGTGCCGGTAACTCACCAACCTTTCTGTTTTACAGCTCATGGTCCAATTTTCTTCTTTCTTTTATTGTGTTGTTCTATGTTTTAGCACATGTCTAACCAATTTTATTATTATTGTAACACATATTTCTTCAGGTAGCTCGTTCTGGGCAGTCTGTCACAGTATTTGGTTCTAAAGTTATCATGTTTGGTGGGGAAGACAAGAACAGACGCTTGCTAAATGATATCCATGTTCTTGATTTGGAGACTATGACGTGGACCGCTGTTGAGACTACGTAAGTAAATTGATATCCTGACATATCCTAACCAGAAATCACTTCTAATTTCATCTGACTAATATTTGATAACATCTTTTGTTATACTCCACAGCCAAGGACCTCCAAGCCCGAGGTTTGATCATACGGCTGCTATACATGGAAACCGCTATCTTTTCATTTTTGGTGGATGCTCTCATTCAATCTTTTACAATGACCTCCATGTGCTGGACTTGGAAACGGTGAGTTTTTAAGGCAATAAGGTTCAGTCGATTTCGTTTCGAATTGTTCACTGGTAGTATTCTTTTTGACGTGGCATTTTTCATGTAAACCATACCATGCAAGCTTACTTAGTTTGATATTCTTTGCTTCAGTTTCCAACCGATTATTAGTTCGTAGCTTTATTATACGACCTTTTGCAACAATGTGTTATACTATTGCATCCATACAACACCACATGTCCAGAAGAGCTTGGAGTTTCTTCACACGTTGACCATTTCACCTTTCACAATAATTTATATCAGTGAAATCTAAATCTTGTTTATAACTTCATAACTTCAAATCCCTAATTGTCTCTTTACCCAGGTGGGAATGCGGGCATGATGTTAGACTACTATATGATTGATCTAAATCACTAGGCCTCATGCAAAACTACACTTTTGCTTGTTGATAATCTTTATGTAACATTACAAAATAAAATCTGATAACGATTATTTCTTTCTATCGTGCAGATGGAGTGGTCCCGACCCCAAATGCAGGGTGATATGGTTACTCCCAGAGCTGGTCACGCGGGTGTGGCAGTTGATGGGAACTTATATATAGTTGGCGGTGGGGATAACAAAAGTGGTAAGTATATGATTATTTCCACCTTCAAGAATCTCAGGCAATTTGTTAGAGTAAAGACGATGTGAGCCTTGGAAACAAAATTAGATCAAAGTCTAACCCTGAAACAAACTCAAAACTGATCTTCCAAAACTTCAATCGATGCTTGCAGGCCCTATATGTAGGATTTGCTTATGTCTAACCTAAGTCTTAAAAACCTTATTCGGTTTAGGAAATATCTAACTTTTCTCCTTCTTTACAGGTGCGCTCGAAACCCTTGTTGTAGATATGTCAAAGCTTGCAGTGTCCGTGGTCACGAGGGTGCAAGAACGAGATCCCCTCGCCAGTGAGGTGAACAGACCATACTTATATGCAATAAGCGCATTTCGTAAAGTTGAAAACACTCAATTTTTAATCTTTTTTTTTTAGTAATATTATTCTGACGTGAACAGGGGATCAGCATATGTTCCGCCTCACTAGGTGGTGAAACATTCTTGTTCACATTTGGTGGCTACAATGGCAAGTATTACAACGAGGTAGCATCATATATTACTACACTCAACATCTTTTATTAAATATATTAACTCATCAATCATAGTAGTGTCTCACTTGTCTGTTCATGTAGATATTTTGCATGAGGGCGAAACCGAAGAACTCATCACGTCCCAAGATCTTGCAATCCCCCGCAGCAGCAGCTGCGGCGGCTTCTGTCACTGCTGCGTATGTGTTGACCAAAAGTCAAACGGACGATTCCAGGGTTATCCACCAAGTGGTGGAGGATAATACCACCCCCTCTCTTACTTTCAGAATTAGTTCAATCAGAGAAGAGAAAGTTGCGTTGCAGTCAAGCCTTAGTGAGGCTACTAAGGATAACTCTGTTCTCAAGGCTAAGCTTGACGAACTCAATGGGAACTACGAGGAGCTATCGAAGGTATTTACGCTTTCTTTTTTGATAATTTGGCCTGCATCGATCATCCTATTGATTGATTCGTTTTTCAGGAGTTACATTCAGTGAGGGGACAAGTTGCTGCTGAGATATCAAGATGTGCCAAATTGGAGGTTTTCTTTTCTTCAGTGCTTTATAATTTTTCCAAACTGGGAACCCTTGTATGTCAAAAGCATAATGAAAGTAAAATTGCAGGCACAAATCGAAGCGCTTCAGAAGATTCTCGAATCGTTGCCAGCTTTGGAAGAAGAAGTTCGATCCCTTAGGTCTGATAAGTCTGCATACGAAAGGGACATTGAGCTTTCTGCCGAGAAACGGCAAGGCTCTGCTGGAAGTGGCCTTTGGAAATGGGTTGCTGGATAAGTTTAATTACGTTGTAGTACTTTTAACTATAAGAGTAAACTTTGATGTGGAATTCACAATTGGTTTGAATTATGTATTAAATATACTGTTTTAACTTATTGTTGGGAAAGGCGATAGTGGCATATTATTCGAAATTTTAATAAGGTCTACAAATATTCGATTACATTTTAACCTTTTACTTTATGACGATATCCAATACGTCGACTTGGGAATTCAACTTTTAAGAATTACATTACGTTTCGCATTTTTTTTTTACACTTAAGCTGCGTTTACTTGGCAAGTTTGGTAAGATAAATTCTCTTTGGATTATTAATAGTAAGGCTTATCCAAGTCATGTGTTCACTTTGCAAGATGTGAGTTGAGTTAATTTCAGTACTATTTTTAAATTACAAAAGTAAGCTTTAATTCATCAATACATAATTTTACAAAAGTAACATTTAATTAATTAATAGATGAAGCTTATCGTTTAATTGATATTTTCTGCCTATACTACCAATCTTTTAATTAACTCGGATCACATATCAAGGATTATAGTCTAGTTCAGATATTTGCCTCCTTACTAATATGTTTTTACACACATAAATAACAAATTATCAAACGTTAAAGATTTGACAGGTGATAAAGAACACCTACGGATTTCATAAATCAAGACCACCGTAGATAAAAAACGGTTGACAAAACAGAATATTCTTTGATGCCCTAGAAAAACAACACATGTATATAGCTGTCGAAGTACTAATACCAATTCCTACACGCATGCAAACATTCCGATACTCGTAGACAAGCGCGATGATATCTCATATTTCTTACCCAACATATATCTTTCTACTAATGATGTTCTCAACGGCGACTCTTGCCCAAAAACAGACAAACTGTTTCCTTTCGCGTAAGTTCTGGGTTTACGTTCACAACGATCTCCCTCACAAGCAGCCACCTCTAACCATACACTGCGCATCGAAGGACAACGATTTAGGGAACCACACGCTATACAAGAATGAAGAGTTTCGCTTCGACTTTTGCCAGAAGTTTTGGACAACGATGTTCTTCTGTCGCTTTTGGTGGAAGGACATGACCACGGCTTTCGAAGTGTTCAACGTTAAGGAGATCAGCCCGAAGTGCACCGATGGCGTGTGCTATTACTCCGTAAGAAGATCGGGTTTCTTCTTATCTGGTTATTACCCGCCTCGTGAGTTTGAGAAAGTTCATTGGTGGCCTTTCGGCGGTGGATCCATGGTTTGATCGATATGAAGACGCTGGATATTTTAAGTATCTACGTGATATGAGTTATATATTATTAGTCTTTTATTATATTAAGGCGCAGGGCCTTATATAAACTGTCGTTGGCATGTCAATTTTATTATTACCATTGTACACTTCTTAAATTATTTCATGAATAGTTAATAACTTGTTGAAACATAACTCATTATCTCTATAAGAATAACATTTGAAATATAAATTAAATAACAAAATTATTGTGAAAACTATCTAGTACATAAGTTGACTAAACTGATTTTTTCTTCACAATTATATTAGTTGCACACACATAAAGTGTGCAATAGGGACTAAAAGGCCTTCATTTAAAGTCAGCCTAAAAGTCAGTAATTAAGATTTGTGACTATTTTTGCGATCTTCTCAAAGTGAACTTTTGGATTAGAAGTCCATTTCAGAAGCGTGTCCAAACAAACACCCTCTTAGTATTGGACTTATACGTAGGTGTTATTTCAGTTTTATGATGGACTGGACTGTAATTATCGAAAGTATTAACTCTACTCGACAAATTAAGGGATTACAGTCCCCGAGTCATGCGTAGCATGAAGTTTTTTAGTCCGAGAAAGAAATACTGTGACGTGCGTACATAATTTGGAAGATCAAAATCGTTGCTTATCGTGAACAACAACAGCTATGATCCAACCAGGTACGCTTCTGCTTTCTGTTTAGCGATTTTTGTTAGTCGAAAAATGTGTTCTGAGTTTTTGGCGGACTAAAATGTGACTGGTTTTTGGCGGACTATATGTAGGTGGTATCTATAAATGTATAACTAATAAGTAGATATATATATATATTTTTTTTTTCTATTCTCCGACTACAAGTTTCACAGTAATATTTTCGAGCATATGTGGCATCATACAAGTTCATCGGATTCATCAAGTGGCGAATCAGAGCAGTTTACGTTCGTTACTGGGAATCAGCATATATTAGGTCCTTGTTATTTAACGACTCCAAATGTTGTGATTAAATCATTTGAACATGTTCGGTTCTTTTTTTTTTTCACTTTCGATATGACTGTCTCTTGGCATGATATGTTGATTTCAGAAACCTCGTCGATGATTTTATAATAGAGTTGATTTCCTCGCTCTCCATAAAATAAGTTTCAACCCAACAGTTTTTTTGGCCCATTTAATCGGACGGCGCCGTGTCCCACACGAATCCATCTAATGAGCGTTACAACTACTTTGTCCTCCGGTCAGGAACCCTCACGCTAACACGAATAATTGAGATATAACCGTTTAAGTGTAACTTAACAACTTCCTGCTCAATCCTAACATTTGGAAATTACGCCCGTATGATAACACTTTGAAAGGCGTGGATATGTTTCGGAGAGCGGCATTTCTAAACGCACCCGAGCTACCTATTATAAGAGCGAAATGTTTGGCGCCGATAACTCGGAACAAACCGCACACACACTTAAGCCGCAAGAGTTTCGAGCTTGATAGAAGACACGAACCAAGTTCGTTTACCCATATTTTGTCCAACGGGAGAATACATCTCCACATAAGCACATAAACATGAATATCACTTCAAACCAACACACAGGTTTCGCGGTAAACCTAGTTTGCCTATAAGATGATCAGCGCAGACTATTTCTATTCTACTACATTTATTTTTATAGAAATACATCTCTTCATCTTCGGCATAACACTATGTCTTCGAGCACCAAAGTCCTCGAACGGCCTTCTCGTGCCTGCGTACTCGTAGGGCCACCATATTTCAACTAATTTTTCTAAAAAATTAATAACGTACAAAACGGGGGGATCAACTATCCCATCAACCCATAAAATATCAAATACAACCCGGGAGGACCTTGTCACCCTTAACATATCACCCGAAAATATAGCCTAAGTCCACGCTAGCGATTTTAACGTATCATACATACACAACATATAGTAAATTTGGTGCGGAATTAGTCGAAAATCGCCGAAAACCGCACACCCCTACATCTATTTGTCTTACAGATGGGAGGGCAACACGGCGTAACTTGTCACTAGCGTTACATTGCCGGTCCAACTAAGTTTTTTGACTTATTATTGATAATGACAAAGAAAATTCCTACAGTAAACTAATAATTAATATTACATCAATTCAACTACGAAGAAGATTCACGCTATGTTTCAAAGTTGTCCTATAATAAATATGGACGAAGAAAAATAAATTAAGTTTTAGTTGTCGTTTTGTTTTCATTTCCGTTAACATAATAGTCATTAAGAAATGTTGGTGAATGATGTTGCATTGCATCTACGGAACTTGATATCTATTTTGTAGCCATCCATAGAGCGGAATACAAATCTCTTTATGTTCTAAATGCTTAATGAAAAATTTCTTGGATTCTATATAAGGCCAACGCCTGGTTCATTTAGGCATCAAACTCATCACAAAACATAGTCTTTCATTACTAATTAGGAATGGCCGTCATGGTTAAACTCAGCCTAGTCGCAGCGGCATTATTGCTAGCTTTTGATATGTGGGCATATCAATCGTCAGCACGAACATTGCCTGATGCATCCTCGTCATCATCATCAATGGTAGAGAAACATGAGAAATGGATGGCACAATACAAGCGTACTTACAGAGATGATGCAGAGAAGGCCCGGAGGTATCAAATATTTAAGAACAACGTGGAGTACATCGAATCCTCCAATGCCAAAGGATCGAAGCCTTATAAACTTGCCGTAAACGAGTTCGCGGATCTAAATAACGACGAATTCACGGCCTCGCGAAACGGATTTAAACAAAAGTCCCGGTCGAAGATGCCAAACGCTGCTCCGTCGTCGTTTAGGTTTGCGAATGTGAGTGCAGTTCCATCGACCATTGACTGGAGAAAGAAAGGAGCCGTCACACCTGTTAAGAACCAGGGTTCATGCGGTACGTGATTCTAAATTAATTACTGATAAGATACTTGAGTTCCCACTACAAGTCGGCTAATTACGCAAGTTCTGAATTATTTTGGCCCAAACATTAATGAAACAAAATTGGTATAGGTTGCTGCTGGGCTTTTTCGGCCATCGCCGCAACAGAAGGCATCAATCAGATAAGCACTGGAAAACTAATCTCCCTATCCGAACAAGAACTCGTTGACTGCGACACGCGCCAAGATATGGGTTGCAATGGTGGTCTCATGGACAACGCCTTTGAGTTCATTATCCAAAACGACGGAGTCACAACCGAATCCAACTACCCTTACGAGGGAACAGATGGTACTTGCAACACTAAGGAAGAATCGTTGCACGCTGCCAAAATCACAGGATACGAGGATGTTCCTGCCAATAGCGAATCCGCATTGGAAAAAGCAGTTGCCAATCAACCAGTTTCCGTCGCAATAGATGCAAGTGGATCAGACTTCCAATTCTATTCGAGCGGAGTTTTCACGGGACAGTGTGGAACGGACCTGGACCACGGCGTCACTGCAGTCGGTTATGGAGAAGCAAGTGACGGAACCAAGTATTGGTTGGTTAAGAATTCGTGGGGAACTAACTGGGGTGAGAATGGTTATATAAGAATGCAAAAGGATGTTAGTGATCCGCAGGGGTTATGTGGCATTGCCATGCAATCTTCTTACCCAACTGCTTGAAACCTAAGTATTATACTGCAATGTCGAATTAATGTGTACGTATACGGGAAGTTGTGTACAGTAAAGGTGTTGCATATGTATTCTCGAAGGTATGTGAATATAATGAAAATCCTACCAGACTCTCGGGTTATCGAGTAATTTACATACAACTGGGATTTATTCGGGTACCCGATATATATTTTTGTTTTTTAAAAAAATATCTTCATAGGTAAACAAAAATAAAGTATAGTTACATATTTAGTGTCAATATCTAACTTGAGTGATGTAAAAGTTTCAAAATATTTCGATTAATTTTCTTATTTTGATTGTATGATTAACAAGTGATTATATTATCAACGCATAAATCATCATACAAACTTAAACTGTATTCTCAAAACTTAATAAATAAACATACAAAAATATGTCTATATGAAAATAAAGTATCCAAATATTACAAGTGATATTTAATATCTGTATACACATGCATATTTTAATATGTATAAGCATTATAAGATATGGGTACCCGAACCCGATATACGCGACAAGCGGGTACAAGCCGTAGATCGGGTCGGGTCCAGGTTGCGAAATTCTTAACCCGAACCTAAACTACACGGACCCGAACTACCCGACCCGATACCCACCCCTAGCCTCACTCATGATCGATCATAGAAATCGCAAGGTTTTGATGGTTAATATGATTTCGCTCTTTTTTGATAAGCTGAATTTTGTATCCATTCAGCAAATTCTAACGAAAGAATATAATACAAAATTTGGGCAAACTTACTCACATAGGAGAGTAATAGACTACCCAAGCTTTATTCTCATACGCTTAGAAAGGTAATAGACTACCCAAATTCATGCTCATGCAACAGTTATTCTCATACGCTTAGAAAACACGGAACATCCAGCGAAACCCAAGCGTGTCTCGCTGTTTATCGCAAAACAAAAGTATGCTGTACGACCGAGGCGGTCCATGATTCCAAGACTAGGGGCTCAGACCTAGTCCCCACGATGCCTTAACCCGCATATATAGAGATATCGAAGTCGTATGAAACCTCCATTTATTTGGGTTGACAAGTAAGTAAACCATGATTGTGAAATAAAAGTTCGTAAACAAATTAAATAAAGGCTTAATTACTTTTTTTGTTCCGTAACTTAGGGGGCGTGGCATTATAGGGACTGCTAATTTAGGGTGTGGCATTATATGGACAGTAAGTTCTAAGTCGTGCAATTTATAAACATTATACCTGATTTTTTCCCAAAATACATCACATGGCACGTACGTGGCCGATTTTTATACCTGATTTTCCCCCAAAATTCATCACGTGCCACGGTGATCGATTTCGACGTGGCGCCCGACCGATGACATGCCTGTTTTACAGAGATTTTTTTGTTTTTTTAAAATATTTCTGACATTGCGACACGCCGGACTGTAAATGATGTGGCATTTCAGTAAAACGGGCATGTCATTGGTCTGGGCGCCACATCAATTTCCGGTATAAAAATCGGTCACGTAGTTGGCACGTGATATATTTTGGGGAAAAATCAGGTTTACTGTCTATAAGTTGCACGGCTTTAAAACTTATTGTTCACATAATGTCACACCCTAACTTAGCGGTCCCTATAATGGCACACCCCCTAAGTTATGGAGCCAAAATAATAATTAAGCCTTAAATAAAAGTATCCACTTAAGAATTATCAATCTTATATAACCGAATGCCTTTTATTTCTGGTGAAAAATAAAATTAAAGAATCTTAGTAAATAAAATAATCAAATTAAATAAAAAGATTATTCCTATAAGGAATATAATCCATTGTATGCTACAACTAATGCTCTAAGTAAAGTTATAAGTGTCACTGGGCTATCGACTAGTTTGAGGTGAATTGCATATAGGTACATCTCGTATGCTACAACCTAACTCCGACGTCGCCAGCCGTCCCGCCTCAATGTAGGTCTGCGCATGTGTGTGACTGAAAAAACATATGAATGTAGTAAATGTTTCATGACGGGATACACATTGGTGGGGCCGACGACAAAAACAATCATCACCAGTATACCTATAACAGTTGATGTTCTAGAAATATATGAATTTTTAAACTACCAACATCCATTACATTGAAAACAATTGGGGCGTTCAAGGAGATGCTTTCCTAAAAGATTTCTTAAGAAACTTGGCATTCACCTTCAAGAAATTGGGCATTCATCTAAAAGAATACATAAGGTTTTGAAGATGTCTAAGTAAAACGAGCTCAACAAGAATAACCGCGAAGAAAAATAAGTTCTATACATCTATTTGCCTTACAGGGGAAGAAGGCAAACACGGCGACACTTGTCTCAGTAGCGTTACATTGCCGGTCCAACTAAGTTTTTTAACTTATTATTGATAGTGACAAAGAAAATTCTTACTGTAATAATTAATATTACATCAGTTCAACTACTAATGAAGAAGATTCACGCTATGTTCAAAGTTGTCCTACTATAACAAATATAGGCGAAGAAAATAAATTAAGTTTTAGTTGTCGTTTTGTTTTCATTTCCGTTAACATAATAGTCATTGAGAAATGTTGGTGAATGATGTTGCATTGCATCTACGGAACTTGATATCTATTTTGTAGCCATCCATAGAGCGGTATACAAATCTCTTTATGTTCTAAATGCTTAATGAAAAATTTCTTGGATTCTATATAAGGCCAACGCCAGGTTCATTTAGGCATCAAACTCATCACAAAACATAAATAGTCTTTCATTACTAATTAGGAATGGCCGTCATGGTTAAACTCAGCCTAGTCGCAGCAGCATTATTGCTAGCTTTTGATATGTGGGCATATCAATCGTCAGCACGAACATTGCCTGATGCATCCTCGTCATCATCATCAATGGTAGAAAAACATGAGAAATGGATGGCACAATACAAGCGTACTTACAGAGATGATGCAGAGAAGGCCCGGAGGTATCAAATATTTAAGAACAACGTGGAGTACATCGAATCCTCCAATGCCAAAGGATCGAAGCCTTATAAACTTGCCGTAAACGAGTTCGCGGATCTAAATAACGACGAATTCACGGCCTCGCGAAACGGATTTAAACAAAAGTCCCGGTCGAAGATGCCAAACGCTGCTCCGTCGTCGTTTAGGTTTGCGAATGTGAGTGCAGTTCCATCGACCATTGACTGGAGAAAGAAAGGAGCCGTCACACCTGTTAAGAACCAGGGTTCATGCGGTACGTGATTCTAAATTAATTACTGATAAGATACTTGAGTTCCCACTACAAGTCGGCTAATTACGCAAGTTCTGAATTATTTTGGCCCAAACATTAATGAAACAAAATTGGTATAGGTTGCTGCTGGGCTTTTTCGGCCATCGCCGCAACAGAAGGCATCAATCAGATAAGCACTGGAAAACTAATCTCCCTATCCGAACAAGAACTCGTTGACTGCGACACGAGCCAAGATATGGGTTGCAATGGTGGTCTCATGGACAACGCCTTTGAGTTCATTATCCAAAACGACGGAGTCACAACCGAATCCAACTACCCTTACGAGGGAACAGATGGTACTTGCAACACTAAGGAAGAATCTTTGCACGCTGCAAAAATCACAGGATACGAGGATGTTCCTGCCAATAGCGAATCCGCATTGGAAAAAGCAGTTGCCAATCAACCAGTTTCCGTGGCAATAGATGCAAGTGGACCAGACTTCCAATTCTATTCGAGCGGAGTTTTCACGGGACAGTGTGGAACGGACCTGGACCACGGCGTCACTGCAGTCGGTTATGGAGAAGCAAGTGACGGAACCAAGTATTGGTTGGTTAAGAATTCGTGGGGAACTAACTGGGGTGAGAATGGTTATATAAGAATGCAAAAGGATGTTAGTGATCCCCAGGGGTTATGTGGCATTGCCATGCAATCTTCTTACCCAACTGCTTGAAACCTAAGTATTATACTGCAGTGTCGAATTAATGTGTACGTATACGGGAAGTTGTGTACAGTAAAGGTGTTGCATATGTATTCTCGAAGGTATGTGAATATAATAAAAATTCTACCAGACTCTCGGGTTATCGAGTAATTTACATACAACTGGGATTTATTCGGGTACCCGATATATTATTATTTTTTTTAAAAAAATATCTTCATAGTGTCAATAAAGTATTGTTACATATTTAGTGTCAATATCTAACTTGAGTGATGTAAAAGTTTCAAAAATATTTCGATTAATTTTCTTATTTTGATTGTATGATTAACAAGTGATTATATTATCAACGCATAAATCATCATACAAACTTAAACTATATTCTCAAAACTTAATAAATAAACATACAAAAATATGTCTATATGAAAATAAAGTATCCAAATATTACAAGTGATATTTAATATCTGTATAACATGCATATTTTAATATGTATAAGCATTATAAGATATGGGTACCCGAACCCGATATACGCGACAAGCGGGTACAAGCCGTAGAGCGGGTCGGGTCCAGGTTGCGAAATTCTTAACCCGAACCTAAACTACACGGACCCGAACTACCCGACCCGATACCCACCCCTAGCCTCACTCATGATCATAGAAATCGCAAGGTTTTGATGGTTAATATGATTTCGCTCTTTTTTGATAAGCTGGATTTTGTATCCATTCAGCAAATTCTAAACGAAAGAATATAATACAAAATTTGGGCAAACCTACACATAGAAGAGTAATAGACTATGCTATCTCATGCTCATGCAACAGTTATTCTCATACGCTTACAAAACACGGAACATCCAACGAAACCCAAGCGTGTCTCGCTGTTTATCGCAAAACAAAAGTATGCTGTACGACCGAGGCGGTCCATGATTCCAAGACTAGGGGCTCAGACCTAGTCCCCACGATGCCTTAACCCGCATATATAGAGATATCGAAGTCGTATGTAACCTCCATTTATTTGGGTTGACAAGCAAGTAAACCATGATTGTGAAATAAAAGTTCGCAAACAAATTAAATAAAGGCTTAATTACTTTTTTTGTTCCGTAACTTAGGTGGTGTGGCATTATAGGGACCGCTAATTTAGAGTGTGGCATTGTAGGGAGAGTAAGTTCTAAAGTCGTGCAATTTATAAACATTATACCTGATTTTTCCCCAAAATACATCATATGGCACGTACGTGGCCGATTTTTATACCTGATTTTTCCCCAAAATTCGTCACGTGCCACGGTGATCGATTTCGACGTGGCGCCGGACCGACGACATGCCTGTTTTAGAGATTTTTTTGTTTTTTTAAAATAATTTCTGACATTGCGACACGCCGGACTGTAAATGATGTGGCATTTCAGTAAAACGGGCATGTCATTGGTCTGGGCGCCACATCAATTTCCGGTATAAAAATCGGTCACGTAGTTGGCACGTGATATATTTTGGGGAAAAATCAGGTTTACTGTCTATAAGTTGTACGGTTTTAAAACTTATTGTTCACATAATGTCACACCCTAACTTAGCGGTCCCTATAATGGCACACCCCCTAAGTTATGGAGCCAAAATAATAATTAAGCCTTAAATAAAAGAATCCACTTAAGAATTATCAATCTTATATAACCGAATGCCTTTTATTTCTGGTGAAAAATAAAATTAAAGAATCTTAGTAAATAAAATAATCAAATTAAATAAAAAGATTATTCCTATAAGGAATATAATCCATTGTATGCTACAACTAATGCTCTAAGTAAAGTTATAAGTGTCACTGGGCTATCGACTAGTTTGAGGTGAATTGCATATAGGTACATCTCGTATGCTACAACCTAACTCCGACGTCGCCAGCCGTCCCGCCTCAATGTAGGTCTGCGCATGTGTGTGACTGAAAAAACATATGAATGTAGTAAATGTTTCATGACGGGATACACATTGGTGGGGCCGACGACAAAAACAATCATCACCAGTATACCTATAACAGTTGATGTTCTAGAAATATATGAATTTTTAAACTACCAACATCCATTACATTGAAAACAATTGGGGCGTTCAAGGAGATGCTTTCCTAAAAGATTTCTTAAGAAACTTGGCATTCACCTTCAAGAAATTGGGCATTCATCTAAAAGAATACATAAGGTTTTGAAGATGTCTAAGTAAAACGAGCTCAACAAGAATAACCGCGAAGAAAAATAAGTTCTATACATCTATTTGCCTTACAGGGGAAGAAGGCAAACACGGCGACACTTGTCTCAGTAACATTGCCGGTCCAACTAAGTTTTTTAACTTATTATTGATAGTGACAAAGAAAATTCTTACTGTAATAATTAATATTACATCAATTCAACTACTAATGAAGAAGATTCACGCTATGTTCAAAGTTGTCCTACTATAACAAATATAGGCGAAGAAAATAAATTAAGTTTTAGTTGTCGTTTTGTTTTCATTTCCGTTAACATAATAGTCATTGAGAAATGTTGGTGAATGATGTTGCATTGCATCTACGGAACTTGATATCTATTTTGTAGCCATCCATAGAGCGGTATACAAATCTCTTTATGTTCTAAATGCTTAATGAAAAATTTCTTGGATTCTATATAAGGCCAACGCCAGGTTCATTTAGGCATCAAACTCATCACAAAACATAAATAGTCTTTCATTACTAATTAGGAATGGCCGTCATGGTTAAACTCAGCCTAGTCGCAGCAGCATTATTGCTAGCTTTTGATATGTGGGCATATCAATCGTCAGCACGAACATTGCCTGATGCATCCTCGTCATCATCATCAATGGTAGAGAAACATGAGAAATGGATGGCACAATACAAGCGTACTTACAGAGATGATGCAGAGAAGGCCCGGAGGTATCAAATATTTAAGAACAACGTGGAGTACATCGAATCCTCCAATGCCAAAGGATCGAAGCCTTATAAACTTGCCGTAAACGAGTTCGCGGATCTAAATAACGACGAATTCACGGCCTCGCGAAACGGATTTAAACAAAAGTCCCGGTCGAAGATGCCAAACGCTGCTCCGTCGTCGTTTAGGTTTGCGAATGTGAGTGCAGTTCCATCGACCATTGACTGGAGAAAGAAAGGAGCCGTCACACCTGTTAAGAACCAGGGTTCATGCGGTACGTGATTCTAAATTAATTACTGATAAGATACTTGAGTTCCCACTACAAGTCGGCTAATTACGCAAGTTCTGAATTATTTTGGCCCAAACATTAATGAAACAAAATTGGTATAGGTTGCTGCTGGGCTTTTTCGGCCATCGCCGCAACAGAAGGCATCAATCAGATAAGCACTGGAAAACTAATCTCCCTATCCGAACAAGAACTCGTTGACTGCGACACGAGCCAAGATATGGGTTGCAATGGTGGTCTCATGGACAACGCCTTTGAGTTCATTATCCAAAACGACGGAGTCACAACCGAATCCAACTACCCTTACGAGGGAACAGATGGTACTTGCAACACTAAGGAAGAATCTTTGCACGCTGCAAAAATCACAGGATACGAGGATGTTCCTGCCAATAGCGAATCCGCATTGGAAAAAGCAGTTGCCAATCAACCAGTTTCCGTGGCAATAGATGCAAGTGGACCAGACTTCCAATTCTATTCGAGCGGAGTTTTCACGGGACAGTGTGGAACGGACCTGGACCACGGCGTCACTGCAGTCGGTTATGGAGAAGCAAGTGACGGAACCAAGTATTGGTTGGTTAAGAATTCGTGGGGAACTAACTGGGGTGAGAATGGTTATATAAGAATGCAAAAGGATGTTAGTGATCCCCAGGGGTTATGTGGCATTGCCATGCAATCTTCTTACCCAACTGCTTGAAACCTAAGTATTATACTGCAGTGTCGAATTAATGTGTACGTATACGGGAAGTTGTGTACAGTAAAGGTGTTGCATATGTATTCTCGAAGGTATGTGAATATAATAAAAATTCTACCAGACTCTCGGGTTATCGAGTAATTTACATACAACTGGGATTTATTCGGGTACCCGATATATTATTATTTTTTTTAAAAAAATATCTTCATAGTGTCAATAAAGTATTGTTACATATTTAGTGTCAATATCTAACTTGAGTGATGTAAAAGTTTCAAAAATATTTCGATTAATTTTCTTATTTTGATTGTATGATTAACAAGTGATTATATTATCAACGCATAAATCATCATACAAACTTAAACTATATTCTCAAAACTTAATAAATAAACATACAAAAATATGTCTATATGAAAATAAAGTATCCAAATATTACAAGTGATATTTAATATCTGTATAACATGCATATTTTAATATGTATAAGCATTATAAGATATGGGTACCCGAACCCGATATACGCGACAAGCGGGTACAAGCCGTAGAGCGGGTCAGGTCCAGGTTGCGAAATTCTTAACCCGAACCTAAACTACACGGACCCGAACTACCCGACCCGATACCCACCCCTAGCCTCACTCATGATCATAGAAATCGCAAGGTTTTGATGGTTAATATGATTTCGCTCTTTTTTGATAAGCTGGATTTTGTATCCATTCAGCAAATTCTAAACGAAAGAATATAATACAAAATTTGGGCAAACCTACACATAGAAGAGTAATAGACTATGCTATCTCATGCTCATGCAACAGTTATTCTCATACGCTTACAAAACACGGAACATCCAACGAAACCCAAGCGTGTCTCGCTGTTTATCGCAAAACAAAAGTATGCTGTACGACCGAGGCGGTCCATGATTCCAAGACTAGGGGCTCAGACCTAGTCCCCACGATGCCTTAACCCGCATATATAGAGATATCGAAGTCGTATGTAACCTCCATTTATTTGGGTTGACAAGCAAGTAAACCATGATTGTGAAATAAAAGTTCGCAAACAAATTAAATAAAGGCTTAATTACTTTTTTTGTTCCGTAACTTAGGTGGTGTGGCATTATAGGGACCGCTAATTTAGAGTGTGGCATTGTAGGGAGAGTAAGTTCTAAAGTCGTGCAATTTATAAACATTATACCTGATTTTTCCCCAAAATACATCATATGGCACGTACGTGGCCGATTTTTATACCTGATTTTTCCCCAAAATTCGTCACGTGCCACGGTGATCGATTTCGACGTGGCGCCGGACCGACGACATGCCTGTTTTAGAGATTTTTTTGTTTTTTTAAAATAATTTCTGACATTGCGACACGCCGGACTGTAAATGATGTGGCATTTCAGTAAAACGGGCATGTCATTGGTCTGGGCGCCACATCAATTTCCGGTATAAAAATCGGTCACGTAGTTGGCACGTGATATATTTTGGGGAAAAATCAGGTTTACTGTCTATAAGTTGTACGGTTTTAAAACTTATTGTTCACATAATGTCACACCCTAACTTAGCGGTCCCTATAATGGCACACCCCCTAAGTTATGGAGCCAAAATAATAATTAAGCCTTAAATAAAAGAATCCACTTAAGAATTATCAATCTTATATAACCGAATGCCTTTTATTTCTGGTGAAAAATAAAATTAAAGAATCTTAGTAAATAAAATAATCAAATTAAATAAAAAGATTATTCCTATAAGGAATATAATCCATTGTATGCTACAACTAATGCTCTAAGTAAAGTTATAAGTGTCACTGGGCTATCGACTAGTTTGAGGTGAATTGCATATAGGTACATCTCGTATGCTACAACCTAACTCCGACGTCGCCAGCCGTCCCGCCTCAATGTAGGTCTGCGCATGTGTGTGACTGAAAAAACATATGAATGTAGTAAATGTTTCATGACGGGATACACATTGGTGGGGCCGACGACAAAAACAATCATCACCAGTATACCTATAACAGTTGATGTTCTAGAAATATATGAATTTTTAAACTACCAACATCCATTACATTGAAAACAATTGGGGCGTTCAAGGAGATGCTTTCCTAAAAGATTTCTTAAGAAACTTGGCATTCACCTTCAAGAAATTGGGCATTCATCTAAAAGAATACATAAGGTTTTGAAGATGTCTAAGTAAAACGAGCTCAACAAGAATAACCGCGAAGAAAAATAAGTTCTATACATCTATTTGCCTTACAGGGGAAGAAGGCAAACACGGCGACACTTGTCTCAGTAACATTGCCGGTCCAACTAAGTTTTTTAACTTATTATTGATAGTGACAAAGAAAATTCTTACTGTAATAATTAATATTACATCAATTCAACTACTAATGAAGAAGATTCACGCTATGTTCAAAGTTGTCCTACTATAACAAATATAGGCGAAGAAAATAAATTAAGTTTTAGTTGTCGTTTTGTTTTCATTTCCGTTAACATAATAGTCATTGAGAAATGTTGGTGAATGATGTTGCATTGCATCTACGGAACTTGATATCTATTTTGTAGCCATCCATAGAGCGGTATACAAATCTCTTTATGTTCTAAATGCTTAATGAAAAATTTCTTGGATTCTATATAAGGCCAACGCCAGGTTCATTTAGGCATCAAACTCATCACAAAACATAAATAGTCTTTCATTACTAATTAGGAATGGCCGTCATGGTTAAACTCAGCCTAGTCGCAGCAGCATTATTGCTAGCTTTTGATATGTGGGCATATCAATCGTCAGCACGAACATTGCCTGATGCATCCTCGTCATCATCATCAATGGTAGAGAAACATGAGAAATGGATGGCACAATACAAGCGTACTTACAGAGATGATGCAGAGAAGGCCCGGAGGTATCAAATATTTAAGAACAACGTGGAGTACATCGAATCCTCCAATGCCAAAGGATCGAAGCCTTATAAACTTGCCGTAAACGAGTTCGCGGATCTAAATAACGACGAATTCACGGCCTCGCGAAACGGATTTAAACAAAAGTCCCGGTCGAAGATGCCAAACGCTGCTCCGTCGTCGTTTAGGTTTGCGAATGTGAGTGCAGTTCCATCGACCATTGACTGGAGAAAGAAAGGAGCCGTCACACCTGTTAAGAACCAGGGTTCATGCGGTACGTGATTCTAAATTAATTACTGATAAGATACTTGAGTTCCCACTACAAGTCGGCTAATTACGCAAGTTCTGAATTATTTTGGCCCAAACATTAATGAAACAAAATTGGTATAGGTTGCTGCTGGGCTTTTTCGGCCATCGCCGCAACAGAAGGCATCAATCAGATAAGCACTGGAAAACTAATCTCCCTATCCGAACAAGAACTCGTTGACTGCGACACGAGCCAAGATATGGGTTGCAATGGTGGTCTCATGGACAACGCCTTTGAGTTCATTATCCAAAACGACGGAGTCACAACCGAATCCAACTACCCTTACGAGGGAACAGATGGTACTTGCAACACTAAGGAAGAATCTTTGCACGCTGCAAAAATCACAGGATACGAGGATGTTCCTGCCAATAGCGAATCCGCATTGGAAAAAGCAGTTGCCAATCAACCAGTTTCCGTGGCAATAGATGCAAGTGGACCAGACTTCCAATTCTATTCGAGCGGAGTTTTCACGGGACAGTGTGGAACGGACCTGGACCACGGCGTCACTGCAGTCGGTTATGGAGAAGCAAGTGACGGAACCAAGTATTGGTTGGTTAAGAATTCGTGGGGAACTAACTGGGGTGAGAATGGTTATATAAGAATGCAAAAGGATGTTAGTGATCCCCAGGGGTTATGTGGCATTGCCATGCAATCTTCTTACCCAACTGCTTGAAACCTAAGTATTATACTGCAGTGTCGAATTAATGTGTACGTATACGGGAAGTTGTGTACAGTAAAGGTGTTGCATATGTATTCTCGAAGGTATGTGAAATATAATGAAAATCCTACCAGACTCTCGGGTATCGAGTAATTTACATACAACCCTATGGGATTTATTCGGGTACCCGATATATTATTTTTTTTTAAAAAAAAATCTTTGTAGGTAAACAAAGTTACATATTTAGTATCAATATCTAACTTGGGTGATGTAAAAGTTTCAAAATATTTCGATTAATTTTCTTATTTTGATTGTATGATTAACAAGTGATTATATTATCAACGCATAAATCATCATACAAACTTAAACTGTATTCTCAAAACTTAATAAATAAACATACAAAAATATGTCTATATGAAAATAAAGTATCCAAATATTACAAGTGATATTTAATATCTATATACACATGCATATTTTAATATGTATAAGCATTATAAGATATGGGTACCCGAACCCGATATACGCGACAAGCGGGTACAAGCCGTAGATCGGGTCGGGTCCAGGTTGCGAAATTCTTAACCCGAACCTAAACTACACGGACCCGAACTACCCGACCCGATACCCACCCCTAGCCTCACTCATGATCATAGAAATCGCAAGGTTTTGATGGTTAATATGATTTCGCTCTTTTTTGATAAGCTGAATTTTGTATCCATTCAGCAAATTCTAAACGAAAGAATATAATACAAAATTTGGGCAAACTTACTCACATAGGAGAGTAATAGACTACCGAAGCTTTATTCTCATACGCTTAGAAAGGTAATAGACTACCCAAATTCATGCTCATGCAACAGTTATTCTCATGCGCTTACAAAACACGGAACATCCAGCGAAACCCAAGCGTGTCTCGCTGTTTATCGCAAAACAAAAGTATGCTGTACGACCGAGGCGGTCCATGATTCCAAGACTAGGGGCTCAGACCTAGTCCCCACGATGCCTTAACCCGCATATATAGAGATGTCGAAGTCGTATGTAACCTCCATTTATTTGGGTTGACAAGTAAGTAAACCATGATTGTGAAATAAAAGTTCGCAAACAAATTAAATAAAGGCTTAATTACTTTTTTTCCGTAACTTAGGTGGTGTGGCATTATAGGGACCGCTAATTTAGGTTGTGGCATTGTAGGGAGAGTAAGTTCTAAAGTCGTGCAAGTTATAAATATTCTACCTGATTTTTCCCCAAAATACATCATATGGCACGTACGTGGCCGATTTTTATACCTGATTTTTCCCCAAAATTCGTCACGTGCCACGGTGATCGATTTCGACGTGGCGCCGGACCGACGACATGCCTGTTTTACAGAGATTTTTTTGTTTTTTTAAAATAATTTCTGACATTGCGACACGCCGGACTGTAAATGATGTGGCATTTCAGTAAAACGGGCATGTCATTGGTCTGGGCGCCACATCAATTTCCGGTATAAAAATCGGTCACGTAGTTGGCACGTGATATATTTTGGGGAAAAATCAGGTTTACTGTCTATAAGTTGTACGGTTTTAAAACTTATTGTTCACATAATGTCACACCCTAACTTAGCGGTCCCTATAATGGCACACCCCCTAAGTTATGGAGCCAAAATAATAATTAAGCCTTAAATAAAAGAATCCACTTAAGAATTATCAATCTTATATAACCGAATGCCTTTTATTTCTGGTGAAAAATAAAATTAAAGAATCTTAGTAAATAAAATAATCAAATTAAATAAAAAGATTATTCCTATAAGGAATATAATCCATTGTATGCTACAACTAATGCTCTAAGTAAAGTTATAAGTGTCACTGGGCTATCGACTAGTTTGAGGTGAATTGCATATAGGTACATCTCGTATGCTACAACCTAACTCCGACGTCGCCAGCCGTCCCGCCTCAATGTAGGTCTGCGCATGTGTGTGACTGAAAAAACATATGAATGTAGTAAATGTTTCATGACGGGATACACATTGGTGGGGCCGACGACAAAAACAATCATCACCAGTATACCTATAACAGTTGATGTTCTAGAAATATATGAATTTTTAAACTACCAACATCCATTACATTGAAAACAATTGGGGCGTTCAAGGAGATGCTTTCCTAAAAGATTTCTTAAGAAACTTGGCATTCACCTTCAAGAAATTGGGCATTCATCTAAAAGAATACATAAGGTTTTGAAGATGTCTAAGTAAAACGAGCTCAACAAGAATAACCGCGAAGAAAAATAAGTTCTATACATCTATTTGCCTTACAGGGGAAGAAGGCAAACACGGCGACACTTGTCTCAGTAGCGTTACATTGCCGGTCCAACTAAGTTTTTTAACTTATTATTGATAGTGACAAAGAAAATTCTTACTGTAATAATTAATATTACATCAATTCAACTACTAATGAAGAAGATTCACGCTATGTTCAAAGTTGTCCTACTATAACAAATATAGGCGAAGAAAATAAATTAAGTTTTAGTTGTCGTTTTGTTTTCATTTCCGTTAACATAATAGTCATTGAGAAATGTTGGTGAATGATGTTGCATTGCATCTACGGAACTTGATATCTATTTTGTAGCCATCCATAGAGCGGTATACAAATCTCTTTATGTTCTAAATGCTTAATGAAAAATTTCTTGGATTCTATATAAGGCCAACGCCAGGTTCATTTAGGCATCAAACTCATCACAAAACATAAATAGTCTTTCATTACTAATTAGGAATGGCCGTCATGGTTAAACTCAGCCTAGTCGCAGCAGCATTATTGCTAGCTTTTGATATGTGGGCATATCAATCGTCAGCACGAACATTGCCTGATGCATCCTCGTCATCATCATCAATGGTAGAGAAACATGAGAAATGGATGGCACAATACAAGCGTACTTACAGAGATGATGCAGAGAAGGCCCGGAGGTATCAAATATTTAAGAACAACCTGGAGTACATCGAATCCTCCAATGCCAAAGGATCGAAGCCTTATAAACTTGCCGTAAACGATTTCGCGGATCTAAATAACAACGAATTCACGGCCTCGCGAAACGGATTTAAACAAAAGTCCCGGTCGAAGATGCCAAACGCTGCTCCGTCGTCGTTTAGGTTTGCGAATGTGAGTGCAGTTCCATCGACCATTGACTGGAGAAAGAAAGGAGCCGTCACACCTGTTAAGAACCAGGGTTCATGCGGTACGTGATTCTAAATTAATTACTGATAAGTTACTTGAGTTCCCACTACAAGTCGGCTAATTACGCAAGTTCTGAATTATTTTGGCCCAAACATTAATGAAAAAAAATTGGTATAGGTTGCTGCTGGGCTTTTTCGGCCATCGCCGCAACAGAAGGCATCAATCAGATAAGCACTGGAAAACTAATCTCCCTATCCGAACAAGAACTCGTTGACTGCGACACGCGCCAAGATATGGGTTGCAATGGTGGTCTCATGGACAACGCCTTTGAGTTCATTATCCAAAACGACGGAGTCACAACCGAATCCAACTACCCTTACGAGGGAACAGATGGTACTTGCAACACTAAGGAAGAATCTTTGCACGCTGCAAAAATCACAGGATACGAGGATGTTCCTGCCAATAGCGAATCCGCATTGGAAAAAGCAGTTGCCAATCAACCAGTTTCCGTGGCAATAGATGCAAGTGGACCAGACTTCCAATTCTATTCGAGCGGAGTTTTCACGGGACAGTGTGGAACGGACCTGGACCACGGCGTCACTGCAGTCGGTTATGGAGAAGCAAGTGACGGAACCAAGTATTGGTTGGTTAAGAATTCGTGGGGAACTAACTGGGGTGAGAATGGTTATATAAGAATGCAAAAGGATGTTAGTGATCCGCAGGGGTTGTGTGGCATTGCCATGCAATCTTCTTACCCAACTGCTTGAAACCTAAGTATTATACTGCAATGTCGAATTAATGTGTACATATACGGGAAGTTGTGTACAGTAAAGGTGTTGCATATGTATTCTCGAAGGTATGTGAATATAATGAAAATTCTACCAGACTCTCGGGTTATCGAGTAATTTACATACAACTGGGATTTATTCGGGTACCCGATATATTATTATTTTTTTTAAAAAAAATATCTTCATAGTGTCAATAAAGTATTGTTACATATTTAGTGTCAATATCTAACTTGAGTGATGTAAAAGTTTCAAAAATATTTCGATTAATTTTCTTATTTTGATTGTATGATTAACAAGTGATTATATTATCAACGCATAAATCATCATACAAACTTAAACTATATTCTCAAAACTTAATAAATAAACATACAAAAATATGTCTATATGAAAATAAAGTATCCAAATATTACAAGTGATATTTAATATCTGTATAACATGCATATTTTAATATGTATAAGCATTATAAGATATGGGTACCCGAACCCGATATACGCGACAAGCGGGTACAAGCCGTAGATCGGGTCGGGTCCAGGTTGCGAAATTCTTAACCCGAACCTAAACTACACGGACCCGAACTACCCGACCCGATACCCACCCCTAGCCTCACTCATGATCATAGAAATCGCAAGGTTTTGATGGTTAATATGATTTCGCTCTTTTTTGATAAGCTGGATTTTGTATCCATTCAGCAAATTCTAAACGAAAGAATATAATACAAAATTTGGGCAAACCTACACATAGAAGAGTAATAGACTATGCTATCTTATGCTCATGCAACAGTTATTCTCATACGCTTACAAAACACGGAACATCCAACGAAACCCAAGCGTGTCTCGTGTTTATCGCAAAACAAAAGTATGTTGTACGACCGAGGCGGTCCATGATTCCAAGACTAGGGGCTCAGACCTAGTCCCCACGATGCCTTAACCCGCATATATAGAGATGTCGAAGTCGTATGTAACCTCCATTTATTTGGGTTGACAAGTAAGTAAACCATGATTGTGAAATAAAAGTTCGCAAACAAATTAAATAAAGGCATTATAGGGACCGCTAATTTAGGGTGTGGCATTGTAGGGAGAGTAAGTTCTAAAGTCGTGCAATTTATAAATATTATACCTGATTTTTCCCCAAAATACATCATATGGCACGTACGTGGCCGATTTTTATACCTGATTTTCCCCCAAAATTCATCACGTACCACGGTGATCGATTTCGACGTGGCGCCGGACCGATGACATGCCTGTTTTACAGAGATTTTTTTGTTTTTTTAAAATAATTTCTGACATTGCGACACGCCGGACTGTAAATGATGTGGCATTTCAGTAAAACGGGCATGTCATTGGTCTGGGCGCCACATCAATTTCCGGTATAAAAATCGGTCACGTAGTTGGCACGTGACATATTTTGGGGAAAAATCAGGTTTACTGTCTATAAGTTGCACGGCTTTAAAACTTATTGTTCACATAATGTCACACCCTAACTTAGCGGTCCCTATAATGGCACACCCCCTAAGTTATGGAGCCAAAATAATAATTAAGCCTTAAATAAAAGTATCCACTTAAGAATTATCAATCTTATATAACCGAATGCCTTTTATTTCTGGTGAAAAATAATATTAAAGAATCTTAGTAAATAAAATAATCAAATTAAATAAAAAGATTATTCCTATAAGGAATATAATCCATTGTATACTACAACTAATGCTCTTAGTAAAATTATAAGTGTCACTGGGCTATCGACTAGTTTGAGGTGAATTGCATATAGGTACATCTCGTATGCTACAACCTAACTCCGACGTCGCCAGCCGTCCCGCCTCAATGTAGGTCTGCGCATGTGTGTGACTGAAAAAACATATGAATGTAGTAAATGTTTCATGACGGGATACACATTGGTGGGGTCGACGACAAAAACAATCATCACCAGTATACCTATAATAGTTGATGTTCTAGAAATATATGAATTTTTAAACTACCAACATCCATTACATTGAAAACAATTGGGCGTTCAAGGAGATGCTTTCCTAAAAGATTTCTTAAGAAACTTGGCATTCACCTTCAAGAAATTGGGCATTCATCTAAAAGAATACATAAGGTTTTGAAGTTGTCTAAGTAAAACGAGCTCAACAAGAATAACCGCGAAGAAAAATAATTTCTATACATCTATTTGCCTTACAGGGGAAGAAGGCAAACACGGCGACACTTGTCTCAGTAGCGTTACATTGCCGGTCCAACTAAGTTTTTTGACTTATTATTGATAATGACAAAGAAAATTCCTACAGTAAACAAATAATTAATATTACATCAATTCAACTACGAAGAAGATTCACGCTATGTTTCAAAGTTGTCCTACTATAATAAATATAGGCGAAGAAAAATAAATTAAGTTTTAGTTGTCGTTTTGTTTTCATTTCCGTTAACATAATAGTCATTAAGAAATGTTGGTGAATGATGTTGCATTGCATCTACGGAACTTGATATCTATTTTGTAGCCATCCATAGAGCGGTATACAAATCTCTTTATGTTCTAAATGCTTAATGAAAAATTTCTTGGATTCTATATAAGGCCAACGCCTGGTTCATTTAGGCATCAAACTCATCACAAAACATAGTCTTTCATTACTAATTAGGAATGGCCGTCATGGTTAAACTCAGCCTAGTCGCAGCAGCATTATTGCTAGCTTTTGATATGTGGGCATATCAATCGTCAGCACGAACATTGCCTGATGCATCCTCGTCATCATCATCAATGGTAGAGAAACATGAGAAATGGATGGCACAATACAAGCGTACTTACAGAGATGATGCAGAGAAGGCCCGGAGGTATCAAATATTTAAGAACAACGTGGAGTACATCGAATCCTCCAATGCCAAAGGATCGAAGCCTTATAAACTTGCCGTAAACGAGTTCGCGGATCTAAATAACGACGAATTCACGGCCTCGCGAAACGGATTTAAACAAAAGTCCCGGTCGAAGATGCCAAACGCTGCTCCGTCGTCGTTTAGGTTTGCGAATGTGAGTGCAGTTCCATCGACCATTGACTGGAGAAAGAAAGGAGCCGTCACACCTGTTAAGAACCAGGGTTCATGCGGTACGTGATTCTAAATTAATTACTGATAAGATACTTGAGTTCCCACTACAAGTCGGCTAATTACGCAAGTTCTGAATTATTTTGGCCCAAACATTAATGAAACAAAATTGGTATAGGTTGCTGCTGGGCTTTTTCGGCCATCGCCGCAACAGAAGGCATCAATCAGATAAGCACTGGAAAACTAATCTCCCTATCCGAACAAGAACTCGTTGACTGCGACACGCGCCAAGATATGGGTTGCAATGGTGGTCTCATGGACAACGCCTTTGAGTTCATTATCCAAAACGACGGAGTCACAACCGAATCCAACTACCCTTACGAGGGAACAGATGGTACTTGCAACACTAAGGAAGAATCTTTGCACGCTGCAAAAATCACAGGATACGAGGATGTTCCTGCCAATAGCGAATCCGCATTGGAAAAAGCAGTTGCCAATCAACCAGTTTCCGTGGCAATAGATGCAAGTGGACCAGACTTCCAATTCTATTCGAGCGGAGTTTTCACGGGACAGTGTGGAACGGACCTGGACCACGGCGTCACTGCAGTCGGTTATGGAGAAGCAAGTGACGGAACCAAGTATTGGTTGGTTAAGAATTCGTGGGGAACTAACTGGGGTGAGAATGGTTATATAAGAATGCAAAAGGATGTTAGTGATCCGCAGGGGTTATGTGGCATTGCCATGCAATCTTCTTACCCAACTGCTTGAAACCTAAGTATTATACTGCAATGTCGAATTAATGTGTACGTATACGGGAAGTTGTGTACAGTAAAGGTGTTGCATATGTATTCTCGAAGGTATGTGAAATATAATGAAAATCCTACCAGACTCTCGGGTATCGAGTAATTTACATACAACCCTATGGGATTTATTCGGGTACCCGATATATTATTTTTTTTTTAAAAAAAAAATCTTTGTAGGTAAACAAAGTTACATATTTAGTATCAATATCTAACTTGGGTGATGTAAAAGTTTCAAAATATTTCGATTAATTTTCTTATTTTGATTGTATGATTAACAAGTGATTATATTATCAACGCATAAATCATCATACAAACTTAAACTGTATTCTCAAAACTTAATAAATAAACATACAAAAATATGTCTATATGAAAATAAAGTATCCAAATATTACAAGTGATATTTAATATCTGTATACACATGCATATTTTAATATGTATAAGCATTATAAGATATGGGTACCCGAACCCGATATACGCGACAAGCGGGTACAAGCCGTAGATCGGGTCGGGTCCAGGTTGCGAAATTCTTAACCCGAACCTAAACTACACGGACCCGAACTATACGACCCGATACCCACCCCTAGCCTCACTCATGATAATAGGAATCGCAAGGTTTTGATGGTTAATATGATTTCGCTCTTTTTTGATAAGCTGGATTTTGTATCCATTCAGCAAATTCTAAACGAAAGAATATAATACAAAATTTGGGCAAACTTACTCACATAGGAGAGTAATAGACTATGCTATCTCATGCTCATGCAACAGTTATTCTCATACGCTTACAAAACACGGAACATCCAGCGAAGCCCAAGCGTGTCTCGCTGTTTATCGCAAAACAAAAGTATGCTGTACGACCGAGGCGGTCCATGATTCCAAGACTAGGGGCTCAGACCTAGTCCCCACGATGCTTTAACCCGCATATATAGAGATATCGAAGTCGTATGTAACCTCCATTTATTTGGGTTGACAAGTAAGTAAACCATGATTGTGAAATAAAAGTTCGTAAACAAATTAAATAAAGGCTTAATTATTTTTTTTGTTCCGTAACTTAGGGGGTGTGGCATTATAGGGACCTAATTTAGGGTGTGGCATTATAGGGACTGTAAGTTCAAAAATCGTGCAATTTATTGACATTATACCTGATTTTTTCCCAAAAAACATCACATGGCACGTACGTGATCGATTCCGACGTGGCGCCGGAACGATGACATGCCTGTTTTACAGAGATTTTTTTGCTTTTCTAGAATAATTTCTGACGTTGCGCCATGCCGGACTATTTTAAATGATGTGGCATTTCAGTAAAACAGGCATGTCATTCGTCTGGCGCCACATCAATTTCCGGTATAAAAATCGGTCACGTACTTGGCACGTGATATATTTTGGGGGAAAATCAGGTTTAATGTCTATTGTTTGCACGATTATAAAACTTATTTTCCATATAATGTCACACGCTAACTTAGCGGTCCCTATAATGGCACAACCCCTAAGTTATGTGACCAAAAAAATAATTAAGCCTTAAATAAAAGTATGCACTTAAGAATTATCAATCTTATATAACCGAACGCCTTTTATTTCTGGTGAAAAATAAAATAAAAGAATCTTAGTAAAATAAATAATCAAATTAAATAAAAAGATTATTCCGAATATAATCCATTACTTCTCGTATGCTACAACTAATGCTCTAAATAAAGCTATAAGTGTCACTGGGCTATTAACTAGTTGAGGTAAATTGCTTATAGCTACATCTTTCACGCTCTGTTCGAGACCAACCTAACTCCGACGCCGCCAGCCGTCCCGCCTCAGCGTAGGTCTGCGCATGTGTGTGACTGAAAAAACATATGAATGTAGTAAATGTTTCCTGACGGGATACACATTGGTGGGGCAGACCGCAAAAACAATCATCGCCAGTATACCTATAACAGTTGATGTTATAGAATTATATGAATTTTTAAACTATCAACATCCATTACGTTGAAAACAATTGGGGCGTTCAAGGAGATGCATTCCTAAAGGATTTCTTAAGAAACTCGGCATTCACCTTCAAGAAATTGGGCATTCATCTAAAAGAATACATAAGGTTTTGAAGTTGTCTAAGTAAAACGAGCTCAACAAGGATACCCGCGAAGAAAAATAATTTCTATACATCTATTTGCCTTACAGGGGAAGAAGGCAAACACGGCGACACTTGTCTCAGTAGCGTTACATTGCCGGTCCAAACAAGTTTTTTAACTTATTATTGATAGTTACAAAGAAAATTCTTACAGTAATAATTTAATATTACATCAATTCAACTACAAATGAAGAAGATTCACGCTATGTTTCAAAGTTGTCCTATAATAAATATAGGCGAAGAAAAATAAATTAAGTTTTAGTTGTCGTTTTGTTTTCATTTCCGTTAACATAATAGTCATTAAGAAATGTTGGTGAAAGATGTTGCATTGCATCTACGGAACTTGACATCTATTTTGTAGCCATCCATAGAGCGGTATACAAATCTGTTTATGTTCTAAATGCTTAATGAAAAGTTTCTTGGATTCTATATAAGGCCAACGCCTGGTTCATTTAGGCATCAAACTCATCACAAAACATAGTCTTTCATTACTAATAGGAATGGCCGTCATGGTTAAACTCAGCCTAGTCGCAGCAGCATTATTGCTAGCTTTTGATATGTGGGCATATCAATCGTCAGCACGAACATTGCCTGATGCATCCTCGTCATCATCATCAATGGTAGAGAAACATGAGAAATGGATGGCACAATACAAGCGTACTTACAGAGATGATGCAGAGAAGGCCCGGAGGTATCAAATATTTAAGAACAACGTGGAGTACATCGAATCCTCCAATGCCAAAGGATCGAAGCCTTATAAACTTGCCGTAAACGAGTTCGCGGATCTAAATAACGACGAATTCACGGCCTCGCGAAACGGATTTAAACAAAAGTCCCGGTCGAGGATGCCAAACGCTGCTCCATCGTCGTTTAGGTTTGCGAATGTGAGTGCAGTTCCATCGACCATTGACTGGAGAAAGAAAGGAGCCGTCACACCTGTTAAGAACCAGGGTTCATGCGGTACGTGTTTCTAAATTAATTACTGATAAGATACTTGAGTTCCCACTACAAGTCGGCTAATTACGCAAGTTCTGAATTATTTTGGCCCAAACATTAATGAAACAAAATTGGTATAGGTTGCTGCTGGGCTTTTTCGGCCATCGCCGCAACAGAAGGCATCAATCAGATAAGCACTGGAAAACTAATCTCCCTATCCGAACAAGAACTCGTTGACTGCGACACGCGCCAAGATATGGGTTGCAATGGTGGTCTCATGGACAACGCCTTTGAGTTCATTATCCAAAACGACGGAGTAACAACCGAATCCAACTACCCTTACGAGGGAACAGATGGTACTTGCAACACTAAGGAAGAATCGTTGCACGCTGCAAAAATCACAGGATACGAGGATGTTCCTGCCAATAGCGAATCTGCATTGGAAAAAGCAGTTGCCAATCAACCAGTTTCCGTGGCAATAGATGCAAGTGGACCAGACTTCCAATTCTATTCGAGCGGAGTTTTCACGGGACAGTGTGGAACGGACCTGGACCACGGCGTCACTGCAGTCGGTTATGGAGAAGCAAGTGACGGAACCAAGTATTGGTTGGTTAAGAATTCGTGGGGAACTAACTGGGGTGAGAATGGTTATATAAGAATGCAAAAGGATGTTAGTGATCCGCAGGGGTTATGTGGCATTGCCATGCAATCTTCTTACCCAACTCTTGAAACCTAAGTATTATACTGCAATGTCGAATTAATGTGTACGTATACGAGAAGTTGTGTACAGTAAAGGTGTTGCATATGTATTCTCGAAGGTATGTGAATATAATGAAAATCCTACCAGACTCTCGGGTATCGAGTAATTTACAGACAACCCTATGGGATTTATTCCGGTTCCCGATATATGTGCCACGTACGTGATCGATTTCGACGTGGGCGCCGGACCGATGACATGCCTGTTTTACAGAGATTTTTTTGTTTTTTTAAGTTAATTTCTGACATTGCGCCACGCCGAACTGTAAATGATGTGGCATTTCAGTAAAACGGGCATGTCATTGGTCTGAGCGCCACATCAATTTCCGGTATAAAAATCGGTCACGTACTTGGCACGTGATATATTTGGGGAAAAATCAGGTTTAATGTCTATAAGTTGCACGATTTTAAAACTTATTGTTCATATAATGTCACACTCTAACTTAGCGGTCCCTATAATGGCACACCCCCAAAGTTATGGAGCCAAAAAAAAACTAATTAAGCCTTAAATAAAAGTATCCACTTAAGAATTATCAATCTTATATAACCGAATGCCTTTTATTTCTGGTGAAAAATAAAATAAAAGAATCTTAATAATAAAATAATCAAATTAAATAAAAAGATTATTCCTATAAGGAATCTAATCCATTACTTCTCGTATGCTACAACTAATGCTCTAAGTAAAGTTATAAGTGTCACTGGGCTATCGACTACTTTGAGGTGAATTGCATATAGGTACATCTCGTATGCTACAACCTAACTCCGACGCCGCCAGCCGTCCGCCTCAATGTAGGTCTGTGCACAAAAAGTACACCCCACTTCCCTCTAAACCCCATTTCAACAAGAAAAAAGCATATTCCTTCTTCATTTAATTATAATTTAGTAGATTTTTATACTCCAAGTAAAGGTTAGATGTTACGCAGTAACAATCCCAATTTATTATCTATATACCACGAACTACCAAACTATAATCAGCTAGTATCGTTAAAGCATGACATAGTAACACGTATTTTTAATTTAGTAACAGTTGTTCATCACCTCAATTCAGAACATCTGGATTTCTGTTTGATTTCGATGTCTTTCATACCACATGCATTACACAACTTACGGTTTAGGAGTTAACAATCGACACATAATTTAGAATCTAATGGCGTAGTAAAATATACCCAAATTATTGGTATCGACCGTATTTTCGCGAAATTAAATGATGAACGCTGGACGAATGAGCTAATAAGGTGCCGCACCGAGCTGTCCATACTATGAGTACTTCGAATTTACACATTTTAGCTATAATCGTTGCCAATTGGTTGGTTGATGGGCATTCAAATTTCGGAGCTCGATTCACTGTAAAAACGAGATTAAAATAAAAATTCTTTGTCGATAACATTTTACTTCATCTTAGTAACACATAATGGATGAAATATAACAGTTCACTTTACGAACATAACAATATAATCTAAGCGTAACTGAAAGTGGCCGTAAAATAACTCTTATTATAATATGTTAAGAATGGGATTTTCGTCAAAAATCATATTTATAATCCTTAACTCTACTATTTAATAAAGTTGGTCCTTTAAACAAATAAAATTCTGACACGGCGGAAAACTGTAATAAAATACTGACAAGAGCCTGAACGGAATTTACCCCTTAGTTTTAGTGGTAGTTCTTTTTGTGGGTCCCACCGTATTTTGGGTCTCACTTATCCATATTATATTGAGGTAATTACACGTCGGGTCCATTTAGTAGTTTTGTTTTTGGTTTCAGGCCCTATTTATGTTTCATATAGATATAAGTACCTAAATTAAGTTTCATTAGGAAATGAGGACCTAATCCATGAAAAAAGACATATTTGCCCATAATAAATAAAAAGAATTACGAATCACTGCCATCGGCTTCTTCAAACGAACAAAGCAACCATGAAGAAGTGGTATAGATTGTACATAAAGTGGTACTGTAGATCCATGAAGTGGTACTGTGGACCCATGAAGTGGTACAAGTAAACAGTGAAGTGGTACTGTAGACCCATGAAGTGGTACTGGTGAACGGTGAAGTGGTACGGTAGACCCATGAGGTGGTACTGTTGAACAGAGAAGTGGTACAGCGTTTGTAGACCATGAAGTGGTACTGTTGAACAGAGAATAAGTGGTACTGTAGACCATGAGGTGGTACTATTGACAGAAATGTGGTACAGTATTTTGTAGACTCATGAATGGTGCTGTTGAACAGAGAAGTGGAGTAGATTTTTTTGAGTAAAAAAATTCGAGTAATTTGAGTTATTATTTTTTAATTCGAGTGAAAAATTTGAAAACAAAATAATAATTCGAATTTTTTTAATTCGAATTTTCTTTTACCCGAATAAATGTTCATTTTATTCTGTTAATAATACTTATTAGCCATCTAATAACACAATATTTGTGCTGCCGGTTATATTTACAATGTGGAATCCCTACAGTGGGGCCAACCATGCAGCCACTTTCACCATTATGGCATGGGCTGATTTTGAATGGTACTTTACGGCTCAGCATCATAATCATTACATAAATGATGAAATTTTAAAGATTATCCTTATCAATCTGACTGAATTACGAGAATCAACATATATTGCGAATATTACCATCATATTCAATTCTCCAGCATTGATGCAGCTATCTCTCATTCATCACATCACGTATTCTCTATAAATAAGCTGTCACTCCTGTTCTCTCTTCATCTTCACTCACAATAAAAGTACATCATGGCTCATCAGAAACTGTTTTTTGTCCTGGCCATTCTTCTCATTGTCCATGGCAAGTCCTTTTATCTACTAAATAATAACTTAGTTTCTCTTATACATGAAAGTAAAGTTTCATTACATATGTATGTACTAACAATTTTCTTATTACTCGTTTTACTCTTAATAATTGATATAGAGTCGGCGTTTGCAAGAGAAACACCTATCAGGAATGATGGAGATTTTCCCAAATACAGCGTGTTAGAGGAAAACGTTTGCAAGACAAAGGACGACTGTAAGAGCGCTTGTCCGAAAAAATGCAGATACGGTTGTTTGAACGATAAGGGCAAAGGATTTTGCGTGTGCGTTTGTTCGTGAACAATTAGGGTTTTGTTCAATTTATTCTAAGAATTATAATAATAAAAGAAAAACTTAATCCTTTATTCCGATTTTGAATGTTTTTTATACTTGCGAGCATCTGTGCAAATCTCCAACATTATAGTTTTCTTCTGTTTCAACCATAACACATTCGTATAACAAAACACATACACTCGCATATTTCGCCGCCTCTGCTGATTGAAATCAATTGTAGCAATATATTTGCTTAATTTCTAAACATTCTCATTTAAATTGCTATGTACACAAGATGCCACATTCGCTTTAGCTCGGTCACTAGTGCCTTTCACCCACACGATATCCCCGCAAAGCTCCCCCATTTCACAATACATGTAATGACAGAATTCGCCAAATTAGATCATTATCATTTAGTTAACCATGGCAAAAATTCATTAATAAGAAGACCCGAATAATTAGGCAGTAAAGAAGAATTAAGAAAACTTCCCGATTCATATAGGCAGATGGTTTTGAGTATTATTTATACTCGTCACAATGGTCTACGTTATGCCGAAGCAAAGAAATAAAGAAAAATCCAATCTTGAAGAACGCAACCATGGAGAAAAGAATCTTCATCCTCTTTTTCGTTTCCTTCATTGCGTTTGCCAGAGTTTCTGCGAGTAGATATTCGGAACTGGCTAATGAGAAACATGTACGTCGACTTTTCTCT
Source organism: Craterostigma plantagineum (assembly GCA_027422505.1). Classification (NCBI taxonomy): domain Eukaryota; kingdom Viridiplantae; phylum Streptophyta; class Magnoliopsida; order Lamiales; family Linderniaceae; genus Craterostigma; species Craterostigma plantagineum. The sequence continues at coordinate 309,076 of JAPQWV010000201.1, read as the reverse complement.
TATAGATGCACACAACTATATTTTCAAGATATACATATATGTACACACATTACATCTTACTCTATGAAATGTGATGAAATAATCATTGTAAAATCCACCAATATTTAAAAACGCAGCCACAATATACGCCGCCGCCTGAGCCTATATGGTGTGTTGTACAAGCAACATCTCCACCAACTTCTAAACTTCAAGGTTTTTTGGACTACGCTTGCGGAAAAGTTGATTGTAGTGCGATTCAAAGTGGTGGTACGTGTTATGAGCCAAATACAGTACAAAGCCATGCTTCCTTCGCGCTTAACCTACTCTACAAGGAAACCCAGTTTTGCAATACTGATATTGGAGTTTTAACCAAAGTTGATCCATGTAAGAACTCTTTCTATATATATTTTTCGGCATTCCTGAGTCGTTGATTAATTTTCTGTTCTTATGCAGCGTATCCTAATTGCATATACGAATGAGATGAGAGAACTTAACTAACGCGGGATGGTGATTAGCTATAATACGGACACTGATAATGACAGATTAAGAACCCATGTATAAGACTATGTTCCATCAAGAACTTATTATCGAGGAATAACAATGCAATATATATCTCAGCGTTCCTTTCTACTTTTAACATAAATTTGCAACATCCATATTAAATATCGTCCAACATAAATTAATATCGTCGTGACCACGAGATATCCCCGTGCCCGCATTCTGTTAAGCACACACTTATGGGTCTCAAAAATGCTAGTTCTATGTAACTAAGAAGGTAGATCAAACCAAGAAATGTGGGCATTATATTTGTCGTGGCACTATCTTTGAAATAAATGGAAGTGAGTAAAAGTTAAGAAATATGATTGTGACGGACGCCGGTGAGAAAAGGGAGAAAGAAAGAATGAAAGAACAAAGAAATATTAAGTCTTCATATCCCGGGGTGGCACCGCACAAGGAACGGGTCCGAAATACCCACTGAGACTGAAAAACAATGAATCTTTGCCCCTTCGGAGAGACCCCACCCCATTGCGATGCCTACGTCCAACCTCGTAAAGTAGCAATAGTATGCCGAGCAACAATTTTAAACAGGTAAATGTTGGAATATTTCCATGGATTTTTGGATTTCGTATACCCTCGAGGTCGTGCGAAGTTTAAACTTTAAGGATTTCGATGCTTCAGATCGTCCAACCCCGCAAAGCTGCCTCGTTAAAAAGAATACTAGAAAAAATTCAATTGAATAAAAAAGCTAGTGAAGGAAAAGAAACTATAGCTCATATTATCTCGTCCAGACGTAAACATTACTCAAGATCCTTGAATTATTGCCAATCAAAGATACGAGTTTCCAAATGTCGTTTGAGAAAATGCTTTAGTGAATAGACCTGCAATGTTGTGACTTGATCAAACTTGTTATAGGTTAATTTCGCCGGTGTTCTATATCTATAGAAGAGTTTGAGTGATATGTGTTTGGTTCTATCTCTTTTGATGTATTATTCTTTTAATTGAGTGATACACATTGTTGTATATGCTTAATTATGTATTGGAACCAAACACATTCTCGTCCATCCTCATAAATATCTAAATTTGCCCATGATGAAGTAGCCGTTAAACTTTATGTAACTGACGATCATGTCATAGTGGTTCCACATATGTAAATAAATAGCTCGAAACAAGGCAACAACATTTTCCCATGATCGAGCATCATGTGGGTCGGATAAAAAGTTGAGATTTGCACATGCAATTAAATCTGCTTTTGATACATGTGGGATAGAAAATTCTCATATCAGTTATTCTTTTAAATTATCAAAACAAGACAACAACATTTTTAGTCCTCATTGTTTGGGGCATGAGTGTTTCTAGTCCAACATGTTCCGAGATGACACTTTTAGTTCCCAATATTGTCGATTTTGAATCGTTTTTGTTCCAAAAAAATTTTGTCGTTTCACATGTGGGCATCACAGTTAACTCAACTTCAAGATTATCAATCCTTCCCTTTGATGTGTAATGATGCTCACTTGTGGTTAAGTAAATGAAAGAATTAGAATTGAGATTCGTACTAGAAAAAAAGGATATCATGTCCTCTCATGTGTACTCCGTCTAAATTAACGATTAAATTAATCAGAGAACTAAAACTGCCGAAAATCGGGACCATTAGGGACTAAAAAAGTTCGTCTGTTTGTTCTTTCAATTCCGTTATAATCTCTATGCAACATTGTCAAACTACATCTTGCCAATAGACTTACAGTGAACGATATATAAGTCGTGTATGAGTCGAAAGATTAATGCTTCTAGAGCACTAAGATATTGCATGATCAAATAATTGTTAATCATTTTCATGTAATCTGAAGGGATCTATTCACATCAAATCGGTATGCTCTAGCTCTAAACCTACAAGTTTATTTCTAAATTCGTATTTTATCCTTGCCTAATATATTTTGTAGAAACATCTAATAATATTCCATTTTATAAGATCTCAAATTAAAGGGCGAACAATATTTTAGTTCCCAACGTTTGCGGTATAGGCGGTTCTGGTCTCCCATGTTCGAGATACTAGTTTTAATCCCCGATATTATTGTTTTGCATCGTGGCCCCTCTTTAATTTAATCATTACTTTAGACGAGATTTAACACGTAAGGCCACGTGATTCCTTTCAGGCGATTTAGAACCTCACAATTTATCTTCATCTTCGACTTAAATACACGCGAGCATGGCACATTCAACTCAACTTCAAGGCCGTCAATCGTTCCCTTAATGTGATGCATAATGATGCTCGCTTACTTTAAGTTGAAAAAGAAGCTGAATTAAGAGATTTAAGTCTATTGAAATGAGATCATGTGCTTTCACGTGTTAAACTTTGTTTCAACTGGCGATTAAATTAAGCGAGGTTCAAAAATGTCCAAAATCGGTAACATTGAGAACTAGTAGTTGCATCTGGGAGACCAGACACGACCATGCCTCAATTATTGAGTACTAAAAATATCGTTCTCCAAATTAAATACAAATTTATTGGTCCTTATTTATGATTTACAAGGTGACACGCCTTCTCTTATTATCTACTCCTCGGTATAGGAGGATATTTAAACATATCATAACGAAAATATCTGATAAATCCATCGTATACATAAGATGAAACAATGTTTTACCACATAATCAACAACGTGATTGCTCCAAATGAACTCGAAATCCGTAGATCTGTAATTGATCTTAACTCATCGTGTTTGATTATCTAATTACTAATTATATTTTATCAGTTAATCAACAACCAACATCCAATTCCTCAAATAAAATTAGAATTAATATAATTAGGTACCTAGTAATAGAATCATTGGTTCGCTATCTGTAATAAACTTGCACTGTTACTTGTTCGAACGATACAGACACTTGCCTGCTCCGCAACAATCTTTGTGTTCAATTCTCGTTTTATATTGTGAAATATTTGACTCAGATTTCTACGGTGAACTAGCCAGTAGATAACAGGATGAAGCATGGCTCTTTTTTTTTTTTTTTTTTATTTCTCGTCATTTATTTTCTTGTATCAACAAGGTAAATTTTGCAACAATTTTTTGACCGTTTTAAATCATGTTGAAGTTTCGCTACTACTACATCTATACACACATGTGATACAGATTTACGCACCCACGTAGATTCAACGTCCCCCCGACCTGCCAGCAACTTGATATAATATATACAATATATATATAATATTGCATGTGAGTTTGTTGACATTTATGCGCCGCAATTAGGAACCACATTTTCCCTGTTCTCTGATACATCAGCAGTGAACTCGCCGCAGCATTTATCTCAATGTCATGAGCCATCGAAAAGCTATTCTATTGTTCAGTCATTCAAAGGCGTGTTTGGCACCGAACATGAATTTGATTAGTCTTTTGTTGTACGATCTGATAAGTCCACTTATTAAAGGGGCTTGGTATAATTCATTCGTCCTGTATAATTCGTGTTTTAATGTAATTTTTTAGTATGTGGTCAAATTTTGAAATATTTCTATATTCACTTATGTTGAGGAAGAGGAAGAGGAGGAGAAAATATAAATCTTTTAGGCATATTGATCGATCACGTATCTTTCCTTCATTGTCAGCATCGCTAAATATCATGGCATAAGTAAAAAAAAAAATTGCTGGATAACATATATCCATTGCAAATTACGTATAATCTAGTTACTACGAAGCAATCAGCCAAAGCAACATAAATACCATGTTACTGAATAAAAATTAAACGAAGAATCCTACACGACACTTCGCACAATAATAACGTGACACAATCTGTGAATGAAGATATATTGATAAGTCTGATCGTAGGAAAAAGAAAGGCACACATCGCACGCAACAATATTTTCTTCCTATCCCACGTTTTTTCAACGTCCTCGGCTTGATGCACTGTGGAACTCACAATGTTATTAGAAAACACAGTTCCCAAAAACCCTCTTATAAATACTAGATTAAACTATACTAACGTTATCAATATTCGTTCACATACTACACATCAATTGAAGTTACCTTTAAACTAAATATACAGATATTGTTACCTCGTATCGTTGGGAGAAAAAATAAAATATAAAATGACGAGCTCTGTAAGAGAAGTTGGGAAGAAGAAGACGACTCCAAAGGGTCACATAGTTGTATATGTCGGAGAGGAGGCACAAAGGTTTTTTGTTCCAATTTACTTCTTGAAGAATCCTAAGTTTCAAGAACTGCTAGAAGAAGCTGCTAAAGTTTATGGATTCTCTAGACAGGGTGGAATTTCATTGACATGCAATGAGTCAACTTTTCATAGGGTCATTAGCTACTGCATAGCCAAATGAATTGCATTATTTATAATGAGACATATATGTATGTATTTGTACACACACACACATACACAACAACGCTTTGTACACCTCAAAAGTTGTAGCAATGATTTCATCGATTGATCAATTTCTACTCTTAGATTATTTTATTTGGTGGATCATGAAACTCAGACTTTAAAGTTTGACTTAGTTTGATTTAATCTCCCGTTAGAGGGAACAAATCTGACACTGTCCAATGAAACTGTTGGTGTGAACTTTGCCACCGTCCAAAGAATGGTCAAATAGCTGCAATTCTCACGTGGGTTGCCTAATGGAGCAGTCAAAGGAAGCAGTTGTATTTTTCTTTTCAAGTTCACATATCAGTGTTCAGACGTAAATCAAGTACAATGCCTTGCCTATAAATAGAGGCATTCAGCGGAGGAAGAAAACACACCACAGCCTATAATCTTCTCGTCTCCAATTATTTTCTGTAGCCTACTCCTTATATTGTTGTAGTGCTTTTGTACCACGTCAGTGTACGTGTCTGTAATATCTCCACATAATAAAGAAGTTCTATCCTCCGGCCCGTGGACGTAGGTCATTCTGACCGAACCACGTAAATCTCGTGTCACTGTCCAAATTTATTTTTCGTCTTGTTATTTATTATCGTCATTTATCGGGCAAAATAATTATCGGGGATTTCCGCATATCCTAACAAATTGGTATCAGAGCCAACCCCGATTTATTTTTTTTAGCCACCATGACGATAACAAAAATGTCAATTGAAAAGTTCGACAGAAATGTCAACTTTGCAATGTGGAGTCTCAATATGGAGGCCATACTCATTCAAGATGGTTGCGAGGCGGCGCTTGAAGGCGCAAAGAAGAAACCAACCGAAATGAAGGACGATCAATTTAGTGAATTGGACAAGAAAGCCAGATCGGCTATTATATTAAATCTCTCTTACGAGGTTTTACAAGAAGTTGCCACGGAGACGACGGCCATGGGTATGTGGGATGCGTTAAAAGCTATCTACATGAAGAAGACTAAGGAGAATCGGCTTTATTTAAAGCACAAGCTATACAGTATGAAAATGACAGAAGGTACTTCTATTCTTTCGCATCTTGATAAATTCGATTCTATCATTATTGATTTGGCGAACGTAGAAGTCAAAGTGACGGACGAAGATCAGGCCATAATATTGTTGTGTTCCCTTCCCTCGTCTTTAAAGCATTTTCGTGACACTATAATCTATGGGAAAGATACGATATCGTATGCTAGTGTCAAATCTGCTTTACAATCGAAAGAACAGATAGACAGGGATATTACGGGAGAAACAAGTGGTAGCCAGGCAGAAGGCCTGTTTGCACGGGGAAGACCAGAACGTAGAGATGCTGAAAGTAGCAGATCTAAAGAAAGGTCGAAATCCAGGTACAGAAATAAAGTCTGTAATTTTTGCAAGAAAAAGGGACACATTAAAGCTGATTGTTTTAAATTAAACAATAAGGAGAAAAATAATCAGCAATTTAATAAACCCGCCGAAGCTAGTTTAGCTGCTGATGAGAGCGATGGAACTATTTTTGTAGCAACTGCAAATATTATTAGGTCTGATAATGAGTGGATCTTAGATTCAGGTTGTTCTTACCACATAAGTCGGAGTCGGGACTGTTTTTCCACATATGAAAATTTTGATGGTGGATATGTCTTAATGAGAAATGATGCTCCGTGTAAAGTTGTTGGTAAAGGCACAGTTAGGATCAAGATGTTCGACGGAATCATCCAAACGCTCACAGAAGTCAGACATGTTCCAGATATGAAGAGAAATCTTGTCTCTTTAGGCACACTTGAATCTCAAGGGTGCAGGTTCTTAGGTGAAGGTGGAGTTTTGAAAATTGCCAGAGGTGCCCTTGTCGTGATGAAAGCTTGCGGGTCTGGAAATTTATATATTTTGCAGGGAACTACTGTTACAGGTTCCGATGCAGTTTCGACATCCCCGGAGGTTGATACCACGAGATTATGGCATATGCGTCTTGGACACATGGGAGAAAAAGGCTTGACGATTTTGAGCAAGCGGGGCCTACTTTGCGGTCAAAGTACAGGTAAGATGGACTTTTGCGAACACTGTATTTTTGGGAAGCAGAAACGAGTCAGCTTCAATTCGCCAGCAGTCCACAGGACGAAAGGTACTTTGGACTATATTCATTCTGATGTATGGGGTCCTTCTCGTGTTCCGTCCAAAGGTGGTGCAAGATATATGTTGACTTTCATTGATGATTTTTCAAGGAAAGTCTGGGTCTATTTTCTTAAGCAGAAAAGTGATGTTTTCCTAACGTTTAAACAATGGAAGGCTTTGATTGAAAAGCAGACAGGAAAACAGATCAAGCGGTTGCGGACAGATAATGGCTTAGAATTTTGCGGAAGCGAGTTCAATGAGTTTTGCAAGAATGAAGGAATTGCTCGACATCACACTGTTCGAATGACGCCTCAACAAAATGGTGTTGCCGAGCGCATGAACCGGACGCTTTTAGAGAGAGCTCGATGTATGATCTCCAACGCTGGGTTGACAAATGATTTTTGGGCTGAAGCTATCGCCGCAGCATGTTATATTGTCAACCGTTCACCGTGTTCACCGATCAATTTCAAGACTCCTGAGGAAGTATGGTCAGGTACTCCTGCTGATTCTCAAACTTAAGAATATTTGGATGCCCAGCTTATATGCACGTAAACGAGGGAAAGTTAGAGCCTAGAGCTAAGAAATGTATTTTCCTCGGTTACACTTCAGGGGTGAAAGGATATAGACTATATAATCCTGATCCCAAGTCACCCAAATTTATAATCAGCAGAGATGTTACATTTGACGAGTCTTCTATGTTACATTCAAAAGAGTCTAATAATTCTTCTGATCAAGAAAAGAAGGATAGTGTACACAGCGAGGTGGAGTTCGAGATCAGCAAAGATCCTTCAGATGATTCTGCTACGAGTTCAACAGATCAAGAGGATGAGCCAGAACCTGATTTAGATCCTGTTGAAGATGAAAGTACCGAGCAGGAATATTCTATAGCCAGAGATAGGGAGAGACGGGAGATTCGACTACCACAGCGGTACGTAAATTTAGTTTCGTACGCTTTATCAGTGGCGCAAGAAGCAGGTGGAGGCGACGAACCTTCTACCTATTCGGAAGCAATTAGCGATGTTAATTCTGATAAGTGGCTGGTAGCGATGAATGAAGAAATGGAGTCTCTGCACAAGAATGGAACGTGGATTCTTGTGCCGCCGCCGAAGAAAAAGAAATTAGTCGGATGTAAGTGGGTCTTCAAAAAGAAAGAAGGTATATCTGGTTCGGACGCTGCAAGGTATAAGGCACGATTAGTCGCGAAAGGCTATAGTCAGGTACAAGGTGTAGATTTTAATGATGTTTTCTCACCTGTCGTTAGACATAGCTCTATTCGTGTATTACTTGCATTCGTTGCCATGTATGATTTGGAGTTAGAACAGCTTGACGTCAAGACGGCGTTCTTACATGGCGATTTAGATGAACAGATTTATATGAAGCAACCTGAAGGCTTCATAGTTGAAGGCAAGGAAGACCAAGTTTGCCTGTTGAAGAAATCCTTATACGGATTAAAGCAGTCTCCAAGACAGTGGTACAAACGTTTTGATTCTTTCATGTTGGGTCATGGTTTCTCCAGGAGCAAGTATGATAGTTGTGTTTACTTCCGGAAGTTAAATGACAGTTCGTTCATTTATCTATTGTTATATGTTGATGACATGCTCATTGCGGCTAAGAATCTTGCAGAAATTCACCAGTTGAAGGCCTTATTGAATGGTGAATTTGAAATGAAGGATTTAGGAGCAGCTAAGAAGATTCTTGGTATGGAGATTAGACGTGATAGAGGAGCTGGTAAGTTACACCTGACCCAGGAAAGTTACCTCAAGAAGGTTTTGGAGAGATTTGGCATGAGCGATGCCAAACCAGTCAGCACTCCTCTTGCTAGCCATTATAGGCTAAGCGCTGCTCAGTCACCATCATCAGATGAGGAAGAAGCATATATGGCACGAGTTCCTTACTCGAGTGCAGTCGGCAGTATTATGTATGCAATGGTATGTACACGTCCTGATATTTCACAGGCTGTTAGTGTTGTTAGCAGGTATATGGCTAATCCAGGGAAAGAACACTGGCAAGCTGTGAAGTGGATTCTCAGATACTTGAAGGGTACTCTAAGCACTTGTTTGGAGTTTGGCAGAAACAGTGATACTCTCGTTGGCTTCGTCGATTCAGACTACGCAGGTGATCTCGATAAACGACGATCTCTTACTGGTTATGTATTTTCTATTGGAGGTTGTGCAGTTAGCTGGAAAGCAACTCTACAGCATGTAGTGGCGTTGTCTACTACTGAAGCAGAATACATGGCTATTACTGATGCGATCAAGGAAGCATTATGGTTGACAGGGTTATTCAGCGAATTAACCCAAAGTCAGGGAGTTCTTACCATTTTCTGTGATAGTCAAAGTGCGATTCATTTGACGAAGGATCAGATGTATCACGAAAGGACTAAACATATTGATGTTAAGTATCATTTTATTCGTTAGATCTTTGCAGATAAGAAGGTGTTTATCAAGAAGATCAACACGAAGGATAATCCTGCAGATATGTTTACGAAGGCTCTTCCAGTTTCCAAGTTCAAGCATTGCTTGGACTTGATTGGTGTTTCAAAAATGGTGAACTAGCCCGTCGGGGCTATGGTCGGAGGGCGACAGAGATATTAGTAATTAAGGTGGAGTAATCTTCGGTACCAAAGTTCAAGGTGGAGATTTGTTGGTGTGAACTTTGCCACCGTCCAAAGAATGGTCAAATAGCTGCAATTCTCACGTGGGTTGCCTAATGGAGCAGTCAAAGGAAGCAGTTGTATTTTTCTTTTCAAGTTCACATATCAGTGTTCAGACGTAAATCAAGTACAATGCCTTGCCTATAAATAGAGGCATTCAGCGGAGGAAGAAAACACACCACAGCCTATAATCTTCTCGTCTCCAATTATTTTCTGTAGCCTACTCCTTATATTGTTGTAGTGCTTTTGTACCACGTCAGTGTACGTGTCTGTAATATCTCCACATAATAAAGAAGTTCTACCCTCCGGCCCGTGGACGTAGGTCATTCTGACCGAACCACGTAAATCTCGTGTCACTGTCCAAATTTATTTTTCGTCTTGTTATTTATTATCGTCATTTATCGGGCAAAATAATTATCGGGGATTTCCGCATATCCTAACAGAAACAATGAGCTGAAGAGATGTTGAGATTCTTGCAGCTTTAGATTCGACACTTTATTGTATTTTCGTGGGTGTGTCTCAAACAGATCAAGATTGATGATCTTCAGCAGGAACGAAATTGAACAAACTATGTAATGTGGTTCGACTAGCTTTTCCTAGCCTACTCCACGGACAAACAAAAAGCTCCATTTATTAATCAAAAAATTGGAATTACAACAATAGAAACTTTCTGACCTACTCTCCATTCTATATGTCACTCTAACTCGTACTCTATCAAAAGATATAGTCGCTCGAAGAAGGCTAGCTACTTGAGAACCAACGTCTGCTATTTAAAGAAGAATTCAGCAGTAACCGTTTCTGCTTCAGGCTTCAACAGGCTTGTACAAGATGCTTTGTGGGTTGTACTGCGATGTTTTCTTCAACTAATAAAAGCGTTATATCACATCTTTAAGTGATTTAGCATCTTTAACTCTAAACCATTGGAATTTGGATCTCAATCCGCCGCATCTAACGGCCCATATATAAACTAACATTTCAAATGTTAGGTAATGATTTCAGCACAGCATAAGAAATGCTTCAACCCTTCATTCGATTTCAGCAGACGATAATCAGCATTTGAGCTCCTTTGCATCAGAGTTTGGCTTTAACTCTCAACAAGATATGTGAACACCGAATCCACTCTGTTACATTACAGTTTAGGCGTTATAAAAAGATACTTGGGCGAACGACATTTTAATACTCAATGTTTTGGGCATGGGCGTTTATGATCCCTCATATTCCTAGGTCTCGCTTTTAGTCCCTAATATTACGGAACCGCCCCAACTCAAAATGTATGCACGGGTAAAATAGAATTACTCAACATTTTTTCCCCAAGATGAAAATTTGAGCTGAACAGATGGGCCGCCTATACTTATGTTACCCGCGTAAGCTCTTAAGCTAAGTATTGCTCTCTGTTCTTCCATGCGAAAAAAAATAAAAAAATTCACAGTGTTGCAGAAGAAGAAGAAGGGTTCCATTTCTCTGCAAAGACGGGCTGCTTCGGTACAGGCAATAATAATCCACCCTCCATCTCCCCACCAAGCATGGACAGCGCATTCTGAATATTCGGCCTATCTTCTGCATATTCTTCCACGCACAACAGCGCTGTACGTATGCATCTCCTAAGCATCTCATCAGAAAAATTCACATTCGTCGCGATTCTTTCGTCCACGAACGACATGCCATCGTCTTCTTTCCACGACTTCCACGCCTGCTATGTTAATGTCAAAGTAGTTGAATATGAAGAAAGAAAGATATTAGCGAAAAAAAAAAAGGACTTACGTGTCCTAAGAGGCCCAGGCGCAGATCGTGGTTGTAATAACTCGTTATCTTCTTCCCGCTTATTATTTCCAACATTAGGACACCAAAGCTGAAGACGTCGGACTTCTCGGAAAATATACCGTGCACTGCGTATTCTGGCGCCATATATCCGCTTCAAGTGCAATGCAAATTATTACAAGCATCAATGGATCATTTATAGTGAAAGGGATATATAGTAAGTGAGGTACTACGTGTTATTACACGTACTAGGTTCCGAAGACTCTATCGGTGTTTGCTTGATCCTTGCTGCTTGTAAATATCCTCGCCATTCCAAAATCTGAAATTTTCGGGCTCCATTCTTCGTCGAGCAATATGTTGCTCGGTTTAAGATCTCGGTGGATTATTCTTAAACCCGAGTCTCTGTGAATATATAAGAGTCCTCGAGCGACTCCTTCGATGATGTTATAACGCTTCCCCCAATCTAGAATTCTTGATGGATCGACCGAATCTGTAGGGAAAATATTCGTGCATGAGTAATGAAATGGTAAAAAAGTAATAAGAGCAAGTTCGAAGCAGCGCTAACCAAAGAGATGTGTTTCTAAGCATTTGTTAGGAAAGTAATCGTAGATTATCATCTTCTCTTCTTTCTCTATGCAACATCCTATTAATCGGACAAGGTTCCTATGCTGGATTTTTGAGACGGCAATGAGTTCGTTCATGAATTCTTCGGTCCCTTGTTTCGAACCTTCTGAGAGCCTCTTTATCGCAATTTCTTGGCCGCCGTTCCTCAGTTTCCCCTGCGAATATGTTATCAACCCCAACGTTGAATCGTAACTTACAAAAAAATTGTAACATGATCATTCTCTCCTTACCTTGTAAACATGTCCGAATCCGCCCCTCCCGATTATGTTTTCGTCGTGGAACTTGTTCGTTGCCTTCGAAAGGGTCTTGAAACTGAATAGCTGCAACTCTCTGATGTTAGGATTTCTGGTCTTACTATTGTTGAGAACAATAACGGTTGAATCTGATGGAACAACCATATTTGCGTCGAAACTGATTACATCTCTAGCTTTGGACCCTGGCAGACAAGAACAGCGTATTTATAAAACGTTATTATAAGCTAACTGTTGTGTATAAGCCAAGATCACTACCATTAGAAGACATTACCTTTCTTCTTACACCATCCAATGGAGAAAGCAATAAGGAAGATGGAAACAAAACCAACCATGGTCGGCAAGACTATGATAAGCAACCTTTTGTCTTTCCCAAAGAAGAGAATTCAATTACAATATGTCGAGTAAAAAGGGTTGTGAGTAAACAGGGAAAGAAAAAAGGGATTGCAAACTAAGGATTATTATACCTCCTCCTAATTCAGAAGCTGCAAGACGTATGTAAAGATCGACGCCAACCCCAGGAAACTGTTGTATATCGATCAATCCATCGCTTTCCCTCCAAAACATACAACCTATGCTATTTGGATCGTAAGCATAAGCCACACAAGAACAGTTCTCCAAGCATAGAACCCTACATTCGTCGATCTCTCCAGACGAAAACGGTTCAGCAAAATCTGGTACTTTCACGTAGGGCAACCTTAAGAACACATCTCCGTTGTTACTTATGTCGCACTGCAATGGCTTTTTCCTTACGCATCCGCCCTTCCAATTCCCGCCTTCCCATTCAGTTACGTTAAATGGCTCGAACCCTCTCAGACAAGAACATATTCTTCCATGCGAATCTTCGATGTTACATATAGCAAAAGATCCACACCTTCCATAAACATCGCAGTCGTGTAAGGGAGCTATCCACGTAGTATCCCAACTCTCCGTTTGATCATCCCAAACTGTCTTAACTAAATTCCCAGAAGCATTCAAAGACATAATCGAGTAATTCTCAAGGGGGATTCCACGGAGAAAACCCCTGAGTTATTAGTTAGATTCAATCTATTGAGGTAAGGAGTATACATATCTTTCACTCCAAGCCAAATCTGCCCATTCCAAGGCCCAGTTCTATATTGCGGCGTCCCATTACTGCTATGCCAAGTGAAGAGTTGCGGGATTTTGAGGGCTTGAAGGCCCGTTTCGAAATCCCCTTTTTTCGGGTCGTAAGCGTTCTTCCACGAAGTTAAAGCCACCCTACGACCCGTGAGTGTGTCGTCGATCAATTGCATCAAAGGAGGGGCGACGTTGGTGGGATGCGCGAAGCTTTCCCATATCACGTGGTTCGACGAGCTTTCGATTAAGACGAGGTTCCCAGTGTCCAAAATTCGAGCAGTTGTGGGATGATCTGAGGTGACGTTTGTGGACCATATTGTCTCGTTCTGACCGTTGATGATGTTGAAGATATGAGTTACAAATCAAATGAGGAGTTACAAATCAACAAGGATAATCATTTATAAGAGAATCATTCTCATAACTCTTCCACAAAATCATCTCTTACATAATTGCATATTATTCTTTATTAATGCATATAATTCTGTAATAATTATTCCTTGTTGTATTTGCCTATTTATAAGGCTGACTATGTTTATAAAAATTATCACTTCTTATAATTCCTTACATGGTATCAGAGCATTGAACGATCTTATCGTAATTTTTTTCCTCCCCTACAATGGAAAATGAGCAGTCTACCATTCCTAATGTTACTGAGCCTACTCGGCCATTCACTATTCTCCAACTGCAGAACACCATCAAATTAACACCCACCAATTACATAGCCTGGAAAACTCAGATAGAAGCGACACTTCTTGGTTATGATCTGTGGAAATATATTGATGGCTCTTTCCCTTCTCCTCCAAAATTCATCAACACGGGAGGTGATAATTCGGTCTCAAATCCAGTAGCGTTGACTTGGTTTCGCCAAGATCGATTAATTTTTGGTGCTCTCGTCGGATTTCTCTCTCAAGATCTTGTACCTCTTGTCTCTCACAGCGCCACCGCCAAGGAAGCTTGGGATATTCTTTCATCCACATATGCTAGTACGTCTCGTGCCCATTTCAAACAGATAAAAGCGCAACTCTCCAGAATTACTCATACCAATCAATCGATTCATGAGTATTTACAAGCCATCAAAAAGTGCACGAATCGTTTGGCTGCGATGGGCAAACCCATGGATGACGAAGACATCATTGACAAAGTACTCCAAGGACTTGATTATGAGGTGTATAAATCTGTCATTGATGCTGTTAATGCTCGAGACGTCCCTATTTCCTTTGAAGAACTTCACGAGAAATTAATCACAAAGGAGGTTGAAGCTACAAACATCCCCCCTCCGTCTCACTTTCCGACTACTGTGCATGCTACGCAATACAAAAAAAATAATTTTAAAGGACAACAGCCAAGCTATCGGCCGCCGGCTCTTCTTCCTACTCCTCGGCCCTCTTCTTCCGTCAAGCTACAACGTCCCTATTTGGGTAAGTGCCAATGGTGTCGAGTCACAGGCCACACTCTCAACAAATGCAGTATATTTAAAAGCTTGTATCCCGCCATTGAAGTTCCGGCTCCGGTCAATGCTCAGCCTGCTCAGATGCGCCCACACACAACCTACGTACCTCAGGCTCACATGGCACAAGGTTTTCCATCTGGCATCTCCTCTGGTGGTTGGCTCATGGATAGTGGAGCTTCTCATCATGTCACAAATGATCTCAACAATCTCTCATTGCATGCACCATATGATGGGTCGGATGAAATTGTGATTGGCGATGGTTCAACCCTTCCGATAGAAAACACCGGTTCTTTTTCACTTAATACTCCTTCTAAAATATTTACTTTCTCCAATGTCCTACACGTTCCTTCTATATCTCGAAATATCTTATCAGTCTCTAGGTTTTGTGAGGATAATAATATATCACTTGAATTCTTATCCTCTCTTTTTCGTGTCAAGGATCTATCAAGGGGCACAATTCTTCTCCAGGGGCCTTCTAAAGCGGGTACTTATGAATGGCGTCCGCAACATCCTAGCGTCCACATTACCTCAAAAAAATCCATTCGTGATTGGCACCATCGACTTGGGCACCCGTCTAGGTCTATTATTCAAGTTTTGAACTCCAAATTTTCATTATCTATTTCAAATTTACCTACGTCGGATTGTCACTCATGCAATATAAATAAAAGCCATAAATTGCCTTTTTATTCTTCTACTCTTACTTCTCGTGCCCCTCTTGATTTAATCTTTACTGATACATGGTCAAGTCCCATATTATCACATGATAATTACAAATATTATGTTATCTTTGTCGATCATTTTACGAGATACACATGGCTATATCCACTCAAAAAGAAGTCCGACACCGAACGAACCTTTCATCATTTTCGAGCTCTCGTTGAAAATTATTTTCAAAAGCCAATTGTACAAGTGTTCAGTGATAATGGTGGGGAATATGAAAAGCTCAAACCTTACTTTGCTAGTCATGGCATTTCACATCTCACTACTCCTCCCCACACTCCGGAACATAATGGATTTGCGGAACGCCGTCATAAGCACATCGTTGAGACAGGTTTATCCCTTCTTTCTCATGCTCAAATGTCATTAGATTATTGGCCATGTGCTTTTACTACAGCCACATATTTGATTAATCGTCTCCCCACTCCAACTCTTGATAACGACTCTCCTTATTTTCGTCTATTTGGGATTGTGCCTAATTACTCAAAGTTGCGAAACTTTGGCAGTTTGTTTTATCCATGGTTGCGGCCATATGCTCAACATAAGCTCGATAATCGGTCACTTCCATGCATCTTTGTAGGTTATTCACCAACACAAAGTGCATATTATTGTTTACATGTCCCATCAAACAGGGTTTATACTTCTCGACACGTTAAATTTGTCGATAATGTCTTTCCTTTCCCTGATTTTACTCATTCGTCTGCACCTATATCTTCCACTAATGTTACAGAATGGTGCACAGTGTCTCTTCCTGTTGATGTAGAACCTCAGGTACAATCCCCGGTCCAGCCCACTATCGAACCTCAAACTTCGCCAATGGTCACTATATCACCACCGCAAGAGTCATCGACTAACCCACAACCACCACATCCTCCAACTCGAACCATCGTGACTCGCCTACAAAATAATATTGTGAAGCCGAACCCCAAGTTTGCTAACCCAACCACGACCCAATCTCGGGAAGTTGAACCTCGTAATATTACTCAAGCTCTAAAAGACCCTCAATGGCGGCATGCAATGACGGAGGAATATAATGCATTGTTGCGTAATGCTACATGGGAGCTTGTTCCTCCTCAACCATCTCAGAATGTTATCGGCTGCAAATGGGTATATCGTATTAAATATAAGCCTTCAGGTGAAATCGAGCGTTACAAGGCTCGCCTTGTTGCTAAAGGTTTTCTACAACGGCCTGGGATTGATTATTCGGACACTTTTAGTCCGGTTATCAAGCCGACAACAGTCAGACTTATGTTATCTCTTGCAGTTACAAATAAATGGATTATTCGGCAGCTTGATATTAATAACGCATTCCTTCAAGGACGTCTTCAGGAGAATGTCTTCATGTCGCAGCCCATGGGTTTCTTGGATAAAGATAATCCCACTCATGTATGCAAACTTAAGAAGGCTATTTACGGTCTCAAACAAGCTCCGAGGGCTTGGTACCAAGAGCTTCGAACATATCTTCTCTCTTATGGTTTTCGTAATTCCATTGCTGATTCGTCGTTGTTCATATACAAGAATAACAATGCTACTTTTTATCTCTTGGTATATGTCGATGACATTATTATTATGGGTCCTTCATCCTCAGCTTTACAGGTGCTCGTTACTAAGTTGGCATCTCGGTTTTCTTTAAAAGATTTGGGACCCTTATCATACTTTCTTGGAGTTGAGGTGCTCTCTCATGAGCATGGATTGTTCTTGAGTCAAAAGAAGTACATTGAAGATATACTTGATCGTGCCAAGATGTCGGATGCTAAACCGGTTCATACACCTATGGTTACTTATCCCCCTCTCAACCTCACCGATGGCTCGCCATTACCCAATCCCACTAACTATTGTGCATTAGTTGGTAGTTTACAATATTTATCTTTGACTCGCCCGGATGTAGCCTTTGCAGTCAACAAGCTCTCTCAATATATGCACAAACCCACGGATTTTCACTATGCTGCGCTCAAAAGACTACTTCGTTATCTTAAAGGTACTGCTCAACATGGTATTATCATTCACCGTGACTCTCCAAGACATCTTCATGCCTTTTGTGATGCGGATTGGGCCGGTGATCGTGACAACTATTTATCTACGACCGGCTATATAGTTTATTTGGGAAGAAATCCCCTCTCTTGGAGCTCAAGGAAACAAAGAACTCTTGCTCGGTCCTCGACGGAAGCCGAATTTCGAGCCGTTGCAACCACAAGTGCGGAGATCATATGGCTTCAGTCTCTTCTACAGGAGTTAGACATTCATCTCCAACAAGTTCCTAGTATTTACTGTGATAATCTTGGAGCAACTCATTATGCGGCTAATCCAGTCTTCCACTCTCGGATGAAGCACCTTGCCTTGGCTTTCCACTTCGTACGAGAACAAGTTCAACAAGGCAAACTTCGTGTGCAACATATTTCTGGCCGTGATCAGTTAGCAGATGGTCTCACAAAGCCTCTGCCTAAGTCCCACCTTCATGTCTTATTTACCAAGATTGGCCTTGCTCAAAGACCGTCCATCTTGCGGGGGGGTGTTGAAGATATGAGTTACAAATCAAATGAGGAGTTACAAATCAACAAGGATAATCATTTACAAGAGAATCATTCTCATAACTCTTCCACAAAATCATCTCTTACATAATTGCATATTATTCTTTATTAATGCATATAATTCTGTAATAATTATTCCTTGTTGTATTTGCCTATTTATAAGGCTGACTATGTTTATAAAAATTATCACTTCTTATAATTCCTTACGATGAGTACGAGGTTCCCTTCTTTGGATATTTTGACGGCGCCTGAAGAATCTCGGAGTGGTTTGTCTCTGTTGGCGACCCATATCAATGCGCTTTTTGGGGAAACGATGTAGAAGATTCCCAGGTAACGAGTGTTGGTTGAGTTTCCTAGGGTGAAAAATTGCAGTTTGAACTTAAGGCCTTGAGATATGATTGTGGAAGGATCTTTTAGGGCAAAGGAGGAGTTGATCGTATCAGTTTCTCCTGCAGTAAAACCATTTGAGGAAATCATCAAGATGATAAGGTGAGCAGTTATGAGTTGCTGCATCTTCATTGGTTTGATATGAGTTTGTGATGGATGATATATGATGCGATGAATAATGAAGCTATATGATTGAAATGCTAGCTAATATATATGCTACCTACCTACCTATGCGGGCCTTTCTGCAAAGTCAACTTACTACATTAAGATGACACCTTGAAATGTTGGAAATCAACTCTTCAGAGAGACAACCTCAGGTAGAACTGAAAGTAAATATTTTACAACAGTCAAATGTATGTCCGACTTAATATCAGTTGAAGAACTTGTACCATTTTGATTTATGGATATGAGTGATGGGATGGTGACGTAGCTGTATAGATTGACTTGGAAGAAACCGAGTCTGAATTTCAAGCACATGTGAGAACAACCGACTTAATTTTATATGTTACAAGACAAACTTATCTGTGATGTCATGAAGTCTTTAACTGTAGAACTAAGTGATCTTAATGGTTAGGACACAAATTTGAGTAATAACTTATTTATTATATCAAATATTAGATAAAAATTATAACACTGAATTCTCTTCTCTCTTTTTTTATTCCGATAGGGAGAAAATCAAAACTGTCCCTAATGTGTACCGCATGATCAATTTAGTTTCATATTTCGCAGACTAATTGACAGTCAACTTGGATGAAAACTGCGTGTTGACACTCTGTTAGACGATGTTAAAAAAATGATAAAATTAACATTACAAAGAAATTTAATAAAATAGGGAAACTATACTTGGTATCCCTGTATTTAAGGCTTTTCCAGTTATTACCCAAAGTTTTTTTCAATTCCGATAGAGGTACCCCTATCCCCGTGTTTAAGACTTTTCCGATTGGAATAAAGAACTTCAGGCACCAACTGAAAAAGTCTTAAACACTAGAGTACCATGTGGAATTTCTCTAAAAAATAATACCATAAAATGATATATAATAAAAAATAAAGAGAGACCAGAACGGAATAAAAAATAAAAATAAAAATATCATATCTAAAATAAAATATGTGTTTCATTTTTTTGTTTTATTATTAAAAAATGAAATAAAAATGCAACTGAAATTTTACGGGGAATCTCAGTCCTCGTTCCTGTCTGCGCCAAGTGGGGAAGAAATTGACCCCTTCCGGCGGGTTCTTTTGAAATTATCCAGTTTGTTTTATAACATAAAAATAATTTTCAAAAAAAAAATCAAGGTCGGAACTGGGACTATTTCATCCCCGTTAACTTGGGGGACGGGGCGGAAGTTCCCATAATCTTCTAGTGGAATTTTTTAGTTTATTTTATTTTCAATTTTCTTTTTATTTTTTATTTTATTTTCTTTATTTATGAATACATAAAACAAATATTTTATTTATCACCTACTATTTTTTATATATTTTATTATTTTCTCTCTTTTTTTTATTTTATATAGTTTTAATTTCTTATTATTTTATCAGTTTTTTAATGTTAACTTTATTGGTTTTACTAATCAAAGGTTAAATTGGTCCAAAATCGATAACATCGGGGGCTAAATTGGTCCACAAAAATACTAGAGATTAAATTGGTCTGTGAGGTATACATGGGGACCATTTTTGGGTTTTTCCCCTTTTTTATGACCTGTGACTGGGAGTATCCCTACTCGATCAGATAAGGTCTTGGGGCCACACACGCCGAGAGTGAGAATGATTTCCTGAGATCAAGTTAATACATCCGAAGAAGGAGGAGAAAATGGAGGAGAAGAATGAAAAGGAGGAGGAGGGGATAACTTTGGCTAAAATGAGATTGTGTGTTGAGATTCCGGGGCGAAGGAATCCTCCTTTCAGTAAGGTTTTGTGTGGTTGTATCGTTATCGGGTTGAAAGGCCGGTTTGTGTGCGTAACCCCACGAAAACAGAGAAAGTGAAGGAAAACATGGATTTTTACATGGTTCGACTCACTTTTGAGTCACTTTCGATTTTATTTCGTACGATTCTCGTGGACCGGTTGAAATCCTCTGTCACATAATCCGTGTCCCATTTTCTGTCACACTCCCTTAAAATTGATTTTATAATTATTGGAAAATATATGATATGGGTATCAAATTAATCATCATAAAATAAGGAATAAATTGGATATGTTTGTTTATTTTTATCATATAATCTCATGAAATAACGACGATTTTATGATTTGGTAGACTATAGGATTAAAAGAATTAATAAATAAAAAAGAAATTTTGTAAATCGTCGGATTTAAATTTTAACGAATCTGATCGTTTTGGGACATAGAGGGGGACATGCTTATGGGACAGATGATTTCATGCGCTCATGGACTGCAGGTTGGGAACTTTGTCTCTATTTTCTGTATACGAAAGTCGAGCTAATTCTCCCTTTAAATAGAAGAAAATGCCCTAGAAGGTTCGTAGTTGGTTCCCAAAACGGCCGTAACTGCTAATCAAGAATTAACGTCGCTTCACGGCTTCCAACTAGCCTTATTACGGCCATGAAACAATTGGAGTTTGCTTTTGGCATATTCTGCCGACTTTCACGGCCGTGAAGCTTTCAAACGAACATCAACTTTCCTCGCAGTCGGCCTTCATGGACATGAGCTACGAACTCAATTCGGTGTGTGATTGCTCCGATCTCGTCCCAGATCGATTTCCAACTATGAATTTCCAAATTTTTGGTTTATAATTACCAATAATGTATAACACCAAATTTAACGATTAAAATTAACAAATGGACCGGAAACGGTGCAGAATCGTTAACAAGGAGAAGTACAGTGGCGGAGCCAGAAGCCCAACTCATTGGGGTCCAAATATATACAAAAGCTTATTTAGTAGGGTCTAAATGAAAATACAGAACTTCTCAGTGGCGTCATTTTGACATATATTAAGTAAATTAGGTGTTAATAATTAATTTTTCCTGGAATAAAAGTGGCTTGAAGTATATGGGACAAAATATGTTCATATCTCAAATATAGAGGACTAAAACTGTTGTTCGCTCGATAGTAAACATTTGAATTCAATCTTCTTAGGTATGCATTAGGTTTTAGTTTTAGTTTTGTAGCGTTCTTAATTGGACTAAAGCCCATCGTTGGCAGGCGTACGTAGCCCATCAACAAGGAGTTGCATAGTTGATGTTCAAATCAAACTAAAGCCCACGTGTAGAACAGACCCATAAGTCGGCCCATTCGGAAATCTACACCCGATCCGAGAAAATGTTTATTGCTTCAATGCGTTAAAATAACTGGGATTTAAATTTCGAAAATCAAACACGACACGTGGATCCTTGCTTGATTAAGTAAATAAACTAATTCCCTATATTGCAGCTAATGAGGGCAATTCACCTACAAAAATAAGTTGATGACTTTATGGCCACAATAGTTGATGATGCGTAACCGCAATCATATAAAAATATGAAAAAAATAAGTACGAATATCACCAATCTATGAAACCGTTAGATGAACCCACGTGTGAAACGATTATTGGTTTACGATGTGGAAGATGCTTTTAGATATGGATGGTAAAGTAAGCTTAGAGGTATGTGGTTGTGTTCATGTTCCCAAGTTTTTTTTAATGATTTTCTCGTTTGTTGAATTGTTGGATTCTTCAACCTTGTTTTTGTTTTGCGATAAATTCAGGGAAAAAAATTGTATAATATCTATAAATATATTTAATAGTTAGATAACCGACTTGTATAGTTCGATAAGGATGTTTGCCAAAAATCCCACATGATCGACACCCAATCCTCCACCACTACAAAGAGCTATGAAAAGAAATCCCAATATAGTTTGATCATTATTCCACATCATATCTTCTTATTCTAAATTCAATCAATTTCCATGGTCAAGAACTAAAAGAACTTAAAGTAGAGGACCGGAACATATTTCTTATTTTTATCTTTTTTATAATTATATATTTCTTATAAGTCCATTTTATTTTAAAATCTCAATCAAGAAGAGTCTTCAATGATCTTACTCTCGAGCCAAGTATAGATCATAATCAAGAACCGAAAAGTAAAATTGATCCACCAAAACTCATAATATTCAATCTGGCTATTCCATTACAACTCAATAAACCCATTTAAAAATCTGGGTTTTTACGAAAAAAGAAAAAAACTGCACGAAAATAGAAAAAGAACAAAAGAAAAAGATTAAATCTAACAAACGGCATATTACTCTACGTACGAGTCCTCGGCTCGAGCCATAACAGACAAGCGGCTCGGCCTGGGCTGGAAAGAACCTCGACGCCTTAGGCTATGCGACGACGGCCTAATCAGCGCCGCCAGAGCCCTCTTCACGAGCTCACCCTCGACGGTCCCAATCCTTACCAGCGAATTCGTCATCGCCGATCGGCGCATATTCAGCTGCTGCGACGTCGTATTGTGCTGCTGGATTTTATGACCGTTATACCCCTCGAAATTCTTGCCCTTGTGGAGGCTGCACCGAAAGGAACCTGGGTGCGTCGTAGGGGAACACATACAAGTCTTCTTCTTCGGTTGCTGAGCGTAGTGGTGGTGGCTCTGCGCTCGGTGGCC
Organism: Craterostigma plantagineum; assembly: GCA_027422505.1. NCBI lineage: Eukaryota > Viridiplantae > Streptophyta > Magnoliopsida > Lamiales > Linderniaceae > Craterostigma > Craterostigma plantagineum. Next base: position 286,086 of record JAPQWV010000201.1, on the reverse strand, counting down.
GCCGTGGTGGGTCGGCGTCGCCGAGAATCGGACGGCGGAGGAGACGGAACGGGCGATTGCGACGCGGGTCGGGCTGATGGGCCGGGATGGTGCGAACGGCGCCGACGTCGCTATTGAGGAGGAGCAGAACCGGCCCGACGGCGACGGAGAGCGCTGGAATTGGCTGTGGAAGGTTGTACTTCGACGGTGGGACGCTTCCATGGTTTGTACTTGTACCTTTGACTGGATGCACGAATCTTGCGGTTGAGTTTTGATTTCTGCAAAAGTGAATAATACACTAGCGAGGGTTGTATATATGGAGACGAGGGTATTTACGTAAATTCACCGGCAGTTATTTGCTTTTTGCGTAGCCATCACGCATCATTTAAGTAATATTGAACAAGTCTTCCTTTTTTAATTACGAAAAAATCTAGATTTCTCCTGAATTTTAGTTATTTACTATTTCAGGTTAAGTATTTCTTTTTTGTCATTGACGGATGTATCAATCTCAATTGATTAATACAATTTAGCACATCTCGTCAAAAAAGATCGTGATTACTTTGCAATAAGGCCATCTTCAAGTACAATCAAATTTACACAAAACTTGTGTTTTTATTTCATCTCATTAACTCTTATTCTAATTTTTACTTAAAACAGTAATTTACTGTATGTTCTAAACTAAAAATAATAATCCATACACATTTCTACTTGTTATTGTTAGTTAACTTATAAAAGAAAAACATATCTTAAATTTAAACAAAAGAATTGCATGTAAGTGTGATTGATTTCTTTTTCTTTTCTTATTTCTTAAGTTTCTGATATAACTGTATATTGTAATTTAAAAAATTCGATATATTATAATAATTTATTAATTATCAGTTAAATTATAAGTAGCTTATTATCTTAATTTTCAATCAATTAAAATTTTGAGTACGCACCATTTTCAACACTAAAGTAGTGCAATAATTTATTTCATTTTTTAATTAGTTTATTTTAATTGTATTTAAATATTATTATCAGAAAAATAAGATAACGTTAATTGTCTTTTATTTATTCATATTTCTCATTAATTTAGAAATAAAATAAGACATTAATTTTATTAAATATTATAATTTTTATATATCGTTATAAGTAAAATATGAAGGTTATCAATTCAATTAGGATACAATGATAGGAATATTAATTTTAGTGTAGAAAATATAGTTAACTGATTGGAGTAAAAGTTAGTGTAGAAAATAGAGTTAATCGGTTGAAGTAAAAACATTGACTGTATTTCTGTGTGAAATTAACTGCAGTTTTGTATTGTGGGTAGGAGATAGACGTATTCAAAACGGTTTGAATAACCGTAACCGAACCGGCGGTCAACAGTTCAGTTAACCGTGATCAACGGTTACCGTTCAAACCGTAACCGAACCGTTATTTAATACGGTTCGGTTACTGTTATAGAATTTTCTAAACGTAAACAACGGTTATAACCGGGGGTTATAACAACGGTTCACATGAAAATTAAACATGGGTTTGAGTTTTATGAGTTATTTTTTAGTGTTTATTGAATTAAAAAATAGTTGGAATTCTACTTATATATTTTTGAATGATTCATATGAATACAAGGAAGCATTATGCATTTTTTTAGTATGTTTTCTAGTATAATATTAGTTCATTTTCCGACTTCTTGTTATTCATGTTACTATTTGTTGCAAATTTTGCGTAATTTTAAAGAAGCTACGGAAGAATTATTTGGTGCTCATAATCCAACAGTTATTAGTCTTAGATCATTGTGTTAAAATTGCATATTTTAGAGAATATCCTTCATGTACAATTTTGGGCTAACGTATTATACAACTGAAAAGAAATAGTTGAAATTCTAGCATTCTCGAAGTATTTCCCTAAACTATTTGAGCGATTATCTTATTTTCTTTTTACAGTATTCAATGTGTAATTATTACTTTAATGTTTAATGCATTTCTTCTACAATTTTTTTAAGTTGGCATGAAATCTTTTAACATTATTAAAAATTTAGTTTTTTCTAAACAATGAAACCGTAAACCGGCGGATCAAACCGTAACTGGCTCCTCTGGTTACAAGCCGTAACGAAAAGCGTGGTTATCGGGGTTCGGTTACGGTTAGAGATTTTTACAAACCGTAAACCGACAGTTCATAACCGTTAACCGTAACCGTATGAACACGTCTAGTTGAAGACGCTCCAATACTCTACTTTTATGTTTTGCAATTAATAGGATACCATTGCAAATGCTCTATGAGAGCTAGTAATGATTAAAAAATGTATTATTTTCTAATTTTTGTTGAATTATTAGAGATGGACCAAAAATATTATTTTGGATAAATTCTTATATGATCGAGACATACTGTACTAAGTTTTTCTCAGTCAACACACATCATGTAAATCCCAAACATGAAGGACCTTGATTGTCGTACTTTGTGGAATCTTGAGGTGGATCGCATGGAGTAGGGATCGGAGTGTGGAGACTATGGCATTGTGTGGGGATACCTACATAACACAGGAAAAAAAAAAAAAGACACTACCATGTAGTAAAATTAGTTGCAGGATTGATGAATTTTACAAAAAAATGTAATATTGAATTAATAAAAAAAGAGAAAATCAAAGGCAAATATGAAATTTGGCTATCAAATTCCCTGGGCTTCCACAACTTCATGACATATGTCGTAATGTTGGCTCTGGAATTCTGACACGTACCATGAATCCAATGTGTGGTGGCATGTTATATTTCTTTTGTAGGTCACCCTCATTGGACCAAATTGGAAAACTACTTCGACATTTAAAATATGGATATGCCTATCACATGCCCATCAAAATTTTATATTTGACTAATAAAACTTAAAAGTATGCTGTGTGTAATTCATATCTATCTATTTTATTAAGAGAGAACGTATAATACACATTAATATCAATATATGTCAATTACATTTTTTCATTAATGAATAAAACTAAAAATTATTTATTAATTTAAACACATTTATATGAAAATAACACCAAAAATCATCTTAATTACAATTCCATCATTAAAATATTGAAAAACTTAAAATATTAAAACAAATATTTTTTAGATAGTAGTGCATGCATTGAATGTGCTAAGTCACTACTCTACATTACGATGTTTCCGAACTACAATTGTCAATTATGCAATTAGTTGATGTCTGTCCGATTTGGTTTTAATTGAACTCTTAATATCACAATCCAGTACTATAATGAAACACCAAGTAAAAACCGTCCCAAAAAATCTAATCTCATCAGTCGTCGAAATGGAAAAAAAAAAAAAAAAGGTCCAAATTCATAACACATGAAAAAAAAAAAGCTCCATATTCATAACACAAAAGATCTATACATGCTCAGCTGCGTACATATATCTATACATCTATACAGGAAACAACAAATAAAGAGACAAAAAAGGGGATTTGGCAATTTACTTGAAGTATTTATATAAAATGTAATTTTCGAGTCAAGAACACATAAGGTAAAAGAAACAAGGTAATAATCAAGAAACAATCATCCGAGTCCGATTATTATCATTATTGCATCCTTCATTGCCAGCGCAGTTGGAATTACGAAACCTACTCGGCTTAGGCTTGAAATTCATACTCCTCTGGCAATCATTGGCGCTCGAGGAGGGTTTCAACACATGGTTCTTGAGCAAGACTTTCATCATCAACAACTTAGGCGGCGGCGGCACCATATCCACCACGACCCGACCCGAAAGTACGGGCTGATTCGGGCTCGGGTCGGGCATCCTACGGTGCAGGCTACACCTGAACGAACCTGGATGGGAAGTCGGCGAACATAGGCACGAACGGCTCGATGAAGAAGACGAAAATGAATTAGGAGAATTACACTTGGCGTCGTGGTAGTTATTAGCTTTATTTGAAGCCATGTTCGAGTGTGTTTTTTGGGATTCAAGCTATATAATAGAAACGTAACGAGGCTAAAAACATTATTGGGATTGTGTTTGTGTATGTGCGTGTAGTGCGTCGAGCTTAGTTAGCAATAGGTAGTCACGATATCTATATATAGTATGGTGCGTTCATACTTATCCTCTCTTTTTTCCTTGGGATTATGTGTAAAACAAGAATTTGGTCAGAGACATAATTACACGAGTAAAATTACGTGTAAGTAGATCAATTAGGGCCTTAATAATCGCCACGTGTTAGGCGGTTTAGGACATCGGAACAAACATGTGTATAGCATGGAACGACCATAGCTTTGTTATCTTTTGATTACTTTCTGTTTTCTCTTTTTCGAGTAATCGTAACGAAATGGAACTCGTTTAAGAAATGAATTCCAGTTATATAAGTTTATTTTGACTAGTCCATAGATATTTGTAACTAATGCTTGAGGGCTATAAAAACGACTCGAGCTCGAATGGGTTCTGCCTGTGCATGGATTATTTTTAGTTCGACCAGCTTTGTATTCTTGAAGCTCAAGGACGATGGTAAATAGTTAATTTCGAAAGCTCGAAAGATTTTAAAAATTAAAAATTCGAAAAAAAAAGTAGTAAACACTTTTTAGAAAATGATTTGATCAGTAACAATAACTAAGCATTTATTCTCTCCCTCTGTCTTTGATTAGTAACATTGGTCTTCACATCGCTCCTTCATCACTATGTTTGTTTTTCGTAGGTGATGAATCACCGTAATGAAGTATCACCTAGGTGATCAAAGTAGGGTGATATTTCGACTTTTGGATCACCCCCAAAAAGCTATGTGATCCAACATTGCGTTGATGATGTGATATTTGGAATTTTTATTTGGACAATATTACCCACGATATTTTAACATTTATTCCTTATAAAACCTTATTCATATTTTAAATTATATAACTAATTATTTTAAATCTTACAAACATATTTAGTAATTAAAATATAAAATAATACTAAAACATTATTATTATTACGTAAAACATCATCTCAGCATAAACATATTAATTCACATTACCTATATGATATAAGTAGGGTTAAATTTGTCATTTATGCAATATCACCACGTGCATCACCGTGATTAATCAAACATAATATTCCAATATCACTTTAATATGCGAAATGAAATACCACCCCAAAAACAAACACAATGATAATATATCACCTTGATCCACATCACAGTGATACTCACATTACGGTGATGTGGCTATCACAATGATGATGGATCACCATTGAGGGTGTTTGTTTTGGGATGATCCTCCAAAACACACCGTAATATTCACATCATCTCCCCATCACTGTGTTTGCTTTTCGTAGGTGATGAGTCATCACTCACCGCAATGAAGGATCACCTAGGTGATCAAATTGGGGTGATAATTCGACTTTTGGATCACCCCCAAAAAGCTAGATGATCCAACTCTACGATGATGAGGTGATATTTGGAATTTTTATTTGAAAAATATTACCCATGATATTTTAACATATTCCTTATATAACCTTATTCATATTTTAATATAATTATTTTAAATCCTAAAAACATATGTAATAATTAGAAATATAAAATAATATTGATAAATACTATAATTAATGCTTAGAAAATTTTAAACTAGATACTAAATATTGATCATTGTTACGTAAAATATCATCAACATAAACATATTAATTCATTACCATATGATATACATAGGGTTAAATATGTCATTTATGCAATATCACGCCACACATCACCGTGATTAATCAAACATAATATTGAATATCACCTTGATATGCAAAATGAAATATCACCTCAAAACAAACACGTCGATGATATATCACCTTGACCCACATCACGGTGATACTTACATTACGGTGATGCGAGTATCACCATGATGCTGGATCACCAGAAACAAAAACCCTCTAAACATCATCGTAATCCTCTCGGCACCGTAGCATCACATTATTGTTTGGCCTAAGTGATGAGTCATCACCGTAATGAAAATGAGGTGATTTTACATCACGGTGATAGGTGATCATTCAAACTTTTAATTTGTACAACATTACACCTTAGTGTAGCATTTATGATATCCTTATTAATATTTTACATTATATAATTGAAGTATTTAAATCTTAAAAAATATATTTAATAGTAAATAATTATATTGAATATCTATACAAAAACTTGTTATTAATTCTTAGAAAATTTTAAACGCGATATCAAAATAGTAATTATTATTATACAAATATCGTCTCAATATATATGTGTGTGTGTGTATATATATATATATATATATATCAGCATGATCTATATAATTATCGTGAGGTTAGTTATAACATTTACGCAATATCGCTCACACATCATCATGATTGGACAAACACAATATTCTAATTCCACATTGATATGCAAAATAAACTTACCAAAACAAACACAGTAATGATATATCACATTGATTCACATTAACATTTTTTTTTAGTTATTAATACCCTCAATTATTATGAGGTCTCACAACTCCCGTAGTCTTCAAGCACTCAGACTCATATATTCTTTTTATTAAAACTCACATTAACTGATGTAGACTTGGTGGACATTATAAGACAAAATAGACACACGCATTACATTCATAGATACATCACATATTTATATAGCATTGAAGTCGGTTATTATTTTCTAGATTAGCTATTTGTGGGTGACAAAGATATAGGTTTTTATTGAAAACTACTACGTAGATGCTGATTCGATATCGAAAATTAGTTTCTTGCAATAACTAAATATTTCTCTCCCTGTCTTGATATTATTACATCAAATGTATTATCAAGCCTAGTTGATTTCTGTATTATTAGATCACATGAATCCAAACCGAGAAGCTACATGACGTATAATTCTTCTTTCCTTTTTCTTTTATTCATTGCCACGTGACTTGTAACCAGCAAGCACTACATATTAATCGGTGAGCTAGTGGACGTAAAAAGACAAACGAAATTATCTCTCAATTTGTTGATCTTATCACTCTCGGAAGGATTGATTAATGGGCGACTTCGTTTCGGGCCCGTTACTGTTGTAAAATTGATTTCAGGCTCTGTCAGTTTAAGAATTAATTTTAGAATACGATTTCTGCAGTACCACTTCATTGTTCTGCAGTCCCACTTCATTTTTTATTGTCTGCCGTAAAAAATTGAAGTGGTACTGCAGAACAATGAAGTGGTACTGCAGAAATCAGGTCCTTAAAACTAAATTTATACAAACAGAGCCTGGATCCGATTTTAAAACTTAAAGGAGGCCTGAATCATAATTAACTTTGTGAGTTTTGAGTGTTGAATAATTGAATTTGATTGCCGACTGCAAATTATTGAAAAGGAAGAATCAGTTCTCCAAATGAGCATATTTTATGATGCTCACCGTATGTGAGCACCTTTTGTGGCACTAATTCGTGCTGTTTCAACATCCTACATCGACATTAAGGTTGTGTCGTCTTAATTAACACATTTTAGGTGCCATTAATCGACGTTTTGTATGCTTGATGTGGTATATTGACGCCTTACATAACATTTTGCGTGTCAATGAAATATATCGTGTATGTCACATCGGCATCTGAAACGTCGATTAATGGCACCTAGAAGGTGTTAATTAAAACGACATAATCTTAAATGTCGATGTGAGATGTTGAAATGGCACGAATCGGTGCCAAATCAACAGGTGCCCACATAAGGTGCTCACATAAGGAAAGCACCATAAAATTCCTCTCTATATATACAAATATACAATATTTTTGTTATAATGTGGACTTGAAGATGTTATAGTTCGCATGCAATTCCGACGTAGCACTGGCCCGTTGTTCGTATTATTAGAAAGATATGCAAGAGGAAAAAAGAATACCCGAGAATATTAAGTTTGGTCCACGATGGTACGTACGTGACTTAAAATCTGAGTCAGTCGTGACTCACAAGAGTATTGTTATGAATCTATGATTCTTTGGAATCTACATGCATCACTCCACGTTAGACGCAACGAGACGCAACGAGAATTATTGAACTTTGTCCTTTATTAATGGTCATATTAGCTTTGATGTAAGGTACTAGTTGATGCCTGTGTGTGTGTCGCAATAATAATAATTAAAACTTCATTTTTTAAGATGTAAAAAAATAGTAGTAGTTGGCTTTTTATTATATATGAAATTTGGGCACAGTCTAGGACAAGGTTATTGAAGTCGAAGACCGAGAAAGTGAAGAGTTTTGTATATTTGGCTTAATAACTATTTTGTGATATGTTCTTTAGTTCTTTGTGTTAACGGCTTTGGATCTTATTTTTTTTAGGCTTTTCTCCTTGTATGTGGTTATATACTCACGTGTGAGCCTTTGTTCTATCCCGATCATGAACTATTGGAGAGACCGCTTTGGACTATTTAGCTACATGAAATAAAAACTGCCAATAAAAAAGTTTGAAAGAGAGTAGAAAAGTGTTGATAAATACGAAAGAAATATACCCAAGAAAACTACGATTTAGTCCACAAAGTTGAAATCGGCAGTTCGGCACTCAAGCCTGGTGAGGGTAATTCAGTAATATGGCTATTTTTAATCTACCGTCACCGTGGGTGTCGAACCCCATCTCTCTCTCTCTCTCTCTCTCTCTCTCTCTCTCTCGCCATCTCCTTTTGTGAACTCCACTCAAACTTCGACACTCCATTTCCCATCACGCAAGCGTTTTCGTAGAACATTCCAAACATTCGCTCGATTCCCATCATTATTCCTCAATTATCTGACAGGACAAAAACTCGTGTTCTAATAAGCTAACCGCAAATTAATGGGTGGATCTGGTGCTGGGAGCTTCCTCAAACTCGTGCTGCAAAACATCGACGTCCTTGCTGGGTATGTTCATCATTCAAGTACCAATACTAATTCTATTCAGCATTCCCTCACTTCGATTCTGCTTTAATTGAACGGAAGCTTCGTCTTTTTAAATTTTTATTGAGTTTGCGTTGTTTCTCTATTTGCGTTTGTTTTGAGCGAGTTCGCTTCAGTTGTTTAGCCAGGAATCTCCTTTTTTTTTCTATTCTTTTTCCCTTTTGAAGTAATGGCTATTTTTTTGGCTGCTTTAATTTGCTTATTTATCGACTAATTTTATATGATCTGGGGATAATGCAGGCCTGTCGTCAGTCTGGTTTATCCACTGTAAGTGATGATGTTTGATCTTCAATTTTATCAATGCACAATCTACTTTTATGTGGTTTTTTTCTGAAGAAAATAAAATCTTGGGCAGGTATGCGTCGATTCGTGCAATTGAGACTAAATCGCCTGTTGATGATCAGCAGTGGCTCACTTATTGGGTTCTCTACTCTATGATTACCCTTTTTGAGCTTACTTTCGCTAAGGTCCTTGAATGGTATATCTTTTTCTTCCACATCTTGAGATTTTGTAATTGTTAGGACTTGGGACATATACAGATCAAGCTATACATGTAGTATCTATGACTTTGTTGCCACTGTTGTCCATGAAATGGAATGGTCGAAATGTTTCGGAATTTGAGCAGTATGCGTTTGGTGAATAAATACCACTCTCGCTTTGTTGCTTGAAAATATAATCTCGTATCTGTGTTTATGTAGGGTACCGTTATGGTCCTATGGGAAGCTAATCTTAACATGTTGGTTGGTTATACCGTACTTTAGTGGAGCTGCGTATGTTTACGAGCAGTACGTTAGGCCTTACATTGTCACCCGGCAAAAGACGGTCAACATATGGTACGTACCGAGGAAGAAGGACATGTTTGGCAAATCAGATGATATCTTAACCGCAGCAGAGAAGTACATTGAAGAGAATGGACCTGAAGCATTTGAGAAGATGATTCAGAGAAGAGTACGTGATGATATACTTCATATATGTTTTCTTTTTCCCTTTGTTCCGTTGCTATATGCTTTGAAGTCTCTTGTGACAATTTAATCCTCAGGCGAATAGAGAAAGCACGTCGAGGAGTAGCAACTATACTTTTTACGACGGTAACTACAGCTACGAGGATGATTATAATAGGTACTAAATGATTGGGGCTGTGTTTTGGTGTTCCATCAAGCTTGTTTTATAACTGGGTTTTTTTTTTTTGTGAAGATGGCTGTGTGTTGGTGCATGTAATGAACTGTTTTCTTCGTTGTGTTTATTTTTCACCGTAGGCCTAGTGGCATATATATGTGTGTGTGTGAATATATTCTTTTTCCCAGTGAGAAGAACAATGATGAAATGGCTATCTACATATATTTTCAATATGTTTATTGACTGGGTTATATTGTTTTCATCATAAAAGAACAGATATGGCCGTCGTATTATTCCGTTGTGAACAGGTAACCTTTTTCGTACCAGCCCAACACCACCTAATCTAATTCTCAATGAACAGTCTTTCTTATTCGATTCTTCATCAATGAATGCCATAATGGGTTTTGTTTTTGAAAGAAAAATGATTGTCTTCACTTCGACCATGGAATAAAAGCACACATCAGATCAGTGTCTATGAATGTATGTGATGTGCTGCCAACACTGAGTTTTGTGGTACTAAAAAAAAAAAAGAAGGAATAATAATCACGTTCATTGATAAACATCGTGTTGAATGGGGGGAAGTCAATGCCAAGAAAGTTCAAAGTCGTCGTCGTCGTCTTCCATTAAACAATCATCGTCACCCTTGTAGTCAGTCCAAGCAAAGTAATATTAATCGAAGCTCCTCCTCTACAAATTAATAACTCCCAAAAAAACACAGCAGTCCGTACCATTCACTGACGAGTCAAAGCGAAAAGGAAGAAGGAGAAGAAGCCATGGATTCTTCTTCAGCAAGCGGCGAAGAAAGGTTCACCATCTCAAGCAAGCAATCCCTTATCGAAGACCAAACAACAGTACAGCAGCAACCCTCTTATTATTACACAAAGCTCAGATCTTACCGCAAAACAATCACCGTAGCTTCGCTCGTATTACTCACCATAATCGCCACATCCACGATCTTATACTACGTCTGCATAGCAAAGGAGAAGGAACCAACCAACAAATACCTCTCTAACTCCTCCAAATACTACTGCCACGTCACGCCCTACCCCGACCTCTGCTACGAGACGATGTCCGCCGCCATCAACGGATCGTCCCTCCTCGACCACGACCCGACCCGAATCTTCTCCGCTTCGATCCGAGCCTCCATCAGCGAAGCCAAGAAGGCGAGCCTCCTCTTGAACGAATCGAAGGGCAGCGACGAGATCCAGCACTGCGAGAGGTGGATGAAGAGCTCTTCGAATCTGCTCTTCAAAACGCTCGATTTGCTGGGCAACGTCTCCGACGTCGAATCGTTGACTTACGGCGAGAGGGGCAATGCGAGGGCTTATTTGAGGGTCGCCGCTTCTTACGCGGCGAAGTGCCTGTCGGCGTTGGGGGACGGTAATCGTACTTCGGCGGCGACGATTGAGGTGAAGCAAAAAAGCTTGAGCAGAAGGGGCGGTGTGGATGTAGTGAAATCTGGCGTGGAGAGAGCGAGAAAGTGTATGGTGAACGGCGTAATGCTTTGGAGGGAAGAGGAAAACATCCTCGATGAGTTCTACAATCCGTACGCGGTAATTGATGACAATTATTATTATTATTATGATTACGGCTACTATCAGATATTCAGTTACAGTTTTTTAGTTTCTATGTACGCTGTAATGTACCTCTTCTTGGCTTTGGTGTACTACTTGTTTTGGCACAGTAAGTGAAGTGAGTGACTGCTATAAAAGTAATTCACCCATGAATCTTCTCATCATTCCATTCCATTCTATTAAAACGGTAACGAATCAACTGTTTTCGTTTACAAAAAAATTCAGCAATTCGTACAAGAAAAAAGAAGCACGCAGTGGTTGACGTTGATCATTGATTCAACCAAACATTTGCCCAACTTTTCCTTGTCAGTTTCTCTATTTTACTTTTGGGTCATTACGTTTCCCAACGGAAATTGAAATGCATGACTTAGGAAAAAATGGAACGGTGGGCGGCAATAAAACTGAAAAGAATCATTCAAGCTTGTTAAGAATTTTTTAACACTTGTATACTTACTTATTCATGACATGAAGGGAGAAGGTGCAGTTTCTTACAAAGCTCTTTTACGTCGCCAGACTAGCAACTCTCTTTTTCCAGTCAGACAACGATGACAATGAAAGAGAAAAACAAAAATATGAACCTTCCAGAATTTATACAACTTCCTTTGCATTTGAGACCCTTTTTTCTTTCTTATGTGATGCCATCGAGCAAGTACAGCACGGATCCGCTTTCAGCCGCTGGACTTATTTTAAGTTTTGTTTCTTTCTTCCTCTTCGTTCCAACGAAGATCCACTTGAGGAAGCTGATATTCATCAGGTTTCAGAGCCAAAGAAAAATCTGGCAATGTTGGTGCTGTCTCCATAATTCTACACAGACATTTTGTTTTCTGTTTAATTCATATATAGTTGGAGAATGACAAAAATCCCTTGTCTTTACTGAAAAAAGCGGCCCCGTAATATGCAATTTTGCAAGTGTGCGCAGTTAGTTAGTGAAGAGAAATGACTTACTTCTCATATGAGTATAGATCCCTGTTGATTCGAACCTTGCTAGATGTATCCTTGGGAATCTTTTCTGACAGAAACTTCATCGTTCCCCAAATAGGAGGATTTCTGCACCCAACGAGGCGTTATCAAAAGATATAATACAGGTTTGAAGAGCCATTGAACGTAATTCAAGACCATTCATATCCTGTTTCTCATTTATGGGTTCGTTCAAAACTGATGGGCAAATGCAAATGTGGAGAGAAGAGAAGGACATACTTTGAAATAGGAACACACGCGTTGAAGGCCTCGCATGCTTTCTTGCTCTCTTTGAGATACTCGTCGGCCGCTTGAAGAGCAGCAACAGCCATTCCATGAGATTTTTCTGTGTTCCCCTCATCAAGAATAAGACCGTGGTAGTAGTACGCTGCAGCCTTTCAAAAATAACACGAATTTTAACTCGCTGATTGATATACATCATGAAATCAGCCAAAAAAAGTTGCTTTTGATTTTCATGGTTTTTTAATTTCCACTGTTGATGTTAAGTAATTGTGATAGATTTCTCTAACAGTCAATGCCTATATGGCAAGGCGTGGCATAATCTGCACATAACAACACAATGCAGTGACTTTTGCATTTTAAGCAGTTGTATTACTATGTCATGTGAATTGCTGGAGTATGATTACAATTGTGATTTCTACCCAAAGAATAAAAAAACAGTGGGATGTGAATATACCTTAGCCTCAATATATTTCCACTTCACAAAGTGCCTATGCTTGTCACCCCAACCGTTCGATAGAGGAATATTCATGATATTGTCTTGAGCCTACAAATGTGGATTTGGACATTATCTAACATTGTACGAGAAAGTAAGAGGAGGAAAACCCAACTCAAGGGACATTATAGAGAATATAATAGAAGATAAACTGATGGATAAACCACGTGTAATAATATTACAAGAACAACCTGTTGCCAGTACTTCACCATCTCGCATGCGAGCCTTCTCTTTACAGCAAGTGTCGCTTTAGTACTCTCAAGTGCAAGTCCGAGCTGAATATCAACGCCCTGTTTGGCCATAGACAAGGCTAAGCTCGTCGATACACTTCAAAGAGCATGAGAAATTAATACTATTGTAATGTGATATTCTTAATTTTTATGACGCAATGAATCAATACTTGGCCTAGTGCTTGGAGGCAAAGCGCTCGTAGAACACCTTCGGTAAGGTCCACTGGTAGATTTCTCCTAGGATGTAAGAACAGATAATGGTTGTAAAGACGATTGATGTAATACGATTAATCATCCATTTTTATGAGAAAAAAAAAATACCTGATTTCAACTGGCAATTGTGGTAGAACATTTCGGACAGCGCAGTCAAGGTAACCAGCAGCTTTTAAAAAGATATCAACAGAAGATCGACGATTCTCTGATAGTAGAGGCGAAGACATATAAATAAAAAGAAAATGTTAATAAACGAAAAATAAAGGAGCAATGTGAAGCGTAGTAGTAACTGTGTAATTCGCATGTACAAAAGCATCATTTCATGTGTTTACAACTTATTGCAACTATACGCACAAGACAGCTCAGCGACCGACTTGTCTCAACATATAAAATGAAATCAACGTTTTGATGATAGTATAGTATGTTATCTCAATTCTGACATTGAGGCAAATAACCTAATTTTCACATCAAAAAAGAAAAAAAAAAAAAGTGGTTTTAAGAATACGGTTCAAAATTACCAAGATCGTAGTTTGTTAACGCCCACCTACCTTCTGATACCTTATGGTGAGAACCATCAAACGAAGTTCTTGGAAGAAGAACAAGATTAGCTTGCAGCAAGCATAGCGCTGCCATCAAGTGAAGAACAGACAATATTTCATACCAAGCACTAAATATAGCCGTTTCCTGAAAAATTAAGTACGAAAGATGAAAACTCCCAACAATTAAAGAAACGACAAAAAGAAAAATCCCAATAAGGAGAAAGTTCTCTGCATTAACCTCTGCTTCATCCTCTTGATTCACCCAAACAAATTGCACCTTATGTTGCAGCTGACTTCCTGCAAAAAAATAAGTTAATAGAGCAATAGATTACAACTGTCTAAGTAGTAACAAGGGAGCACTTCGAAACTTAAAATTTGACAGTCACTTTCTTACCGTCTTTAACCAATCCCAGAAGAACTGGCAAATAATCTCCAAGAGCCTGAAGAAGATCACTTAGCACCGAACCTCCTATACAAGAGAAGCTGATGAATCATCAATAATAAAACGTAACCAAGAGAAAAATACATCACTTTTCTAAAAGCTTCTATGGACTAACCATGTTGAGTAGTTCTCCGTCTGGTTCTAGTAATGGTTGGAGCTTCTTGCCCAGCCATAACCACAACTCTCGTTCTAAGAGCCGAAATTCGTTCAATTAAGGTTTTACTAACATGATCACCGATAGATTGAGAGAAATCCACGGGCTTAGGGATTCTTAAGCCTGGAACAAACACAACAACTTCGCCAATATTTGCTGGTATCCTCCTATTTCCTCCAGAATCCTTTGGAGTTGACACAAAGCATCCCATTTTCTTTAAAGACCTTCTATCGAGGCAATCGAAACTGCAACTAAAATCAATTTACTATGATAACAGCCATGAGATGATCGAAGAAGAGAGAAGAAACTAATCGGATGAAGTAAGCCGTGATAGGAAAGGAAGAGTAAGGGATAGAAAAAACTAATCACGAGATGATTTGATGAAAGAGTCTGTAGAGTTTGAAACAATCAACCAACTGATCATTAAATGATTACAACCAAGAAGCAGTTGGCTACTCACGGGCAAAAGCCACATCACCTCAAAAATATAAACTAGAAGAAAAAACGATGAATGTGCATTTACTCACCACTTCGTCAATGACGATCAGAAGATGTATAGCTTGTTCAGTTTTTTTACCATTTTCTGTGACAGAGAGAGAGAGAGAGAGAGAGAGAGAGAGAGAAGAGAGAGAGAGTCCAATTACGATGAATGTATACAGATGAAAACAGCATCACTTTCACGAGAAAGGCAGGAACAAAATGACGGACCAACCTATGATAAGCTAAAGGGTCAAACTTGCGTATTTGTGGCCTTAAAAACAGCCGCGTGTTTGTTTGATTGACTAAAAGCTACAGCTTTTGCAATCATAAGCAAACACTTGATGTTCGAGTAAACTAAGTAGGTAATGATTCAGCAAGAAATCCTCAAGAAGATATCATCAGCCTTTAATAGAACTAAACAAATCCCAAACCCAAATCAATAAAGAGAAAAGGGGGAAAGAAACAAACACAAAGGACCCAATTCTTCTGTCGTTAATTAGCATCAAAAGAACCAATCAATCGAGTCAAAGAACGGAAAATAAACAGAAGCTGATTTGAATCTGCATACTTGACACAAAGCGGGCTAGAAATTCCCATCAAGCGGAGTGAAAAACTTGATTTTCAGCTGAACTGAAACTGAGTCCAATTGGGTTCTTCAGATAGACAATAGTAGATCCAAGACATGGATATAGAAAGAGAAATCAGTAGATGAAGGTATACGATTAACTAGAGAGAGAACTATGCACATGTATTGATAAGAGAGTAACCAACCAAGTTGGGTTGGTAATGGAAAGCTACAACCTTGAATGAACTTAACAGTTGGTGTTGATAAGTAGCTGTGAGAAAGGAAGACAGAAACCGATGGTTTCATTTCATAGTTCGTATTTATTATCAATTACCATATTTTCTGACTAAAATTGATTCCTCCAATTTCCTTAAAAAAAACTTTTAAATACTTAAAAGTTATTTATTCCTTCATATTCAATGCAACATAAAATAAGTATTTACTGTTACAGTACATGTATGGATACTAGTGAAATTCTTGGCCCCAAGTTGAAATTAATGCGTATATGTATGAATTAACTAACGACTTGGGACGTTACAATTCACAAAGTATGATACTCCATATGTGCCAAGTGAAGCCTTTTCGAGGTTACGTCTTTTTAGTTTTCACCATATGTTTTATCTGAAATAGTTTCAAGATATTTTATAGGATTAAATTTCGCTATAAGTCCCCGTCAATCTTTTTTCAATTGGGTCTATCACCAAAAGGTTTACGATTCTTGATATGTCTTAAAATATCTTGCCAACAATCCGTTTATTTCAATTTCGGGTGATGCCGATTGAAGCATCGACATTTGTTGACTGTTTTGATATTTGGATGCCTAATAAATAAAAACTGGGTGAATCTTGTCTCTTTTGTAGAACTCGGCCTAGGCACTCGGCGGAGCCATCCGCGACAATTTTTTGCCAGGCCGTTGTATTATTCGAATGAACGATTATTCGGACTAGGGAGCCAATTAGTCGGCCTAGACGGCCGGTTAATCGGGTTAGGCGGTCGAGTTCTAATTTTTTTATTATTTGTTTTTTTGAAATGTTTTTAATATGAAAAATATTATTAAGGATATTATTTCTGTAGATGAATAAATTAAATATATATTTATTTTGGTATATTAGCATATAAAAAAAAAAACAAGTCTACCGTCTAATTTCCGCCCGGAAACCACATAGTCCCCGCCTAGACTGCCTAGGCGCTAGGCTCCCCTCGGCCGACCGACAAGCGCCTAGCGATTTTTACAACATTGAATCTAGTACATTATTTTTTATGAGAGTTTTAATATATTTTTCAATCTACTGGTGATTAATAACCCATTCACTAAAAAAGGAAAATACCGTTGAAAGGCGCCGTAATTGAAGTCAAATTTGAAACTAATATTCTCAATACTTAATTTCATTGCCCAATACTAGAGAGTTAAAGGGTAATTCTATTGACACCACCATTTTTTCTATTTGCACCCCTAATTAATAGCTAGAGTAAATATTAATTATTACCAATTATATAGCCCATATGAAATGGTAAAAAGGAATTTTAATGTTAATAATTTAATTAATATCTAGACAAATAATACTTGCCACTTAAAAAGACGATTTTAATGTTAATAAGTATTTAATTTATATTTTAACTTTGAAATAAAATTATGTAATTAGAGAGCTGACATAATTCAAACTACATTTGTCAAACGGACCGGCGGGGCGGGGCGACCAGTTATCCGCCGAAGCCAGCCAATTGGTTGGTTGTGGGCCTGACCCAGCTTATCCGACCAGAATTAAAAAGAAATAGAGAAAAAATAAAAAGAAAGAGGAAAAACTATAAAATGAAGAATTGTAGTTCGAAACTATCAATAATATAATACTAACTCGTGACATCTACACATAAATACCAACTCCACTAACTCTTTAAATTATTTTATTAAACTTAATTTCATTTAAAATTGTAATTAAAAAATATAGAAAAACCTATATAATTCATTTATACATATATTATTTAATATAAAAATTAATATAAATGGCGACGGACCTGCAACGGTCGCCAGGCCTGCCCCGCCAAAGCCGGCCCGCACGGACTGAAGACGGAAAAAACAGTCCACCATGCCACTTTGGTGGGGGTGGGCCAGCCCACGGCCGCGGGGACTATTTATAAATTATTAATTAAGTTATTATAAATAGTCCATGTGATTAATATTATTGATTTAATGGAAAATAAGTTAATAAAATAATTTTTGTTAAATCATGTGTATTACAAATATCATGTGTTTTGGGTGTTAAGAGTGGTGTGCGAATTAGTAGGACCCGAGTTAAAATTAGGACATCTTATTATATGGGAGTAGAGCAGCATGATATGTTTTTTGGACCCTACTATTTTTACCCCCCTTTACTAATTACACCCCCATTTTACACCCCTCACTTAAAATTTGTTACCTAATCACATGAATTCAACAATAATTATGTTACTAATTTTTTTATAGTATTTAACTACATTAATTGAATAAGTTATTTAACAATATCAATTAAGTTATTTTATCGATGACACAACAATACAGCATTTAATTTATTCACTATCGTATCACTCCTTACATTAATCCTACAATTTTACATTCATTTTGTAATATTAATATCTTCAAATTTATGATTATAAAATAAGTTTAGTAAAAATATTTTCACATTACACAAATATTACTTTTTAATTATACAACACAAAATTTAACTAACGATTAATTGATGAGACATATGGCGGAAATAAGTAATTCAAAAAAATTTCATACATGCATACATAGATACATATATATGTGATGGTAATTGATAACCGCCACAAAAAATTTGCAAACAAAATCTTTCATCGACGAGAGCTTTCTTCCTTCTGGATAGACAATACAACCAGAAAATTATTTGGGCTATTTATTCCATGCATATTTTGTTGGTGTCAATGAAGCTTTTGTTTTTTTTTTTTTTTTGAAAAAAAAAAAAACAACTACTCCGAACATAAAAATATTTCGAGAGAAGTCGGAAATCTCATCCATGCATTTATATAAATAATAGAGCAATCACATCCCTCACTTCCCACTAGTCACAAGAGTCGTTCGTCGATAAGTTTGTTATGTTGTGCAACAATAATAGAGTTGAAAGTCGTTGTATATTGTAAAATAATTGACGATACTCGAGATCGTTGTAATTCGGGGCAATTTTATCAACTACATAGACATATTACAGTCGTACACATTCCGAGACCGACCCATACCTCGGAAAGAATACTTTTTTGTAATCATGCTGCATTAATATATTTATGTATTCCTAACGATAAATTAACAAGGATGCACTAAGAAAGTTAACAACGATAAAAAATAAAGAAAGCTCCATTACGAAGATATCGATCACGCATGATTTATGTTCGATATAAATAAGAATTGGCGGAAACTTCGACACTATATTGTTATAGTTAATCAGTAGCTACTTACGCATCGAAACGTGTCGATAACATAATTCGAAAGGGATGATGTGGTCACTCAGTTTTTCCATTTGGATCTCTGTCAACCTCCAAAATCGATCATTTTGATTTTATATATTATCAGATTTCTTCCTCGATCGACCTCAATCACAATTAATATATTTATAATAAATGTATATATGACAAGCATGCACTAGACGACGACCATATAAAATAATAATGCATGGACACGTAAGCGTATATTATTTTCCCATCCAAGGTGCGAGCTTTTCCAATGCAAGAGGAGCAACAAAATAACTGAAATTGAGCTTTGGGCCTAATGTGAGATAGTTAAATGTACCGATTTGTAGCCATAAGTTAATTATAGCTGATAAATAATAATCACTAGTGCTATTGTACACTCAAATGCGAGTGATATAGTATCATATTATGATTTGAAAAGGAAAATTGATTTCTTATTGAATGGAAGGTAGAATTATAATTAACTAAAAATGGTAAGTTAATAATTGAAATAGTAATTAAAGATACCAGTTTAATGTCACTATCATCTCTTGATCTTATCTTTTTCCTAAAACAAAAACAAGGAGGTATTGTCAGTTTTTGGATTAATATGTAATGACATTTATAGATGAATTCTATGTTACATAAATAGCTTGTTCTCTTCCATGCTTCTTCGTTGTTTTATACCTGTTTGTTGAATTGAGGAAAAAAATTTAAAAGGTGTAGATGTAAGTTAATTTATTGACAACAATGAATTAATAGCATACCTCACTCAAATCTCGTCCTTCTATCCATGATATAAGTTTCAATCGATGTTGTCTTTGTTTCCTCACAACACGAAGTATCAACTTCCCTAAATCCCGTACATTCATTCCTATTGATATTTTCATGCATGGGCTTATTAATACTCTTATTCTGTTGTGCTGAACATTACAATTTATAGATTTAAATATCCATTAAATTTACATATGCGTAGATGAAATGAACGATAAAACGAAATATGTTGTACAATCCTCTTTAGTAGTGATAAATGATCTTGATGAAGCACGCTCTTTGTTGAGATTATAAAGTTAGGCTTTGTCCCACATCGACTAATTGAAGCTCTTCGAGCCGTTATATATATAAGAGGCTTTCTCATCCTATCACCAATTGGTTTTAGGAAGGACCCCTCAATTACTAATATGGTATCAGAGCGAGTTCGATTCTGCTGAACGTCACCCGATTCATATGTCCACGTGTTAGGCTAGTCATGCCACACGTGAGGGGACGTGTTGAGATTATAAAGTTGGGTTTTGTCCCACATCGACTAATTCAAGCTCTTCAAGCCGCTATATATATAAGAGGCTTTCTCCTCCTATCACCAATTGGTTTTAAGAAGGACCCCTCGATTTTTAATACTCTTGAATGTATTTTCTTGTCTTGGACAAATGATCTGCAACCAGTAATGAAAACATATTTGAAAGAAACAATATATTAATTAGCACCCAAATAAAAAAAGTTATATGAAAGTTATATACAATTATAAATTGAAGTATTTGAAGACAAAAGAACTTCTCTGTAGACCACGTTTCTTGTGCATACACAAGATCCCTAACAGATTGTATAACTTGCTCATCGCTTTTTACTAAAACCTTTGTCGTTCTTTTGAAGTGCCTCTGGATAATGCAACATACAGTTGTCCATGACTAAATACAGGTTCTCTTAAAAAGATTCAAACATTTGGAATCGTCTGACCTTGAGCTTTGTTTATCGTAAGTGTCAGCTCAATATATCTTATAGGAAATTGTGCATGTGTCATAACAAATGGTAGTCCATAGTGAGTTAAGGTACCCTTAATGGACCAGTCATTATCTCTGAATCGATGAAACAAAGATAACAACATGTAAGTCGGTGCCATTGCATAATCCAAATTCGGGAGCGACATTCCTAAGGAGCATAATGGGTGAACCCCTTTTTAAGATAAGTCAATGCGGTGGCAAACCGCTTGGCCATAGCGAGTTGAGAAACTCAACATTGTAAATTTATGAGTATCATCCTCGACTGAATCCCATGACGTGTATAATTTTCTTCTCCAAAAAAATCCAAAATAATATGTTGATCTTATCAACATCTAAATTCTTCGGTGTAATAATGGTCTGCCTACTATATAACTCATGACATCTGTATGATCAGAGATATTCGGAAAAATAGCATCAATCAACTGATAGAGTGAATGTTCATCTTCCCACGGTATAACCATGGTTTGAGGTAGTTCTATAAAGTCACCATTAAAAACCACGTAGACACATAATAGGGTTTAGGTCGTTAACCTCATAGCGAAGATCCCCGGTTGTCGTAAACCGTCCTACACTTCCACAAACCGCGCCAAAGAGAGTCATGCCGACCTCGAGACGTGCCACAGACCAAACCCTCCTGAGGATGGCTAGAGAGGGAAGGGAATGTTTTAGACATGTGTATGTGTGTGTCTTATTTTCCGAAAACTCAAACTCACAAATGTTCTCTCAAAGATCACACTTTTTCTCTCAACTCTCGCTAGAAACTATTTCTTAGAGTGAGAATAGACTTAATTCACAATGAATAACTTAGAACTACTTAGCCACGCTATTCATCAATGCTTATACATAAAAATTATCTTTCAACCATTGAAAATGATTTTAATCTAATTAGATTAAATCATGTGCTACATGACATAATTCTTGTTTAATTTCCTTGTATAAAGTAATCAAAATGATTAGACAATGTCACATATGTCTCACATAAGTACAAGGAACGAATTTGGATCAAAATTGATTACAAAGACCGTCCGTCACGACCTCGAGCGGAGCATCCAATGGTCGTGAGCTCCTCGTAGAGGGCTTGGCCAGCCCCTGCCAGGGCTCACTGCCTCTGCCACGGCCTCTCAGAGGCCGTGGCAGGGCTCCACGACCACTACCACGGCCGTCGGCACGTGGTCCACGGCCACCTGCATGGTCCCCTCGGCTGTGGCCGACGGGCAGAGGCTTGGCCAGCCTCTTCTCCGAGCCACAGCCATTGCCATGACCACATAGACGCCGTGGCCGCTCACGGCTGTGGGCATTTTTCTCTTTTTTATTTGGACATTAATTTCTTATTCACTCGATATAATTTTTGAGCAAATTAATAGGCAATAAACTTATTTCAAAACCTTAAGTTAGTCCTATTTCCCATCAATTGACAATTTCTTTTATGTTTGTCTTCGCCTGAGAAACTTGAACTGAACCCATCATTAGTTGAGGTTCGATTCACTTAAAAAGGAATCTTGTCCACAACTGATGTTCTAACCATTTGACAAGCCTATTACATAAGGTATATGTTATAAATTTGAGGCAATGATAAAATCTGCACAACTTTTGACATACTTACCGATTTAAGCAGCTATGAAATAGTTTGCTCCCTTAATATCGTGGATGGATAGAAGAGCTAGGGAAAAGTAGATACTACGATCTACTGAAGATATGCTACAAACGCTTCATCGTCGCTAACCTTATCAAATTTCCAGCTTCCATCTAATCTTCTTTCACCTCAAGCCAGGCAGAACCTGGGATTCTCAGAAGAACATCATCCCTATTCTCAATCCACCGCCTAAGCGTCTCAGCAGAGCTCCAATTCCCAAAATCAGCAAACGTATTCGACATCAATACATACGTCGAAGGGTTCCTCTCGTCGGCAGCAATTGCACGCTCAGCTGCTCTTTTAGCAGCGTCCACGTCCCCATGGAGCCTACACGCTCCAAGCAAAGTGTGCCACATAAGCGGACTAGGCTCGAAAGGCATCTCTTCAATGAACTGCTGGGCTTCTCTGATATGCCCCTCTCGCCCGAGAAGATTCACCATGCATAGGTAGTGATCTTCCGTGGGGACTATACCGAATTCTTGGCTCATCGAAGAGAAATACTTACGCCCCATGTCGACGTATCCTCCTTGGCTGCATGCATACAGCAAGCATATGAACGTCACCTCGTTGGGCTTAGGAGGTTCTTGGACGGCCTTCATCTCTTCGAAAACTTCAAGGGCTTTATGGGGCTGACCGTTCTGCGCAAATCCCATGATCATAGTCGTCCATGTGACGATCGAGCGTTCGTTCATCGATCTGAAGATCTTCGATGCTCCCTCCATGTGACCGCATTTTGCGTACGTGTCAAGTAATGCGTTGTATGTGCAGACATCTATATCGCTTCCTAGTTTCACCGTAAGGGATTGCAGTTTGAGCCCTTCGTCGAAAGAAGCCAAGTTTGCGCATGCGTTGAAGCCAGTTGCTAGGGTGTACTTATTGGGCTTTACGCCATTGCTTCTCATTTCTCGAATTGCCCCAAGAGCCACCATAGGCTTGCCACAGCTCAAGCACCCCCAAGCCATTTGTGTCCAAGAACACACATCTTTCAAAGATATTTCTTCGAATGCTTTCAAACCACTATTAAGTCTTTGATTCTTCATGTACGTATCCACTAGGGCATTGCCTACGCATCTCTCACTACTATGCCCCGATTTCAAAGCAAGGCCGTGAACTTGAAGCCCTAGTTCAAGATTTGACAGCTCGGCCAATCCACTGAGAACTGTGGCGAAAGTGAATTCGTCGGGCTTTATACCTTCCCAGTTGATCATCCTATACCATAGCCTCGGTATTGATTCGCAATTTAATTTCAAGTAACCATCTAAGATAGCGTTCCAAGAAACGGTATCCCTGTTATCACACTCCTCGAATACTAGTTCTGCTTCGTAGAGCTTACCGTGCCTTATCAAAGCAGTCAAGAATGCATTGGTTAAATGAACATTAGGTGCAAACCCGAGTTTGATTATCGATGCGCTTACTTGGAAGGCAAACGCGTTCGAAATCTCGGACGAAGAACATGCCTGGAGGACGCTCACAAAGGTGAACTCGTTCGGTGTAATTCCGCTGCTGTGCATGTAGGAGAAGAAAGAAATGGCTTCTTTAGGGCAACCCTTTTGCGCCAAGCCTCCAATGAGTACTGTCCATGATACTACATTCTTGTCATGCATTTCGTCGAACAAGTTGAGTGCGTCGTCGATATTGCCACGCTTCGCATAGGCATTTAGGAGGTGGTTGTGGATGAATAGAGCATCGGGCTTGGGTAATGTCGAAGAAGCCTTGATTAGTCTGGCGTGGATGGTTTTGATTTTTGCCGTGTTTGAAGTCTCTATGCATCCACGCAGAGCTTGAGCGTAATTACTTGAGGTTGCAAACGCGTGAAACTTTCTGAGCTGAGAAATAAGTAACACCATAAGCAGAGCTCAGATACGCAAAACTAACTGTCATAGGTTTTGAAGCTCACATGCAATTGCATCTGATGCTTGAGATTTCTGAAGATTAATTCGTAATGACAGAACGGACCTTTGTTTTTCTAAATGATGGTGAAATTTGCTTAAGCCCCTTTGAATAATATTTGAGAACTGAAATCATGGAGTTGACATGCACGCACCTGCCTAGTGCTGAGGCAACATAAAACGATTCAAAATATTTAAAGTCGAGCGTACGAATGATTCTGCTCCGTTATTGATGGATACAAAGACCAGGTTCAAATCAAACAAACTCGGCATAATTCCTCCGAAAAGAAAAAACATGGAATAAACTCGGCATAAAGTGACGTTTAATCCTATATTGCATGGCATCATGGGAGAAGCGACAATATGAGGCAGATACTCATGAATAGTAAAGGACTAAACGAATTGAATAGAAAACGGATTACAGGTTCAATGTCAGGGACACAATTAAATATTACACCCAACACTTTAACTCAAGAGTTCACATATAAACTATATATTGGGGGGTTAGTAATGTAACGTACAAACTTGGTAAGTGGGATAAATGGGTTGCAAAAGAATCTAAACATTACGACTCTGCAACCCTCCTTGAAGATTGTTCAAATATTCATCGGTTGACAAGACCAAGAAGTAATAACAACTGTATAATTGCTTCTGCTTTTCTGAGCAGCTTGAATATTAGGGCAGAATGTAAGAATACTAATCACTAAAAGAGTTCATAGTGTACTGAAGGAGTTGATTGGTTGATTTGGTTGGTGCTATGAACAGACCCGAGCTCTTTGACCCTCGCGCTCTTGAAGAAACAACGATATCGATGATGTTTCATCGTCTCTCTCTGTAACACATCTCTTGTAAGGTACAAAGCCTTTTCCCCATTCTATTTTGCTTTTCAGGTTCACATCTTCACTGTCTCCACAGACAGTAGTTGATCCAATGAAAGACACCTTCTCAGTCTCATCAGCTTTCTCTAATTCACAATGCTTCCAAGGGTTTTCTTGGGCTGTTTCTAACCGAGGTGTATAATAATAATAAGAGCATCCATCATTAGCAGAAGGCATTCCGTAATAATGCACGTCAGAAGATGGGAAGAAGGAAAAAGATTCGTCTTTTGAGGAGTAGATGATCATTTTGGATTTCTCATTCTGAGTTTCAGACAGATTATCTTCCATCACAACGACGGTCTTTCCAAATAGTTTGATACATCCGTAAGCCTTAGAATCCATGGTAGATTCCGACTCCTGGGAAGGAAACAACTCAAGCTTCTGCAGCAATGGGAACGACAGAAGGATTATAATATCAGTCAGTAAATTGGATTTGCTTGATGCAATTGGTCGAGATGTTTACTGTTAACATACCACTGTGGGCTTTTTGCTTCTCTCAACAACAGCAGCTTCGTTATCCGTCAACAAGTTGTTCCCAGAGAGCTCATCAGCAACCATAGCTCCCAAATTCTCAGAACCAACTGCTGACAAAACTGAAGTTGGAGACCTCTCTTTCTCGCCGACATCATTCGATCCTTCAACTTCGATTAGTTTGCGAGGATAAGGATGTAATGGCTTCTTCTTGGGCCGAGGAGGTGGGATCTCAATTGGGTTCGAAGACCCTCCTTCATTGTCAGAACCCGAGTCCTTAGAGAGCTTAGCAAAGAACTTCTGTGCATGACTACGAATTTGTATAGCGGTTTTCGTTCCAACATGTTCTGCATACACAATCCAAAGGTGATACAAGATTTATAGCTGGCGAGTAGACAAATCTCCACCCAAGAGCAATATGCCGTAACTGAAAAGTGTAGAAAGAACACCTTTTTACCCTGTCTGAGAACAACCCTATACCAAGAATAATTACCTTCTATTTGACGCCAGGCACGGCCATATAGCTTTACAGCTTCGACGAACCTCTGATGTTCTTCCTCTGTCCATCTCTCTCTCTGTTTGGTAATGGTATAGGGTTTTCTCACCTAAAAAAATATGAGATAACGACACATTCGTCACGCTACGCTAAGTGTATTTCGTAGCATTCGATGCAATCCATGCTGCGAGAAGAATAGGGTGTGATGGCATGGGACAAGAAAAAAAAAAAGACCTTTAGGGCATAAGCATTTCCATGAGGAGATGAGCCCTTTGGTGGAGAAGCCAAAGCCATGGATGGTTCCACTTGTGAGCTGACCACAGAGGACCCATCTCGGCTAGCATGACCCTAAAAGACCAAATTAAAGCAGAATAAAAAGGCATATCTGTTCACCATCAAATTGGTATGCATTGATTCTTCGTCCCTCTAAATCAATGGTTATCCAAGCAAGATTCAACGGAAGTTCTCTTGAACATCGATTAAGTTCACAAACCACTATCCTAATATTTCTCAGGCTAGAAGCTGGAATTCCTATGATAAAAATCCATCCAGGGAAAGCAGGAAAACACAGTACAACATAATCTCATAAACTAGCAGCTTATGAACAAATTTATGAAGGAGTATCCTCATAAAAGGCAATATCTACACACATTCAAGTCGACCCAAAGCTGAGTGCCCACTCAACCCACCTCACCAAATCAAGAACGCACAAATTCATCAAGATTGACAGTAAATCAACTCGGAAACAAACATGGGATTTTCTCTTCTTTTTTTTTTAATTCAAGAAACAACCTACCTTAGCTTCAGCATCCATAGCTCCAGCAAACAAAAAAAGTGGGCCGTGGCTGTATTACAGAACGGATAATTAGATTAGTAAACAGGATTACAGAGAGAGGAAGAAACAGGAAGAAACAAGCAAAAAATGTGAAAGAACTGAAGAGAGCAAAGATTATGTGGGGAAAAGTACCAAAGAAACTAGAGGTGACACGTAGGATAACAGTGGATTTTTTAGCAATATCCGACGAAAAACACAGGCCATTATTTTGATTTTCCTGTATTAAATATTCTTTCGAAATGTCCAGAAGATAGAAGTGTTTGTGGCCGAGATTAATCGGCCCCGTGACACGCGTTGATGCTGTCCTTTAAAAATTCAATCTTTTTTTGTGTTTCTAGCGACTTACCCAATTTGAGCTTAGCTCTCTCTCTCTCTCTCTCTCTCTCTCTCCACATTTAATTATCAGTTGCCACCCCATAACTGTATGTAATTATACAATTAATACTTTAATTTTTTTTTTTTTGTTCCATATTGATACTTTAATTCTTTTTTTCCATTGTGTTGGTTTTATATCGTTCATTGTACACACTCCAATTCCTCCGTATCGTAGAGAAAAAATGTAATGAAATGCTTGGATAGACTTAAAAGAACAAAGTGTAATTTGGTAAAGATGGAGGACGAAAGAGCACGTGAGGGATAGTTTGTGGTGGATATTGAACCTACTACAAAGCCCCACTCCACAAGCTCAAGGGCCCCGCAAAGATGGAAAGTAGATTTTGAGGAGAAAAAACAAATTAAATCCTATCCTTGCTGAACTCAATTAGATATTTATTATCTTTACTTTTTATTTGACTACTGTTTTTCTTGACCACTGAATTTATATGCACGGACGTACTTGTGGCCAAGAATAGATCTTAGATTTTTTGTGTGGAACTATGATGTTAATTGAATGTTCTGGACGCATTCCCTTTTCCCAGCCCGTGAACATATTACAAAAAGAAAGAAGAAACGAGAAGGTGTTGTTTGTTTAAGGTAATTCAATTATGCGAATATCAACTTTATATGAATTAAGGTGATATATCAGTGTGTTTGTTTTGGAGTGATATCATTTTGCATATCTATATGATATTGAAATATTATCTTTGTTTAATCCCGATGTTTAGGATGAAATTGCGTAAATGCCATATCTAACCTTTGGCAACTATTTAGTTAATTGAATTCATATGTTATTTTGTTATAATACTTTACTTAATAATGATTAATATTTTAATATTGAGTAAAAATTTTGTAAGCATTAATTATAAGATTCAATATATTTATTTTATTTTTCTAATTAGTAAATATTTCTTTTAATATTTAAAGTTTAGTTGTATAATTTAAAATACGACAAGGTAGGTATCGGAGAGAAATGTTTGAATATAAGGGGTAATGCTATCCAAAAATTTTTTTACATGGATCAACCCACTACGGCGATGCATGATCACCTACCTTTTTGTAGGATATACAAAACTTGGAGCATCACCCAATTATCATCACATAAGTTATTCGTACTTCTGATGATAACTTATCACCTAAGTTAAACAAACACAATGATAAGAAGGTGAAAGGGGATCATAACGATAATTTGGAGGATCACGAAAAAAAAAAACACCCCAAACACAAACTCAGACGAACTGAACTTAGTCGGCATGTAAAGGGTTGTGAGGAAGTTGTTTTTCTTCTACGTTTGGATGGTGAAAGGAATGCTTTTTGGATGTTATAGTCCTAGTGAACTGGACGTATCTTTCACGCAAAAACGGAAAAATAGCTTTCTTGAGAGTTTTGAGTTCTTGAGTAGTAAATTCTTCTTGTGTTATTTCTTCTTCTTAGATGGAGATGCTCATTTTCAAGGAGGTAAAGGGTGGTACCCTATGAATGAGTATACTATAAATAAATTATTATTAGCGAGACTAGATTTTGCTAGACTTTCGAGCTTAATATTCAATTTTTATAGTTTTCTCTTTTTTATTTTTGAATTTTTTTCTTTTTTAATGTTAATTTTTTTAATTTAGGCGGGCTAGGCTAGCTGCACGCCTCTAGGTAACTTCTTTCTTTTCTTATACAATAACGTTTTTCTTTTCCCTTTCCCTTTTTCGACACTATCTATCCGCCTTTCTTTGAAAATTAGTTTTCGTGTCAAGTATGTATATATTGTTTTTTCAAGCAATTAGGGTTTTCGATCATTTTTTCGATAACACAAGTCAAAAATCCTAATTCGCATTAGTAGCCAAATATGATTTTGACTAATGAATTATTTGGAGGGGTAGGCCTTGCATTCGAATCTACCTGTCTAGCATATACTTTGAGTGAGTGTGACACACAGTTGGACCCATCATAGTGTGGCTAGCTTGGTTGGTGCAGTTTGTAAAGCTATCATGTCCAACCCTGGGTTTTAATTGGTCAGAAGCAGTGACGGAGCTACGTTGGGGCTAGGGGGTCTGCTCCCCCCTAGCCCCAGCTTTCGTAGTAGTATATGTAGAAACAATTATTGACGTTGCATTGCCCCGGTGGTTTCAAGAACTATGATAGATTCTTCCTGTTTAAATAGCTGTGGTTTCGAATTCTATGAGAAAACATTTCTTTTCTTTTCACAAAAGCATTGAGTTGGGCTGGACTGGGCTGCCCCTTCAGGCTCGAAATTGGGCTTCACTGGGCTGTCTCTCCAGACTTTTAAAGGTTCGTCACTGGTCATAAGGTCATGGTTTCGTGAGTTACTCAAAATATTATGTTTAAAAATGGAAAATCGATATTCTTTGTGACCGAAACTGAATATTATGCCAAAATATCAAACCATAGTTTCGCACAATAAACACTCCCAACAATAACAAATAGCGAGGAGTCGCATTAAACCGCACATCATTTCATACCGAACTAATTTCCTTCTTTTTAATATATATTTAGATTCCGGTGGACTTCCTTTCCATGTAATATCAAACATGATCGGCGCAATCATCGTCGTGTCCCCGCATCCGTAATTTGCAATAATTATATCAATGATATACATACGATAGGTTCTATTGGTCACGCCATTTTATTTACTTAGATATTTTTTTTGGCTTTGTTTGATGAGTTGGAAGAATAAGCCATATCACAGTACCAAAAGGGATTAGGATGACACATGGGATGTAAAATGGCTCGTTGGCTTTAAAAAGCGTTTCCGACCTCAGAAGGACGTTTCTTTAAATCCGACCTCTGACCCCATTTCCATAGTAGGCTTAGATATTTTACTCTAAAGTATAGACGGGTCATTTTTTGCTTTAACGTACATTAAGCAAGTTGAGCAAGTATAGCCATAAAAGTTTCAGTTTCAATCACTTTCGCGAATGAGCGAAATTAAACAAAATGAATAATCGGAAATAAAAGAGACAACCCTTCACCTTATCCACAAGCACAATCCACTGAATCACACACACTCTTACACCACAAGATTTCTCACGAGATTTATTAAACGAAAGGATTCACGAAAGGTTTAGTTTGTTTTTAAAAGTATGATTATAACGTAGCGAAAAGCGAGTATAAGGTAGTTGGGCGATTCTTATAGATAGATCTTTATTTTCCCCAAAAAACTTTTTTCCTTTTTTCCGTTAAATGTTACTCGTCCAAACATCGGTCGTTGTTTGTTAAAATCGTAGGCGGCGGTGTGGGGGGCACCGATGGCAGGAGTTGCTATTCCGATTTTGATTTACATTTTTGGTGCTTTTAAACAGTTCAAAGTTAGTAAAATGTCCAATTTAGAGTTACCATTGCGAGAACTATAAATTTAGGTAAAATTATAAATTTAGTCACTAATTGTACTGGTTTTGAGTATTCCATTCCAAATATTCGATTACAAAATATATAATTCATATGACCGTGATAAAATGAAATCGGTCATTGTTTTGGAAAATAAGTCCAGGAATATATCTAAAGATTATTTTCATGCTTGAGGGGGATTGTTTTCCAACTTTTTATTAGTGAGGAGAATGTAAAACCAAATTTGTTTCGACATATGAATCTAATGATTTATTTTAGCAGTTTGCAAATATCGTTAAAGAAAATCGTAAACGAGACACTTAATTAGTGAACCTTATATAATGTTACTGTAATTTGATGTTACTTATTCGTTGTAATAAAATATAGCCGAAAATCCCAAGTGACTATATATGTTACTCTGTCAGAGGTGTTACAAAAATGTCTCCAATCGAGTAAATATTCTACCAACGAACCAATGTATCGGCTTGAAAAATGGAACAATTTGTAAGAGTTATATGTTTCAACCACTGAAAATCACTATTATAAGGTAAAAAATGATAGATTCTTCTTCATGCCAGTCATATATGACTTATACTAGCGAGGTTGAACCCGACGCCCGAATTAGCCGAAAAACATTATCGCCTTCATATTTTGGATTAAAAACAGCATGTGACTTTCAACGATAAACCAACCATAAGTCTCAACGAACCTTATTTGGTAATGTAATACGTAGACTCCATTTTGGCAAAACACTATGAATTACGTTGATGCAAAAAAATAAATATATTGAGGAATTTTATTGAACATTTGCCCTTCTTAATTTGTCTACGTTTTGTTTGAAATAAAACCCATTGATAACAGAAAGGTAGCAGTCACATTAAGGGTTTTTATCGGGTCTTTTAAAAAAATAGCATTTGACTTGGTCAACTTTAAAAAAAATAGTCATCTCAATTTTACTTTTCAAGAAATAACCTTCAATTTAAGGGTATTTATGTCTTTTTACAGTGTTTTTTTTAAAAATGCGTAGTGCCTTGCTACATAGCACGGGTCCCCTGTCGAGGTCCATGCGTCTGGCCATCCTTATATATATAAAAAATATGTGTTGGGAATTTGAACACAGGACCTACTACATGAACGTCTGACTGCACAATCACTGAAATATACCCCACGCACCCACTCTAATGCGGTCTCGATTTAACATATTGATTTTTATTGTGCTACCCGAGTAAGGGCATTAAAGTCATTTTACCTTTAGAGGCTATTTTTTTAACGTTTGAGCATGTTAAAGGGTCTTTTATTAAATATCCCGTTTCCATTGGTCTGGTCGTGATACAAACTCCTTCGCATAATGCAAGGGCCAGAAAATTCTCCGAAAAATTATTACAAAAGTATTCCAACCAAGACCCAAGTTGCACTTTTCTTCTGAAATAATAAAATATCAAAGCATGTGGCAGGCATATATAATACAAAATTGATTTACTATGGCGGCAATAGCGCGTCAATTTTCCTACAAACTCCCAAATGGCGTCTGCCTCTCGATCTCTCTCTATATATATCACGACACAACATAATAACCGACTCATTACCGCATTACAAAGCACGTTAGAGAAGAATCATAGGGAAGAATAAAGAGGACAAATAACAAGCAATGGTCCAATTGAAGAAAATAGTTTCCGGCGACACAAGGACGAAACCTATGGTGGTCGACGCCGGATTAATGCCGGAACCCGACGTCCACGTCATCACATCCGGCGGCGGTCGTATTCCGGCCCACTCAAAGATTTTGGTACGCAGGGAAATCGAATCTTTTTTTTTACAGCACCTGTACTCGTAAAAGCCCAGGAAAAAAAGTCTCCTATTTTCTTTCATATAGGCTTCGGCCTCGCCGGTGTTGGAAAACATCATTGAGGAAAAACCTCAGAAGAGGCGAAGCGGCGCGAGGAAAATTCCGATCCTCGGCGTTCCAAGCGACGCCGTTTTCGCGTTCGTACAGTACTTGTACTCATCGAGGTGAGTTTCTACGCAATTTATTTCATTTTTTTACTGAAATCACGCCAAGTTGGTTGGGTAGCTCAACCGCCAATCATTGCAATTTGTACCTTCACTTTAATCATATCATCATCGGGCGGTTGCCCCCAACACCGCCGCCAATCATTGCCTATATGTTCACTTGGTCAAAGAAAGCCGCCCCAAATTGATTTTACGACTTCACCCAGCATTCCCGGAAAAGTGAATGACCAAAATGCCCTTCGCCGTCGTACTCTCAGGTGTACGGACGAGCAGACGGAGAAGTACGGCGTCCACCTCCTTGCGCTTTCGCACGTGTACGCAGTACCACTGCTGAAGCAGAGGTGTACAAGAGCTCTATGCCAAGCGCTGACCTTCGACAACGTCGTCGACATGCTACAGCTGGCGAGGCTCTGCGACGCGCCGAACCTTTGCCTTAGATGCATGAAGCTATTGTCCGATCACTTCAACTCCGTCGAGCAAACAGAAGCGTGGAAGTTCTTGCAAGATCACGACCCTTACCTCGAGCTCGAGATCTTACAGTTCATCGACCAAGCCGAATCGGTAATACTAACAAAGAGTTAATTACTTTTTTTCTTTAGTTCGGGGGACTCGCAATATAGGATAGGAACAAAGAATTTAGGGGATGAAATACTTGGAGTAACTTGTGATCCTTGTTTATATACAATACAATTCATCCTCGTGGACTGATCTTGTACATATTTTTTTATATAGAGAAAGAAAAGGACGAGGAGGGATAGGGAGGCGCAGAACTTGTATGTCCAGCTAAGCGAAGCGATGGATTGCCTCGAGCACATATGCACGGATGGGTGCACCAGCGTGCGACCGCATGGCTCGGACAAGGGGCAAAGGGGTCCGTGCGAGAAATTCACGACGTGCAATGGGATTCAACTACTGATCAAGCATTTCGGTTCTTGTAAGAAGAAGAGGGTCAACGGCGGGTGCGTGCGCTGTAAGAGAATGTGGCAGCTTTTTAGGTTGCATTCTTCTGTATGTGATGATCAACTCGGCGAGGAATGCAGAGTTCCATTATGCAGGTTTGTACTGATTAATTGTTGTAGTGATAACAACTAGATGATTAACTTTTAAATTGCATTATCATCATGCGTTACTAATAAACTAGTGATGCAGACAGTTCAAGTTGAAGGCGCAAGAGGTCGATGATGAAAGGTGGAGATTGCTCGTGAGGAAAGTTGTTTCTGCGAGGGCCGTTTGTTCTTTGTCTTTTGCCAAGAAAACGAGGCAAAGATATTTGCCAATGGATTTTGATTGATTACAGAAGAAGGATGAGAGGGATTAATGAGGTGACGAGGAGAAAGATTGCGATACAGTTGTGGCATTCTATCTGTTGAATGATTGGTTGTTATTGTGAAACCGTGTTTCACTCGATATCTTTTTAGTACATTTGTAACAAATATCTTTTGCTACGGCAAGTAATGCCAAGTGTTCTCTAGAATATTAGGAGTTGGCACTTTGGATGTTGAAAAACTCATTACGAGCTAAAATGAGGCTATTCTAATTTACATCATCCAAGTATCAACTATTGACTGATGGTAGATAACAACTAACAGCCATTTGTATACGTTGAACCAAATGGTCCTGCCCTCGGATCTCCGTCCATTTGGATGGAAAAACTGTCACGTGTGCGAGACTTGAAAATTCAGAAATT
Organism: Craterostigma plantagineum; assembly: GCA_027422505.1. Lineage (NCBI taxonomy): Eukaryota > Viridiplantae > Streptophyta > Magnoliopsida > Lamiales > Linderniaceae > Craterostigma > Craterostigma plantagineum. The sequence goes on along the minus strand of JAPQWV010000201.1, from coordinate 251,450 downwards.
AACGTTAAAGAAAGGAAAAAATTCTAAAAAAAGAAAAAAAAAACACACGAAAAATAAATTAAAATAAAAAATAAAAGAGAATAAAAAGGTAAATTAGAAATTATAAACTAAATTTAATAAGATAAAGTGAGAAATATAGTAATAATTAAAATAAAATAATATAAAAGAGAAAAGATACAAAAACAGAATGGAATGAATAAAATAAACAAAAAAGAGAGAGAAAAGGTTAAAATAAAAATAATAAATAAAAATAAAAATGAAAAATATTTATTTTTAAAAAGTAAATTAAGTAAAAATAAAAAGGAATCGCCACTGGAACTTTACGAGAACCCCCGACTCCGTCCCTACCAAGCTAACGAGGACGCAATCGTCCTAGTATCTTTGTTAAAAAAAGTTCGAGAAGTAGGACGTTTGTGTCCTCGTTAACTTGGCAGGGACGGGGTCAGAGATTTTTCGAAAGATTTTTATATCCTTATTTTGGTTTAATATTTTTAATAAATAAATATATTTTTATTTTTTCTTAGTTTAATTTTTATTTGTTATTTTTAATCTTAATCTCCTCTATCTCTTTTTAGTTATTTTTAATGTATATTGATTTTCTCTTTTATTTTACGTTAGCATTTATTTTAATATATTTTTTCTTCTTAATTTATTTTAATTTTATTTTCATTTATTTATTTAAATTTATTTTTATTCTGTCTTTATTTTTATTTCATTTAATTTATCATCATTTCTCTCTTTTTTTTTTTGAAATTGTTTTATTTGGAATTTCTCCTTTTTTTAATATATTTACCTTCTTATTGTTAACTAATGATATTTGAAGTCAGACCAATCGCATGTCGACACATGTCCAGACTCCATCCAAATTGACGGAGATCTAAGGGCAGGATCAATTTGGTTCAAATTCGATAACACCAGGGACTAAACTGGTTCACGCGAAACATCAGACACTAAATTGATCCATGTGGTAAACATCGTAGACCATTTTTAGTTTTCTCCCTTTAACTTCCGGTAAAAAGAAATCATCTAAAGCATAAACATCACCGTACAAGAGAGAAAAACTATAGTTAACTTTATTTATCATTGTATCATTTCTTCAATCAAAAGTAGCTTCCGAAGAGAGCTCCACGATTGTGGAGTATACCTCTGCCAATTGAAAACTAAAATACAGCATAATAATACTTGTAGATTCCCTAAACAGTAATTTACAAAAACAAAAAAAGCAAATAGGTATCACCGAGTAAAATGCCTCCTACATAGCGACGGCATTTTAGGCGTCATGCGAAGCCTAAGCGAAGGATGCCTTTCACCGTCGCCCCACAAAGCGTAAGCCTCTTCTCCATGAGCAGCGTCGTCGCCTACCTCCAACTCGTCCTCGTGCATACGCAGATGAACCATACGTCCTATCAATATACAGATCAAACTCGTCGTAATAACGTTCCACACCGTAATGAAGACGGCTCCTAACAATTGGAATCCCATCTGCCGAATCCCGTCCATAGCCCTCCTTTCTACCAAACCGTACACAAAGCCCGGCCCGTGAGAACTGTCGGCGTAGAACATCCTGAGGAGGCTCGGGCTCGCAAGAAGGCCCGATAAGAGCCCACCCAATAGGCCCGCAACCGCGTGCGTGTGGAAAACGCCCAACGTGTCGTCGACCCTTTGAAAGAAGGAAGACTTCTTGTGCAGGACCATCATGGTGTACCATGGGATCGAGCCCGATAATACGCCCATGAACACAGCCGCCCATGTGTCCACAATGCCTGATGATGATAAATTCTTGACATTATAAAAGTCAACCTTTCACACACAACAGTGAGGCAATTACGTCACATTCACCAATTGATTTTAGGTCGAGGCACTCAATTTCTAATATGGTATCATAACTGGTCCGATCAAACTCACCGTCATCTGATTCGTATGTGCACGTATTAGAAGTCAGTTATATAAATGTGCGATCATAGAAATGTCGCACATTGAATAAATCTATCTTTCAGAACCAATTAATATATCAATAGGTTATTCACATATCATCAATTGGTCTTATGTTAAGGCACTCGATTTCTAATATGGCATGAGAGCTGATTCGATCTAACTCACTGTCATGTCCACGTATTGGGCCTTCAGCCATACCATACGTGAGGGAGCGTGTTGAGATTAATTAAAATGTCCCATGTCGAACAAATCAACCTTTTTCAATCAATTAATATATCAAAGAGGAAACTTCACCTATCAAAAATTGATTTTGTGTTGAAGCCCTCAACTTCTAATATGAATGAAATTCGCTCAATATCCATTTTTGCTTGTAAGTTTCTCTAGATTTATTACCTGCTCCGGGAGTGATGCATACAAGCCCTGTTATCATTCCTTGAACGGCACCAATGACGGAGCTCTTTTGGTAAACTATCATGTCGAGGGTCAGCCAAACGAGTAGGCTCATGGCGGTGCAGATGTGGGTGTTGAGGACGGCTAACGACGTTATTATGTTAGCAGCCAACGGTGAGCCGCCGTTGAACCCAGTCCAGCCCAACCACAAGAAACCAGCTCCTCCAACCATGTTTATTATGTTGTTTGGTGGGAAATGCTCCCTGTCATCTTTGCGTCTCGGTCCTACCTACAAAAAAAAGTTTAATAAAATTATATATCAACTCTCAATTAAAGCTTCATAGTGTCATGTTAAAAGAGAAATAAAGAAAGAAAGAAAGAATGGACAACTATACTATAGGATGTCACAAATTCAATTTCCTACCTTTTATCCCCTAATGACTGAATATAAGTTTTATTTTTCGATTGGTACTCAGTTTGGTTTAAGGAAGTTAGTGAGGAAAGTACAAACGAAATGGCAAAAAAATGAAGTTTTATGTTCGATTCATCGTATAATAGACGAAAAAGGAGAAGATAAGAAAATTTAACATAAGTTTAAAGCTAAAATCATAAAAAGCAATTCAGCAAATGAAAGGGAAAGAAGAGCCGATGAAACCATTTTCTCTTTAGTGTTCTTTGCCTCACCAATTCCTCGACCCAAACAGCGCGTAATTAACTAAAAAAAGAAAAGAAAAGAAAAAAAGAGAAAAGATTATAACGAAAACCAACCCAATATGCAGCGGTGAAACCGGCGACACCCGAAGATAAATGAATAACGTAGCCTCCCGCATAGTCGATGATGTGTTTAGTCAAGAACCCTCCGCCCCATATCGTGTAAGCGCCCACCGAATAAGAGCAAGTGATCCACAGAGGCACGAAGATCATCCACGCAAAAAAGTTCATCCTCCCGAGCAACGATCCCGCCAACAAAACTACAGTGATCGCCGCGAACGCAAATTGGTAGAAAACGTTGTCCGCAACCGATATGTGTTTATTGTCTTGTTGAGCAAAATGCTCGAGTAGCAAACTCTGAGAAAGCTCCGGCCCAGGCCTTCCCCACATGGGATTATTATTCCCGCTCCCAAACGACATTCGATAGGCCCAAAGGACCCAACATAAAAGGGCCGATGCGAACCCATAAAGGGCCATGAAAGCCGAGTTTACGGCCCATTTCTTCTTGACCATGCTTCCGTATAGTATCACTAGCCCGGGCACGCTCTGTAGCCCCACCATAGTCGAGGCGGTTAGTTCCCATCCATTGTCGGCTTTGCTTAGCCAAATAGGATCAGCATCGTCGGGGAATGGGTTCGGGGGCAACGCCGCAGTGTAGTTGATATTCATTTTTTTGGTATATAATTTGTTTTGTGGGAGGGGAAACTTTTTTCTGATGTCAACTATGGATGTGGAATATATAGATTTAGAATAACGATCATTGTGTCGCCTTTTGTGATCAAAATGAAGGGAGAAGCGTTGTGGTCGACGACGTTTCTTGTATGTTGTGGAAAATTGGGACAACTGTGATGATGTGGTTGGCTTTGGGAAACACAAGCTGTTTTAGGGTTGTAATAGGTTGGATTCTACGAGATTCTTGTATGATTCGAACCAACAATGAAACTTTGTTGATACTAAGATGCAAGAGATTCCAACATTTGAAGATATTCATAATACAATAGCGACATATTATTGAATCTTAGTTTACATCACCGTTAGGCACACTTAATTGCTGCCTTGGGCGAAGATGGTACTCGCCTAAGCGGCAGCCAGGTAATTTTCAGTATGAATTTAACCTCAAAATAGATTCAGTACGTCAGTTAAATAATATCATTCACAGTACAATGTTGCATCATTACAGTACTATTTCATGCAGTAGCATTTTTCTTGTACATAATCCATATCGGATAACAAGATTATTATTTTATAAAAGTATATCAAAGGATTTGAAAATATTGGCGTCAACTAGTGGCGGAGCCACGTGAGGACCAGTGGGGTCATGGAAAAAAAAAATTATTAGTAATTTTAAAGAAAATTTTTACGTGGGGACTAAAAATGAAAATATTTACACTATAAGGACCCCAGTGAAAATTGTAAAAAATACAGGGTATGGGGTCCAATTAATAATATTTACAGAATGATCCCACTAGGCAATTTTTCTGCCTCCGCCACTGGCGTCAACTCTTATGATTTGTTTTAACACTCAGACATTATTTTTCCTTCTATTTGAAGCCTTAAAATGTAGTTTCGGCTATAATCTTTCAGAGTACCTTGCGTTTAGCATGTATGGAACTAATATTATTACCGGGGTTAGAAGATGATATCTAGATATTATCGAGGGTTTTTTTAAAACATTTTTATTGATCATAAGTACCTAACCAACCATCTCTTGCGAAGAAAACTGCTGAAGAATAGAATATGAAGGAATAACAAAAAGATACCATATACTAATACCCAATTGCAATTTCTTCTTCCAATAGATGCATCAATTGCAATACCTTCTTCAAGCGCACTTTTGATATTGTTCACTTTTGATATTCTTCAAGCGCACTTAAAAGGAGGATAATCAAATAGGCACTAAAAGACAACGGGAAGATTTAAATCACAGATAAATATGGGGACTCCGACTTCATTGACAATCATGTTATAGATTTCGATTCTCAAAGGAATACCTAATCTTATGTTGACGATGGATTTTTCCTATGTAATTATCAATCTACCTCTAGCATTGATAACCTATTCTAACATGCGATCTCTGTCAAGATTTCTACATGTAGGACACATTAAACTCAGAAAATCATAAATCATCGCACTAGTCACAGTAACTATTTGTAGCTTACGAATGTTGTCATGGTATCATAATCAAAGGACACACTCAGATAATCACCTATCAGTCTCATATCTAAACACCTATTCAGAAATTCGTAAGTGTTAATAGCATATCATGATACTCAACATAGCGTAAAAGTCTTACCATACGCGCTGAAAATTCAAAAGCAATTATGTCCGGCTACATCGTAACCCCAGATAACGATGAACATAATATAATTCAATAAAAGCATCAAAATAAACATGTCCATAATAAGAGGCAAACGGAGAATGGGAGAACGTATCGAATATGTCCCCGGGTCATGCTTTGCCCGCTCCGTCTCTCGGTGACCGTCATCTCCCATCGGTCTGTCTCCAAGGTCGAGGCTGCTCGTCTTACGTGTGCTGCTCCATCCGACGTTGCTGCTAGAGTGTGGGGGCTCATGCTTAATGGGGATATATGGTAGGTGTTTCGTTGAGTCTTTTCGTCGAACAAATGGTATGCGTCTGAGGTTTGTGCAGCTACGTATGACTTTCTGACTACCCTGAGTACGTTAGTGCCATCTTCAGCTTGAGTCCTGCTTCAGCTGAGGCTTGAGCTGCGGTTTTCAGCTTGTTGGATAGGTGTGGCTGCCGAGTGAGGGCGAGAGATGAGGTGGGCGAGCTCTTGTGTGCTTGAGGGTTTCTTGTGTGAAAACCAAGGTGGTGAGAACTTTTCTTTAAAACATGGTAGAACGAGCTTTGTGGTAAAAATGAAGAAGACGCTCTCCTCTGTGTGTTCTCTCACTGCTTTTATTTCTCTCCCGAGAAAACATTCTATTCCCCCGATTTCAACCCCTAAAAATTTCCACTTATTTTCTTCCTTTGCGTAAAGTCTGCTCCATGTTTCAAGGTACTCCCTCAGCTCGTTCAAGGACTGATTAATTTGACCAAAATCGAGTAACTTGCAAGATAACCCTTATCTATGATAAAATTGCAGAAAGACCCCAAAAATAGAAAACTATCATAATAACTTAACTTACCCATATTAAGCCGAAATCACGACTTACATCCCGCAATTGACTTGAAATAAAGCCCCGTAAGATCACCAAAACATTAGCTCGTCAAAACACCCCAAACTTGAACATTGATCGACCCTTTATGGATGAAATCTCAAGATAATGAAATCAATGTAACCGCGCGAGTAAATATAACTATAAACTCGAATCTTGCGTAGATTCAACAGTAAGTCTCTCGCTCAATTTTTTTAAATATATAGTGATCGCTCATCTTCGAACGGATGTGTCAATATATCGCGATTAACGCTCAAATCTACAAGCATCTAATACGGGTTTTCCATAAGCTTGCTCTTCGTCGGAATCGCCTACTTGACGCTCAATCTCATATCAAATAGGACTTTTTAGACTTGTAATGTCAGGCCATGGCTCGAGTAGGGCATATGGAATAAGTAGCGTAGTATTCACCAATACGCACATCATCATTAGCAATTGTAGAGCTTAACTTATCAATCAACTAATTTCCCAATCAACTCATACGATATCTATTTTACACCCAAATCTTAACAACAAAGACTTCGCTCACTTCATGAAGTACTGATGGAGAAGGCATTCAACAGCACTTCATGAATTATTTTCAGTCCATCCTAGGAGAGGCAGGATATACCACCCAAACTCCTGATCAGTTAGTGGCAAATGAGGGCTATACCCTTTCTTTAGAAGACCAGCTCAAGCTTTTTCAACCATTTTCGAGACATGATGTCTATGCAGCAATGCAATCAATCCATGAGGATGTTGCTCCAGGCCCGGATGGTTATGGGAGTGGCTTCTTTAAGAAAGCTTGGACTGCTATAGGAATGTCACTGATGCAGTGTTAGAGTTTTTTGAATCAGGGAGACTGCTGCCAAGGGTTAACAGAACTACCCTCTGCCTCATCAAGGTACCCAATCCATAATATATTGTGGACTACATGCCAATATCCTGTTGTAACACAGTCTATAAGTGTGTATCCAAAATGCTCTGTTCTAGATTAAAGCCTTTGCTACCACTGCTAATCAACCCGAACCAAAATGCATTTCTGGAAGGAAGATCCATAGTACATAATGTTCTCCTCTGCCAGGACCTCCTAAGACTTTATAATAGGAAGAGTGCTTCTGCTCGAATCCTTATGAGGAGGACATAAGAAAAGCTTATGACACTTTGAATTGGGATTTTCTAAGGAACTGGTTGTGCCTCCTTAGGTTCCCTATGAGATATGTCAATTGGCTAATTGGAATGTGTGACGTCAGTCTCATATACTATCTCCATTAATGGTGCACAGACAGGGTACTTTAAAGGGGTGAAAGGATTGAGACAAGGTGACCCTATATCCCCTCTCTTGTTTGTGCTCTCGATGGAATATCTTACTAGGCAACTACAGCTCTCTAGCAAAGGATCCTCGATTCGGGGTTCATCCTTTGCGTAGGTACATTAATCTAGTCAACCTCTGTTTTGCTGATGATCTTATGATCTTCTGCAAAGGGAGACCTGAGGTAGTAACTGTGATCAAAGAGGCACTAGAACACTTTAAGAGTACGTCGGGCTTGGAAGCAAATCAACAGAAATCCAACATAGTGATGGCTGGCAAATCAAACTCAGTTTCAGATCAGATACGACAGAGCATAAGTTTCCAGATTGGTCAGTTCCCTGTGAGGTACCTGGGTGTCCCCATAGCTCCCACCAAATGGAGCAAAAGTTCTTGCCAAGACTTAGTTGAGAAGATCCACATTCAGTGCTGGGCTACAAGGAATTTGCCTTCGCAGGAAGACTTTGTCTGGTCAATTCTGTGCTCTTACCTACACATGGGTACTGGGGGTCCATATTCCTCTTACCCAAAGCTGTCTCTAAGGAGGTGGATCGAGTATGCAAAGAGTTTCTCTGGGGGCAGATCAAAACAGGGAAAATCTGTCCATCCAATTAGCTGGGATAGAGCCTGTTGGTCCAAGCAAACGGGGCCTCAATATTCGAGATTGTGGAACTTGGAATGAAGCCCTGGCTGGCAAGCAAATTTGGAACATAGCCAAGGAAGTGAACTCTCTTTGTATTAAATGGATCAGTGTGGTATACGCAAAAGGGATAAGTTTTTGGGACTTTTGCGCTGCTGTGGACTCTGCTGGCAGTAGAAGAAGTTACACCGATTGAAACGGAAGTTTAAGGAGGGTCATACTGATGGGAGTGGATTCTGGAGAGGGGTGGCTGTTATACTGCTGCTTCAGGATATCAGTGGCTGAAGGGAGCAGGTAATTTCTTTCCTTAGGCTGGAACCGCTATATATACCCAAATATGCATTTGTGATGTGGCTGATAGTGCACCAAATGCTCTTCACTGTGGATAGGATGTTGAGTTGGGGGATTCCTAGTATAAACACTAGGTGTTGGCTATGTTGGGAAACTGATGAATCCTTATTTCACTTGTTCTTGGAATGACATTTTATCCAGAGGTTAGTTCAGAAAGTACATGCATGGCTTGACCTGAGGATCCATCTCCACTCATTTGCTTCCCTAAGTGATTGGTTAATATGGCTGGCTAAGAGAAGGCAGGCGCATTATGGCATAATCACTGCATGTTATGCATCAATGCTGTATCACGTTTGGGCCGAGAGAAACAGGAGGTTGCATGGAGGAGGGTGGGAGACTGTGGAACAGCTGTTCCATCTGATCACGCGGGAAATGCAGACGAGAGTAAAAGCTGTTTGTAAAGCGCGAAAAGCTATTAATTCTGAAATTTTTGGTAGAGTATGTATGTTTACTGGTGTGTAGTTTGTGAAGGTAGTACCTTACTGGTGCAAATGTTCTCTTGGGGCTAGAGCTGTCAATGGGCCGGGACGGGACGGGCTGGCCCCCCGCCCGCCATGTAGCGGGCCTAGAAAAATGGAACCCAGCCCGCCCACTTAGAAGTTTATTAATTTTTTATTTTTATTTTTATAATTTAATTTATTGTATATTTTTTAATTAATTAAGGTATTTATTAATAAATTATGGATAACCAACATACAAGTATATCTTTATTAACATATATGTAGTAAATTATGGTATAATTAATGAATTATTAACTATAAACTTAATTATATATTTTAACATTAATATATTTTAAATAGAATATATAATGGGCTGGTCCGTTCAGGCCCGCTCCTTGGCGGGCCTAAAAAATTCCAGTCCAGCCCACCCTTTTGGAGGGGCGGGGCTGGCCGGCCCTTGGGCCACGGGCCAAATTGACCGCTGTACTTGGGGCAGTGGTAAATGAAAATTTATTTTACCAAAAAAATAAGATGGTTGTAATCATGTTAATGGTATGAAGTCTTGAAAACTAAATGAATATTAATGGTGAAGATAAATATATTTCATAGGTTACATAAACCCAACTAAAACTAATAATGTTTAAACTCATCTCTCCAACCAAACGGACCCTAAGTGTTTACGAAGTCCATGACAATTGATTCTCAGCACATCAGATTAGAAAAACCAAAAAATGGACTATTATACCACAGACTTTGCTCACTTACCAAAACCAGATCAACAAAACTTTCAGCAATTACTCAATAAAATAACCTTTACAATATCGAAGATCATGCCGTATATATCTATGTAAGTATATTCCAATCTTTAATCATCTTCAATCTATTCCAATTTTGCTCCACACAAAACCAGCTGTGTTCGTAGCTAACTTCCAACAATCCAATGAAGGGGCCACATTACACTTCCATGTGCTTTGTTTTCTTGCCGATCTCTCTCTCTCTCTCTCTCCAATAATAATTCTTGAAAAATGATCATAAACTAAGAAAAAAATTTAAAAAATACACAAGGCGTTACTTCGGTTGCTTGCTTAATTTATGCGATCTTCTTTTATTCACTATTCGACTCTCCAAGCATAAAGATAAAAGCAGAAATCCGATGTTGCGCCGCACCCACTATTATCCTCCATTGACGGGCTTGAGCTCGATGAAGAAATCATTGGACAAGTCGAAGAAACACTTGAAAACGACGCCGGTTTGAAGATGAAGGAAGCATGTCTTAAACCCGGGCAAAAAAGCCAATCATGAACATCCCAATACACTTGAATCCTCGATCGATTCAAGTGAATGGAATCATTCCCTCTAAATTTCCACTGCAAATGCTTGACATGAACGAGCAATCTGCCGTCTATATGAATCTCCATTTCAAGATCAACGACGTTGTTTTTGCCGCCACCGTTACCAGCACTATTATTGTTCTTACATTCGATGCATATCTCGTGAAAACTGCCCTTGTCATGGAACTTAACCCTCGTCACGAACGTCTTCTTACCAAAGATGTGCTCTTTCCTCGACACTATTACGGGTTCAACAAGGGAAGGCCTACACCTTGTTTTCCTGTAAGCCTCTTTCCTCAAATTACCAAGTAGTAAAACCACTTCATCGTCACACACCATAGCCACGTAGTAATCTGAGGTAGGCTCAGTTTCTACGCCATTGAATTTCGCTTCCTTAAGATCCCAAAAGACGTGGACTTGCTTAGAGTCTACCAAGAAGCATTTCGAGCCTTTCTTCTTCCAAAAGTACCACGGCTTGAGCTCCACTTTGCAGTTGTATTGGGCAGTTTTCTCACCCTCGACTGAGACAGATAAGCCGTGGAGGAGAGTGTTCTTACACCAAGTGACTGTAATTAGACGGCACTGATCTGCGATTTTCGTGCGATAGACTGACATGAGAACGTTCTTGCCGGACTTTGTAATGGAAGACAATGCATCATCGGAGAACTTCTCCTCCATCATGAGTGGTGACGAGAAAAAAGATGGACTGTTGAAGTGTTCTTGCATTTTGCGTCGTGGATCAGCTTATTATTACTGTTTATTGAAATGAAAAAGAGGCATCCGATGAGGAGATGAAATGTGCCAAAGTGTGATCGAAGTAGAGTAAAATTTGAGGGCGTACGTACTTCTGTGAATAGATAGATCTTAGTCAAATGTTTTTTTCAAGGTCATAGGATGCTGCCCACAAGTATTATATGCGAACCACAGTAAAATAATAATATATAAATATATATGGTTTGCTGCTAACTTGGCAGACGATTGCTGGGTGTGTGATTGAAGAATCAAGATTCCATACATTAGATATAAATAATATGTATGTATTAAATCAAGTCTCTGCGTGGAAAATGATTATTTTATCATATAAAGGACATTTGTCATAGAAATTATAAACGATTGACGGTGGATTCACACACGAGGTCAGAGCGATGACCCGCGACGTTTTGACAAATTTGAAGCAGAAAAGTCACTACCCACTCAGTTACTTCTTCCATGCATCTAGAAATAGAGAAAGAAAAAGGAAAAAGATAATATAGTTGTCACGCTTTCCATTGCATTGCAATTTCGGGGTCATTTGTTTACACAAATTTTGATAGATTTATACAGGCTTTGACGTCCGAAGCGTCTAATGTCACATTAATCATGTCATATCGAGGCTACAATCCTTATATAATTAAGCACTCGATTCGAAGTACCTCTACACATTAACACATACATATGTCTGCTTTTTGCACAAGCTTAGTGACCCTATTCCGATTATCATGTGGTAATGACATTTTTTTAATTATCAAATACAGTGACCAAGACGGAAAAAAATGTATACTTTTTTACTCGGATTATGATGTCATATGTATATATATATATATATATGTATATATTGTATGTACAACTATATAAGGAATTGGCGTTGGAATTGGAGTTGGAATTGGAGTTGGAATTGGAATTGGAATTGGTTGATGGACCCCCTTATTATCTGAAATTCCAAACGAGATAAGGTTTTAACCAATACCGATTTGGGTCTGTAGTTTTATTATGACTATTCGCGATACATATTCCGTACTTCCATTTAAACAAATTTAGTGACTTGTCCTCAACACTACAATATTATAATATTGTGTATAACAGTTGTTCCACTTTTCATGTCTGTTCAATTCTCCTCTTGACCAGACCAACTTTTGTGATCTCATACGCGCAATGTCTTGGCTTTTTTTCAATTGTAATTTGCTTTTTTAATTCAGATCAACAGGCTAACCTTACATAGAGAGCAATGCAACAGAACAATGAGCCTATAACTAATCAGAGGATCTCAGCTAAGGATGGATTTGATCCAACCAAGCAGAAGTCTCCAATAGTGGAACAAGGGCAGTGTAGTGACCCTAGTCAGAGGAGCTTTCCCCACCCTTATGGATAAAGCAGTATTATGGAATGTGGGGTATGAATACCCCGAATAAACAGGCTGAGAAGGCTGAGGTGTGGCAAACTTCAGTCTAGTCTAGTGTGCCTGGTGGAGACAAAAATAAAAAAGGATAGTTTGAGTGGAATTTTGGAGCGCCTGGTTCAAAGGATGGAGCTATGTACATAACCTCAATAATCATCCAAATGGGAGAACACTTCTATCGTGGAAAAATGAGTGCAAACAAACAGATCAGATGATTCATGCTCAAGTTGAGAAACAAGGGATGTGATCTACATGACTTGTGTTTATGGGCATAGTACTAGCTCACTTCGAGAAGCCTTGTTGGTTGACCTTCGGGATATCAAACAGAATAATGACCCATGGATTGTGTGGGGTGATTTTAACAACGTTCTCTCTAATGAGGACATGATGGGTGGGTGTCAGGTACAAGCCAATGAATTTGAAGCATTTTGGCACTGTCTTAGGGATTGTTAACTTTCTGTATTTGGAACCACATTCATCTTCTCGTCTGCTTTCACTATTGACCGAAACATCCATGTTCATTATGTTTGCTGACGTAGACATTAATTTTCAAACTGCAAGTGTAATGAGATAAATTTCTAATTTTTTATTTCTTTTTTTTCTTGACGGACCTTTATCTTTCTATTTTATTAAGTTGGAGAGGCTATAGTAACTACCAGTTAATCAATTACAATTTTACTCATAATGTTCTTAATAATGACAATTATATCCCCAAATAGATTTTCTTATACATAATAAAGTAAGAAATTTAAACTCACAATTTAATTTAAAATAACTTAAAATATCAAATAATATATTTATATATTGGACATGCATTGAACGTGCCTATATACTACTACTTTTAATTCAAGTCCGAATACAACAGATAAGCGAACAGTTGCGTAGGTTGGGTCGACTTTCCTCGTTACTTCAAGGACTTACAATTCAGGCTCCCTCATAAATTTTATTTAGGTTTCAGGCCCATGTCAGAAAATTCATATTTTGCAGAAACACATCATTGTTCTGCACTACCAATTCATTGTTTTTCAGTACCACTTCATTGTTTTTCAATACCACTTCATTGTTCTAAAATAACACAAAACGATCATCCGATACCAGTTCACATACACTTTATAACACTTGCGTAATTTAGGTCATTATCTCTAAATTTTATACAAATGAGGTCCTGTAAACAACAAATATTTCTGATAGGGTCTGAAACCCTATTTTTGGGACCTGAAACGTAATTACACCTTCCTTAAAACCTAGCAATATTGGGGTCACTTCATTACCCTTGCAAAACACAGATACCATCCAACGTAAACGATCTAATAAGCATAGACATGCAATCTTGTACCATAGGAGAGCCGTTCTTGTGGCACGACACAGTTCTTTGCTAGCCTGTCAGATGATCGTCTTGCTGTCATCGTCTTTGAAAATCAATCTAAGTCATACTCATTGTATAGCAGACTAAATTTCTGTGTGTGTCAATTAAGTTGATGATATTATTGCTTCAGTTACAAGAATCGCGGTAGAACGGTAGTGGAGGTCTCTCTTACAGGGACACTTAGCTGGTAATGTTACAAACAAAGTTCCACTTCCATATTATTGCATCAACATTGTTACATTGTTCACTTACCAGAAAATAATTCAATCTTGGCAAAAACCTTTCTAGTTGATGAGAGTGCACGGAATTGATGTTCACCTTTTCCTAATCTTGACATCAAGCGTCCACTCAGTTCCAGCTGGCTTCGGTATGGACTTGGGAAGACGAAGCAGCACCTTGTGCTCTCCCAAAGATGATAAAGGCGCAGGCAAGTGCAGATTCTCAGGCTCGATCTTAATTTGAAGTTGCCTAGCAACCTAAGTGGTTTATCGAAACAGCTTAGGTGCGATTTCCCAAGTATGAAAATGAATAAAAGAAAAACTGAGACAAACCTCGGAAAGAATTTCCTCCTTAGTCACGGGATCGCGCACTTCGTTGCCCTTACCTTCTATTATGAACTTTCTTATGGTCTGAAGATGAAGGAATGCACAAGTGAACTTTTTGGTAATAATGTTGACATGAAAGGTCTAACTAGCAAACAGTACTATCTTTATCATATGATAAACATTCTAAAGGGCAAAACAGGGTTCCGAGTGATTGAAAGAAGCCTCTCAATCTTTTAAATGTACTCACCAATTTCGATTTACCAAGTCGATTTGCAGCTGCCTCGTACTCTTTAGTGCTGGTTTCCTCGGTCTTTGAGACTTCTTTGACCTCTTCCACTTCCTGAGGCTCGTAGATCTGGTGAACGATGGAAGCAAGAAAATTCAAATTGCAAGCATACATTGTATGAATAAAATGAATGCATCCAATATCTTACGTACACACTAAACTCAACTGTGAAAGAAAAAATAGCGAGTCATGGATAGCATCATCACAGTTCCAATTCACTATTCAAATGTAAAGAAACATAAAGATTGAAAGCCAATCAACAAACAAATCACAGCAACAATGTATACACATTTTGAAAGGAGCTGATCACCGATAATTACACGATAAGATAATGCATACAATCTCATCGGAAATTGACAAAACATTTCTCCAACGACATTCATCAAGCAAGATTGAAATAAAAAAAAAAAAACAATTAGAATAAGATCCACCCAAGAGCTGACCTTCCTCTGCTCTCGAACCAGATAGGAGAACTTGTCAATGTTCGGCAAAGCAAGCAATTTCGGCATCAGATGGTTCCTAAAGTATCCCGGAGCAACCTTCACTGTGTCCCCAGCTTTTCCAAGCTTAGGAATCGTCTGGAAATAAAAAATATTGCCCACAAATAAAGTAATCAACTACATCGCGAACAGCAGTTTAGTGTCGGAGCACTCAAGTGCACTAACCGTTGTCAGAATAACTTCGAGCTTGCGGTACCGAATGCCTTGCGCGGCGTGGATAATTGGGTGGTGCATAACGCTGCGGCGCAACACACTCTTTGCGTAATTCAAACAAGCCATGCCCAGTTCTACCTTACTGCTTGCAGGGGTCTTCAATTGAACTGTAAATTAGATGACGTTGATAGCTGATTAAGCCAGCTAGGGTTTAGAATTAGACCTCTCAGATCCGCGAGGTTTTTGCTAAGAGCTGTCGTATTTTCAGCAGCGTTTTCTTTTAAGTTATAGCCCATCTATTCTATTTTATTAAGCCCCTGGCTTTGCTTAAACTACCAGTAATCCAATTAGTTTAATCTGTTTATTGACCAATCATATCTATCTACAAAATAATAATTATTTTTAAAACATAATAAACTTGAAAAAGATAACTACCCACTACCCAATGTTTTAAAAAGTAATAAAAATATTAATAATAGAAGGTAAGGGCATTAAACATGGGGCTCCATTTCATTGTTCAATGTCTCCTATGTGATTTTAGGACATGTCCCAATATTGGGAAAAAAACTCAAAATGGTCCTCAATGTTTATCATATATACCAATTTAGTTCTCGATGTTTCGTGTAGACCAATTAAATTCCCGATGTTGTCGATATTGACCAGAATTGGTCTTGCCGGTGATAGTAAATTTGGATGGATAATTGACGCATGTCGACATGCGATTGGTCAGACTTAAAGATAATAATAAACATTAAAAAGGAAAAATTCCTAAAGAAGAAGAAAAAAGCAAATAAAATAAAATTAAAAATAAGTAAAATAAACAAAATTCAAATAAAAAGAGAATAAAAATAAAATTAATATAATAAATTAAAAACAAGTAAAATAAGACAGAATAGAAAATATATTAAAAATGATAAAGTAATTTAAAATAAAAAATAAAATAAAAGAGAAAGTAAAATACATTAAAAAATAAATAGAGAGAGAGAGAGAGGAGACTAAAAGTAAGAAATTAAAAAAATAATAATAAAGAAAAAAACTCAAATGAAAAATCTATTTATTTATTAAAAATCAAAAGAAAAAACCAAATATAAGGATAAACAATTCCACTAAAAATTTATGAAAACCGTGCATCCCGTCCCTCCCAAGTTGCCGGAGACACAGTCGTCCTAGTTATCTATTTCATTTACCAAAAATACTGCGAGGATTGTGTCCTCGTTAATTTGGCAGGGACAGAATCCGTGATCCTCGTAAATTTACGGCGTTTTTATCCCTATTTTTGTTTTCAGTTATGTTTTACTTTTAATTAAATAAATTTATTTTTTCTTTTTTGTTTTTTTAATTTTTCTAATTTATTAATTTAATTTTTTTAACCTCTCTCTCTTTATATTTATATTTAATTTTGTATTTTTAGTGTCTCTTTATTTTTATTTTATTATAATTTACGTATTTTATATTCTCTCTTATTTTTATTGAATGTTAATTTGTTTAGTAATTTTATTTTTTTATGAATTGTTTTTCGTTTTTTTGAGAATTTTTTATCTTTTAATGTTTATTTGTGAATTTTTAAGTTTGGTCAATCGTATGTCGACTTGGGTGAATTTTTCCATCAAGATCATCTGATGGCAGGACTATTTGGTTCAAAAATCAAAACATCGGGGCCTAAATTGGTTTACGCAAAACATCGAGGACTAAATTGATCCAAGTGGTAAATATGAGGACCATTTTTGTTTGTTTTCTCCCGAAAATCCATACTCTTATATAAAGAGTCTAGGGGGTCTAAAAAATGTCAATTAGTCTATCAACTATTTTTACCATTTTACACGTAAAATTTTAGTTTGTTACGATTTTAACCTTACAGTAAATTTTATTTTTTAAAACACTTAAAGAATAATATAAAAAAAATTTCAGAATATAAATTATATTTATACATATATGGAATGTGCTAAACATACTAGCCTAATTTGAAAGCCTATATATGGCTATTTTTCAGATATCTTACATCTAGGGGGTCGGTTCGGTTCGATTCGGTTTCTTCAAATTTGGGTTCGGTTTTCCTATTTTTAGTTTGCATATGCTTAATCCGATATCCAAACGGATTTAGTTTGGTTCGATTTTTTATAATTCGGTTCGTTTATTTTCGGTTCAGTTAGGAATTCAATATCAACAAAAAGAATATTATGATCTGAAAATACATAAAATAATTTATTGTTATTAAAAACAAAGAAGATTTATGGAACGTGACATGTAGCAAAATAATTCAAAGGTCCGAAAAAAATAACATGAAAATGGAACAAAATCTAACCAAAATATAAAACATTCATCTGAAGATACTATAAGTTATTTGGGAGAAAATAGTATTTGATTGGTGAGGATATGGTTGTCAATGGGGCGGGGAATCCCCGTCCCCGCGGGGATCCGCCTCGAATAAGACGGGGAATCCCGGCTATTTTACCACCGTGGGGCGGGGACGGGGGAACATTTTTCCCTGCTGATATCCCCGCCCCGTCCCGATAATAAAAATAATATATATTATATTCAATTAATATTATTGTAAGATAAACATTACTTTGGAAATATCAAAATAATATAAATATGATTAAAATATAGTTGAAATGTATAAATAATATTAAAATGTAGTTTAAATAATATAAATACTATTAAAATACATTTTAAATAATATTAAAATAATATAAATAGATGTTTTTTTGTAAAATAGTGACGGGGCGGAGATCCCCGTGGGGACGGGGACGATTTCGTCCCCGTTTGCCTCGCGGGGACAGGGACGGGGATTAGATCTCCGCCCCGAACCCGCCCCGTTGACAAGCCTAGGTGAGGAAAACATTCACCTAAAAATGGAAAAAAGTACACCAATGAAATTATATATACTGTGTTATTTACGTTATGGCAGAAAACGAATGATTGTTGATATTTTTCTATTTTTAATGTAGTATGATAATTCTAGTTCGATTTTTCGGTTTTACGTATGCTTAATCCGATATTCGAACCATTTAATTTGGTTCGGTTCGGTTTTTTCGGTTCCGATCTTTTCGGTTCGTTTCTTTACGGTTCGGCGCATTTTTCGTTTTTCGGTTAATTTGAGCACCCTACTTACATCTAATGCTATAAAGTTGTGTTGGGCTTTCTAATCCAGTACAGAAATGACAAAAGTTTACACAATTAATATTAAGCCCAACAAAAATAAGATCGATCCCGACTGCTCATCATCTTCTTCCGAACGTCAGCTCGCCTCACCTCGCTTCATTGACTACGCCTCTAGGCGATAAATCGCAAATTATTTGATTGTTTAACTGTATCTGATGCCTGGAAAAGTTTTATTGATAGTTAATGAAATTTTCACTGAAAATTAAGAGTGCTCTGGCGCGGTTGCCCCAATTCCCCAAATACGACGCGCAGTTCTGGGTTCTCTCTTTCCTTCAAATTCACAGATTTTTACATTTCTCACTTTGCGCTTACGTCGATTTTAGTCTTGATTTTGTTTGTTTTGTGGCAGATTAGTTGGGTTTCTTTGTTGGCAGACGAACGATGATCTATACGACAATCGACACATTTTATCTAACAGAAGAAGAGCTGAGGAATTCACCTTCTAGAAAAGATGGCATCGACCAAGACACTGAAACCACTCTTAGAGTTTACGGTTGTGATCTCATACAAGAGAGCGGCATATTGCTAAAGCTGTATCCTTTGTATCGTAGGTCGCATATCGATTGAATCGCTGGAAATCATATTTCCTTAATTGCATTTGCTCAGACCTCAGGCTGTTATGGCCACTGGGCAAGTCCTGTTCCATCGTTTCTATTGCAAAAAGTCATTTGCCCGATTCAATGTGAAGGTATTATGTTGCTTTTCACGGTAATGTATGATGTTTTCATTTCTTTCTTTCACTTGTAATAATCTGTTGTAATTGCAGAGGGTTGCTGCAAGTTGTGTTTGGCTCGCCTCTAAACTCGAAGAAAGCCCAAGAAAAGCGAGGCAAGTTCTTATTGTTTTCCATAGGATGGAATGTAGGAGAGAGAATCTGCCGATTACTCATTTGGACATATCTTCTAAGGTCAGCCCTTTATTTATTGCCCACCTGTACTTCTTCTACATGTTTATTTCGTATTTTGTGATTGAACGCACGTCCTATTTTGCCCGACATACTGTCGCTGTCGCTTATGTAACTTTCGAAATTCTGGGTTTTGTTGGGGAGTTTGGTGCAGAAATATGTTGACCTGAAGGCCGATTTGAGCAGAACAGAAAGGCATATATTGAAAGAGACGGGCTTCATCTGCCACGTTGAGCATCCCCATAAATTCATATCGAATTACCTTGCTGTGCTTGGAACGCCCATTGAACTTCGTCAAGAAGCTTGGAACCTTGCAAATGACAGGTAATACAATAACAGTACTTACATGTTATTCGTGGTTTTAGTAAGCTATATTCATCATCATTGAATTTATGTAAATACTTAATTAGTTATATGTTCCGTGACCTGAAGTTTGAGGACGACGTTGTGCGTGAGGTTTCGGAGTGAGGTTGTTGCATGTGGAGTTGTATATGCTGCAGCACGAAGATTTCAAGTGCCTTTGCCCGAGAATCCTCCTTGGTGGAGAGCCTTTGATGCTGACAAAGCTGGGATTGATGAGGTCTGTAGAGTTTTGGCACATTTATACGACCGTCCCAAAGCGCAATACATTCACGTATGCAAGGATGATGGGTCGTTTGCTACTAATCGAACTTGGGATTCACCAAATCTTCCCATAGTAAAGGTGGGTCTATTCTTTCTCGTAAAGTTTTTGTCCTTTTGATCTATATGATGCATAGTGTAATCTACATGCAGACAGTGATGATTTAATTATAGCATCTAATGCGTAGATAAAACTCGTCTGATGCCAAGTTAGGTTATGTGCGCCATAACCTGAAAATAGTTGTTAAGAGATCAGACTTCCAAAGGTTCACTTAAGTCCCAGATATCTTAAAAGAAGCCCAACACATCTCTATAACACATAATACATAATAAGCTGCCATAGCTTCTTTGGACTCAATTGCCACTACTATTTTGAATTCCAACTTCCCTCTAATTCCGTGTTCTATAAAAACTTACTTTTTTCTTGGTAATGTTGTTGCCCGTCTTAGGATGATTCTTCGACTGGGAGAAGAACGAACGATGAAGCAAGTGCAGCAAATGGCTCATCAGCAGCTGCAGAGAGCAAGGAGGAGGTTTTAAAGAACGATGCAATGGAAACTGATCTTAACAAATCTGAAGGATCGAGGAAAAGTGATGATGATGGCATTGCGAAAATCGCAAAACCTTCTAGAGAAGGATCAGAATCAAGGGCTGTGCCCAATCAGGCCACGACGAGGGAAAGAGACAGAGAGAGAGAACGTGAAAGGGATAGGGAGAGAAGTCGAGGGAGAGTTTCTGAAAGAGAACGAGGTAGAGACGAAACTGAAAGAGACATAGACAGAGGTGGTAAGGAAAGAGGGCATCGTTCGTCTTGGGACAGGGGAACGGAAACTGGTTAGTGTTTTCATTTGATTCGATAATTTGGAATCTTGCTTCTACTTATGTTTTCTCTTGGCGATTAATGAAGGACGGTCTGGGAAGTCAAGGCACCATTCGTCTCGAGGAGGTAGATATTCTTCTTCACTGAAAAACATATATAGAACATACATATGATATTATGGACGCTCTATTCATAAGTTGTTGAACTTGCAGATCGTGATTACTACAACTCTGGCTATTCATCAAGAGACAAAGAACGGCGGAAGCATTAGTAGAGAGAGATAGGCTTGAATGAATGAAAGGAAAATGCCATTTCCATTGATTTTCTGAGGGGAGTTTGTCATTACAATTAAAGTGGGATTAGTAGGGAAGTTAATGTCGTGTTTGTTTCGTTTCCTTTTTAACTTTCTGGGCTCTATATTTGCTGTGATTGTAAACAGTCAAATTGTTAAAATAACGGATTTTGTAACGAAGGATTTGGTCATCCTTGGACATCAATAGTTCAATATGATTTTCAGACGGTGCACGTGTGAATAACAGATTCATAAAGGACCTTAATGCAATTATACAGCTTCAACTGCTAAATTCAATTTGCTAGAGATATCTCTCGAATATTCGGAGCCTGTCAGACTCCACCGCATATCAAAACGAACAGGGAAAGAAAAAAAGAAAACGAAGAAAACAAAAAGAAAATGGAAAACTCTAATAGCGCGTCGTCGTACTGCGAGAAAATGGACGGTGCAGCTCGGTGGTTCGGCACCAGCATCGCGACGGCGTTCTTCGCTTCTCTCGAGCGGTGCTCCTGCGTCAACCTCAACACCGACGACTACGACGGCGATGAAGACGAAGCTGACGATCATCCTCTAATGCTCGCCAATTCCTTTTCCTCATCGCGCAATTTCACCGGAGATTCGGCCGCTGCTAATCGTAGCTCAGCCGTCGAGGATCTCCCCGTATGATCGCCGTTCGCCGCCTGCGATTGGAAGTTGTCTCTAAGCCGCTGATGACCTGTAGACAAATAAATCAAAATCAGAATTTCAATTTCATGAGGCGTATGTTGTATAGTGTACTTTTTCGCTTCAATCTAATCGTTTTTCTAGCTTGTTGATTATGTTTCCGATCGATTGATTGGGTTCAGACTTGCATCGATTTGGAGAGTTTTTTTTTTTTTTTTTTTGCTCAATTAGATTTAGAATCATCCATATGCACAATAGTTCACCAAGAAATAAGCATATCTACGCCCTACGGCATGACTTGCTCCTCCTCTTTGATTCTCCGTTTTCTTTATTATGATCAGTGGCTTAACGGAAAATTTGTAATTTGGCATATATAATTATTTTTGTTGACACTTGACACTAAACATACTATATAAAGCTTCAGATCATACACAGTTTATGTCAAAATCACAAACATAATCACAGATATTGTTGTAAAACTTAAAATCAATTTCTACGGTCGAATGATACACTGGCGGGACATAAATGATGTGCAGTAGATGGTAATTGCAATCTACTAAATCTCACTTTCTGAAATTATTGCAATCAGAATTCAGATTCTATCTTTACAAATATCTTTCTCAGTATAAAAACTACATAATATGTGAGGATATCGCTCCGATATTTTGTATCTATCTATGTATTACGATGAATGCTAGTTACATTTCCTTCGTGCTCGACAAAATTTTTCGGTGCGCCTTTTCCAGTCAGTAACACCACTTACAGTGAATATTGCATTTTCTTCATCTTTTATGTCGATTAGAAAAATAAATAGAATAAAAAAAGTAAAATGTTGCATCTCTAGTGCTAGATATCTATACTCTTTTATTAATGCTCAGGACCACTTAAAAACTGCCTGATTGGATCTAATTTGGTGTATCAATTATTGCAAAATTTCAAGCTAATTGGGTAGTTACTTAAATCTAAAAAAACTGCTATATACTAAATAATCTGCTCATCCGATAGTGATACTAAAGAAACTGCTCTTCGAAGATAGTAGAGAAACTGTTCATCGGATAAAATTTTGTTGCACACACATTGAGTGTGTCCCCAATTACTAGTGATATATATACTGGAGCCAATTATAGTTTTTAAATAAAGATTGCGGAAACTTCCGTTCATATCCACCAAAGTGACTTGCTGGGAAATTATGTCCGATTATAGTCTTTTGCTATGTCTTATCTCCTCGCGTTATCTCTAATTTCAGTGAGATAATTATTAATCAGCTTGCGCAATGCTTGTTAATCGAGTTAAGTACGAAAGGAACCATGAACTATTAATTACAAAGATTGGCGTTATTAGGCGCTATATCTATGTTTTATTATAAGAATAGGCATCTTGTTATCTTATTTTCTCTTCCTGAATTAATTTTATTCTGTGCCCAAATTTATTACAAGGCGGCCTTTTATTTTATTTTCCTTTCTACTATATGCACAAACTAAAAATAAAAATGAAATGAAAATAAATATATCATCCACAGAAATGATAAAGAAGTCAGAACATTATGGAAAAACTACAACCTGAGGGAATCAGCACTAGAATTTTTTCCATAGTAAAAAAAATTTACGGATTTTTTCGATCGGCATAACTATGTTGATGGAATTGGGACATCAATACCGTTGAAAGGTTTAACACCCGGAACTGATAGATAGACCAAAGAAATAGATCTATTCCGAGCAAAATCGGAACCGAGATCGGTAATTATAACTAGTAGTTTGCACTCAATACATGTGTGCTATATATATATATAATATTATGTATATTTAATTATGAAATAATAATACTAAAAGGACAAATTTGGAAATATATAAATATTATGTATTGGGTGGTTTTTATTCCTTAAATTAAACAATTTACAGACCAAATTGGAGGTCGTTTAAGCAAAGCCATGAGGCTAAATAAAATAGAATAGATATATAAACATAATTAATAAGTAATTTAATATAAAATTAATGGACCGACATGTCCAAAATCGGACATGGTTTCACAATCAATTTGATACCACCGATAATAACGGTGTAGAGTTTTGACGTAGAACCGATGAAACCGTCCCCGAATCAGGAAATTAAATAATTAAAATAAACCAGTGAACCTGAAAAGTTCCCTTTATAAATAAGCATTAATAAAGTTATATTTTAAATATTATTTATATAGTAAATATATATTTCAGCGAACCAAAAAATTCGATCTTTTGGCAAATCGTTAGTCGGAAACGGACGACCATTGCCGATTATAGTTACAGACGCCGTCTTACTCGGTATATTCCGACCACCTTCCCAGTCGGTTAGTCGGCAAAGTAGTCGATAATTGGCGACTACAAAGTTAGTTGCTGTAGTCACAAATATTACTGACTAAGAGATATGATCGCTTAGCGACTTGGAGTTTAGCGACTAGTTGTAGTCGCTAAGCTCTTTAGTGGCTACGTTTTGCATGTTACCGACTACGTTGTGTAGTCGGCAATTGAGCTTTTTTTTGTAGTAATTCCTATAAATACCAAATATATATGTTGTATATTAAGTCCCTACTCTCTTGAGAAAATTACAATTAAGTCCTAAATGAAGGCAAATACACAAATCGAGCAAAATCTAAGTATCCTAACAATCTTCCCTTTGTGTTCGTCTTACTTTAGCGCTCTGTTATCTTTATCTTCAAATAGGATATTTCCTTAAGATCAGCGTCACCCGTTCTTGCTCATTTCGAAGTTCTCTGAATTTCAAAATCTGAATTTCAAATCGAAATATATTATTTGACAAACCTTAGGATTTTGATTTGGATTTCGAGATTATGTACACATCCAGGTGAAAGACGAACAATTGAGGCAGCTAAAGAGTCCGGTGAGTCTGTCAGTGAGCTCGGTGAGCCGGCTCGAGATCGTGAAAATTGAACGCGGACTCATATTAGTTGAGCCGAGCTCATATTATCGAACTAGAGCTCAAGTTCATGTTTGGCAAAAATCGAGCTCATATTGGTCGATCTAAAGCTCGCGAGCCGGCTCGTGGGCTTTTCCTTGCTCGCGATCTTTTTTTATCGTTACTTTATTATTATTTTTATTTTAGGACTCAACTTTGAATTTTGAAAACGGACCTAATATCATCGCATTTCAAATTTAAAGAATAACAAAAGTTCAAATCATCCCGGGATTTGGATTTCATCCAAATCCAAATCCAATAGATTGTCAAACGGTGATTTGGATGAAATTCGGATTTCAAATCGAAATCCAGAATCCAAACGGAGCATATTAGTGTATTTTGATATTAATTATGATAATATCACGAAAGAGTAAGATAGCTATATCCAAACGTGAAGCTTTTACAATCTTGTGCGTATCAAATGTGTGTCCAAAATTCTTTATATAGCCAAACAACCCATTAATAGATGTGGTTAAGAGGGCCATGAATACTTGGTTGTAGTTGAGCACGAATACCAAAGTAATGAGCAGTGACGGACCCAAGATTTTAGAACTGGGGGCTCAATTCACGAGTATATATAAACGTGTTTGTCGATCCGCCACATAGATAACTTGTCGTTCACCCGACGTCACGACAAATTTTCTCAAGTATTAGCCTTAACAGTTCATGTTTTACTAATTTTTTAACGAATATGGATGATACTTTTATCAACCCATGTATTTGATTTGATAAATAAATATCAAATCTAAAAATAAAGAGGCTAAATAAAACAAAAAGGCACCCAACAATAAAAAGGCCGAAAATACCCAAGTGAAAGAAATAATAGGGCAAAATTATAACTAGAAAAAAGAAAAATATAAAGACCCGCAGCTTCTTGGGCCTTTTTACATTAGCCCATACTTACCCCCGATCTAGCCCAGCCCCTTCTACCTTTCTTCTTCTTCCTGCAGCCACATGGGCTCTGCAGCAAAAAACACCTGTGGCGGGGCTGTTGCCAGTATACTCCTAAGGGGTATCCCGGCCGGCCGGAGGGTCAACTGACCCCCCGAGCCCCGCCGTAGGTCCGTCCCTGGTTATGAGAACAAGACCGAACTTGCTGCTTCATACATGAAAACCATGAAACAGTCGGAATTCCAGTCCGATTTATGCTTTAATAAAAGAAAAACAATTCAAAAATACAATAAAAAAAGAAATATATAGGTTAGAATTTACATATATTGTTATAGTCTAGTAGTTACTTCAAAGTGATTATTTCAAAAGGTTGGGGTTCAATTCCTTTCTCGTACCTATTAAAAAAATTTTAAATATTGATTTTCGACGTCTGTAACAATAAGTCCTTCGTCTTCCAATACATTTTATTTTTATATAAATTTTTACCCCCATAACACCCAAATTCACAATTATTTTTTACTCGTTGGCACATTTAATTTGATTAATTATAATTAATATTGCAAAATTTAATTTAATTATATTTAGAGGCATCGGTTTAGCTTTGACTTTATTCAGTTTTTATACCGATTAAACTAGTGTCAACACTAACATTGTTTTTCTATCTGGTTTGAAAACCATGATGATGAATACGCATTATGCTTGAAATTCTTGATTGATTTTACATTCACAAAATACTTTTGAACATTATAAATGTTTTTGTTTGTTTATTAATTGAATTGGGCCGACCCAACCCAATAGAAGCTTATTGGAATGTTAGCCCTAGCTAGATATGGTCTCTGCAATGCATATACATACATACATAAATAGATAGCAAGCCCTTGCTAGCCGCACGCAGACCAACTGCATCGTCATCAGATTTTAGCCGCGCGCGACACTCGAAAAAGGAGATCGGAAATGTCGATTGGAGAGCTTGCTTGCAGTTACGCCGCTTTAATCCTGCACGACGATGGAATCCCTATCACGGTAATCGCTGATTTTGTAAACTTTCCTGTCATTATGATGAAACACGAATTTTTCTTTTTCTCGACGGATTCGTTTGAAAATGATGTGGTTTTTCATCTATTGTCGTCGGTTAGGCTGAGAAAATCGCCGCTCTGGTGAAGGCTGCGAATGTTAGCGTTGAGTCGTATTGGCCGAGTCTGTTCGCTAAGCTCTGCGAGAAAAAGAACATCGAGGATCTCATCTTGAACGTCGGCGCTGGAGGCGGTGGCGCTGCCGTGGCTGTTTCTGCTCCTGCATCCGGTGCCGCCGGTGGTGGCGCAGCTGCTGCTCCGGCCGCTGAGGAGAAGAAGGTACAATTTTTCTATTTTTTTTGTTTTCGTATTCTTTGCCGTTTTCTTTTTTCCCCTTAAATATCGGTGCGTCGCATGTGGTGTTAATTTTCAGCATATAAGGGTTTTCTCTGGGAATTTGTGTGTTTTTTGGTATTCAATTGCTTCTTGCTTTGTGCCGTGAACTAGAACAAAAGCCATTCGTTGGGTTGAACCGTAGGACATAGAGAACGCTCTTCAAAGTCTTGATTAGTTGTAGACCTTTTTTTTCTGCAAATTGCATATTGTTCTTTGGGTTCAAATCCCAGTCTTTCATTTATTGATTTTGAGCGCTTGAATAGAATCTTTTCGTAATAATACGCAATCTGCAGCTCTACTACATTAATGTCTTAACAATTTGGATTTTAGGAGGAGCCAAAGGAGGAGAGTGACGACGATATGGGATTCAGTCTGTTTGATTAGAAGGCAGTCTTCTGCAATTTGCTGCTAATCTTGTTTTTGATTTACCTAGAATCGTTTTGCATCATCGTCGTCATCATGTACGTCTTGTCTCTGTGAATCTTTAATTTCTGAGTGAACAATTTTTATCTTTGACGTCCTCCTCCAATCATTTTTCAGTTGATGGTTATTCTACTACTGCTGCTATTGTTAATAGATGATTAGCCAGACAGGCAGACTTGGTCATAATGATGTTTAATTTGGACCAATTGCATGGAAGTGAAACTCTTGAATAATTAATTAATCATCAGTCGTCATATACTTTCTTGGTAGTTCAATTACAATCTACAACCACCAACCTTGCCAATGACGTTGAATTGACAAGAAGTGTATTATCGGCTCAGCATTCCCATTCCCTAGAAAGAAAAACATGCAATTCCTTGGGGTTTTCAGTGTATTGTGTGAGTTAAGAGTTTTATACTACCCCATGGTCGGAATGAAGTTCGGACAAAAGGAACTATGCATGTCTGTTTTTTTCTTTGTATTTTCATGGACGGCTAAAAATCAAATAAAGGCAGAATCCAATCCTTGATCAGTACATGTATATCAACAAGTCTCACGAATTTAAATAGCTAAAATCGTAACTTGATAAGATAAAAAGGTAGCAACTAAGCAAAATACATAGATTTCAAAATCCAGCACTACCAAAATGCCAAGCCAAGTCACAAACAAACCGAAGTTAATGCAGAGGAAAGGAAAACACGGTTAGTTCACGTTCACGACCATTAAAAGGAAAAAAAAAAAAAAAAACACCGCAAGAAAAACGGCGAGCCGCTAGGAAAAGAGTGCATAGATGAAGAGAATCATCAAATCACTATCAGTCGTCAACATGTATGGGTTCGTCAATGGTACCACCGAGATGAGCTTTTCGTCTGCCTCTCAAGACATGGACTTTAAGCCATAAGTCGTTCTTGTCCATGAGTTCAAAAACGCAAGCATCACCTTCTTTGAGTTCGTTATCATCTACGAACGTTTTCCAACCAATGTCGAGCATCGGAGGATTACGATTTCCCCTGTAAAATACGTTCCAATTCTTGCAATCGTACCTCAGCACCAAAGGAACCGTGCTGCGAGGGAGCTCATCCGTAAATTTGCTCGTAAACCTCTGAACGAGACATCAGTAGTTCCAGAAACTAGTAAATATATATCGAGAAATGAGCAAAGCGATTGGAATACGTTAGTAGTAACTAACTGAATCAGGTATTGTATCAATTTTCCGTCAGATGCACACGTTATAAGAAGAGATGGAGCTACGTTTTTGCTAAAGCTTAAGACTGACAACCAACTCAATAATATCTAAAGAACTGGGATGCCACTATACAAGTACAAGGCAATGATTTTTAGACTTCCCACGTCTTTTTTGTTGTTTCTTGAGTTTCTCAAGAAAATATATTTTTTACCTCATAATAACAGCATTTAATAATCTAATAAATCTCTTACCAACATATATCGAGGAGCGACGTGGGACTTCTTCAGAAAAACATCGTATTTTGGCTTCCCGGGAGTAAGATAGTCGATGCCATCTCCTTCGTAGACTTTGGTATCCTCCATTTGAAGAATAGCTATGTTTGTTCCTAAGTTGATTAACTGATGGGAAACAAAAGAACAATAGTCAGTATAATTTGCTTGTAGCACAGTATATTATAGACGAAAAAGTCACATGACAGCCTTGTCCCCAAATTACAAAACATAGTTTGTAAACATTATTAAACCTCAATAAGGTAATCACACACAAGGATATTTACAGCACAAACGAGGAAGTACTATACTAACTATATGGTGCACATTACATTCTGAAATAGATACAGAATAAATACTCGGTAAATTATTAAACATTATTGCAGTAAGGAGGAATGAAGGACTACTACTAAGTACTAATCTTGCATTGCTAGAGCTATACTATATAATTCACAGGCAGCTGTGTGTCTATATATATAAATATATATAGAGAGAAAGCTCTTTAGCAAAGAAAGAGTCTTTACCGATCTGATGTGCCTTTGGCTAAATTACCCAAACCAAGTCACGAAATATAATCAGTAAAAACTACTGAGAAATCGAACGCTGGTTTGAGAATACCTTTTTGGGGGCTAGGGTTTTGCGAGCGACCAAATTTGGTGATAAATCTTCCGTATTTCCTAATTTGGAAACAATTATCAATTTCTCCTCTAAATCAGGACCTCCTCAATCTTAAAACGATATTGGAAATTTACTTTCCATAATTGGAATTGCAACTGGGGCGGGTCTGAACCGGTTTGGGAGAACCCGGGATCCGGCCAAATTACCAAAAACTCTGGAATTATGAGAAAATGCAAAATAGTCTCCATTGTTTACCTCATTTTCCAATTTAGTTCATGATTTTACCCGCGAACCAATTCAGTTTTCGATTTTGTTAATGCTAAACAATTTAGTCACTCTATTAGTTTGACTGTTAATTTTGACGGAAAATGAGACGTGAGACCGTACTTAAAAAACCATAAATTACTATTAGCAAAGCGAAAATTTCTAAAAATTACCTAAATAAAAATAAAATAAAAAGTATAAAATAAAAATAAAGAGAGAATAAATTTAACAAGTAGAAAATATATCAAAATGAATTAATGAAAATTTAACAAAAGAGAGAAAATAGGACAAATTTTTTTAAAAATAATAATAAACTAAAAATGTAAAATATTATTATTAAGAATAAAAAATTAATTAAAAACTAAATAATGATAAGAAACGGCACTGAAAGTTTACGAGAAGTTCCGTCGCTGTCCCTGCCAAGTTAACGAGGATGCAATCCTCCCAGTTCTCGGTAATATTTTCTGTTAAAGAAATACTTCTATATAAAACTTACTTTAAAATTAAATATCTTGTAAAAATTCTCGAAAACTACCTAATTTAATATATATATATATATATATGTATATTTATATTACGTAAAAACATATATTTAAAAAAGAAATTTCGAGATCTGGGATGATTGCGCCATCGTTAACTTGGAAGAGCGGGGTCAGAGATTCTCGTAAACTTCTAGTGATGCTTTTTAGCTCTACTTAACTTTTTGTTTTTAATATTGTTTTATTTTTATTTTTATTATTTTTATTTATTACTTTTTAACCTCCTCTCTCTTTTTAATTTTTCATTTATTCGTATTTAATATATTTTCATTCATTTAATAGTCTCAAAACAACTGCTTTATTATCTATTATTTTGTTTAGTTTGCATATATAATTCGAGTTACTTCGTTATTTTCTTGCTGTCTTTTGTAACGGGTTGACGGATTAATGGGTTAGGTTTGGTGCAGGCATGGTTTGGATTCGATATTCGACCCACATGTCAGGTCAGTGTTGAAGTTCCCAACCCGTTTATTAAACATGTTGAACCCGAATACAAACCAGCACTTACCGTCCTTAAGAAAAACCACGAAAAACAATATGCATCAGATAGAAGAGGCAAAATAAATTACACGAATCTAATCGTTACCACATCAAATATGTAGTACCAAAAAAAAAAAAAAAACAATACTTAAAATAGTCACAAAGATCATATAGTTCATCTTATACTATATACCCATCAACCTTGCCCATGACATTGACAAGAATAGTATATATATCTTGGCTCAACATTCCCTTCCATAGGAAGAAAGAAAACATGCTATTCCGTGTGTTTTTGAGCTTTTCAGTGGGTAGCGTAATAAAGATTGTGCGAGTTAAAGCAAGTTTTATTATAACTTCTGGACGTTTTCATCTTACTGTGTTTTCTTTTTTCTTGGACGACTAAACATTATACAAAAGCACCATCCAACCCTTGAATAATATCAGCCTATGTATGTCCTACATCAACAAATCCGACGACTGAGTGGAAAACTATTCAGCTAATAAAATCACAACATAGATGATACAGTAGTACAAAGTAGCAAATTTCTTCAAGCCGATTTCTAAACTAACTGAAGTTAATAATACAGAAAACAAGGGAGTTACGAAAAGAGCGTTTAGACGAAGAGAATCATCATAGTGCAAATCCCCCCTATGGGCGTCTGCCTCTCAAAACATGGACTTTAAACCATAAATCGTTCGTATCCATCAGCTCGAAAACGCAGGCATCGCCTTCATGGAGTTCGTTATCGTCCACAAACTTCTTCCAACCTTTGTCGAGTAGGGGGGGATTGCGATTTCCCCTGTAAAACACCTCCCAGTTCTTGCAATCGTACCTCAGCACCACAGGAACTTTGCTGCGCGGAAGATGGTCCGCGAATTTGTTCGTAAACCTCTGAACGACACACATCATTATTTGGAGAAATAAGAAGAAAAATAGAAAAATCAATCAGCGAATAGAGCCAAACGCAATCTTCAAACATCTCTCTCTCTCTCTCTCTCTCTCTCTCTCTCTCTCTCTCTCTCTCTCTCTCTCTCTCTCTCTCTCTCTCTCTCTCTCTCTCTCTCTCTCTCTCTCTCGTTATCTTTTATGATGAGTTGTTGAGAAAATATATAACAACTCCAGCATTTAATAATCGAAGTGATTTCTTTCTTACCATATAATACCGAGGAGCGACGTGGGACTTCTTCAGAAAAACGTCGAATTTTGGCTTCCCGGGAGTAAGATAGTCGATGCCATCTCCTTCGTAGACTTTGGTATCCTCCATTCGAAGAATAGCTATGTTTGTTCCTAAGTTGATTAACTGATGGGAAACGAAATAACAATAGTCAGTATAATTAGCTTGTAGCACAGTATATTATAGACGAGAAAGTCACATAACAGCCTTGTCCCCAAATTACAAAGCATAGTTTGTAAACATTATTAAACCTCAACAAGGTAATCACAGACAAGGATATTTACAGCACAAACGAGGAAGTACTATACTAACTATATGGTGGACATTACATTCTGAAATAGATACAGAATAAATACTCGGTGAAATTATTAAACATTATCGCAGACCGCAGTAAGGAGGAATGAAGGACTACTACTAAGTACTAATCTTGCATTGCTAGAGCTATACTATATAATTCACACGCAGCTGTGTGTATATACATAAACATGCAGTGCAGCTTTTATCAGACTCAAAAATACAAATCAACAAGCTTCGTTAAACAAAAGAAAGAAAACCTTTAACATTTTCCCTATTTTTTGGCTGCATAGGAAGAAAGCTCTTTAACAGAGAAAGAGTCTTTACCGGTCTGATGTGCATTTGGCTAAATTACCCGAACCAAGTCAGCGAAATATAATCAGTTAAAACTAGTGAGAAATCGAACGCTAGTTCGAGAATACCTTTTTGGGGCCTAAGGTTTTGCGAGCGACCAAATTTTCACTTGCCAAAACCTCTCCACCTATATATATAGAAATAATGAGGGTTTGTACTATCCAGTCATAATTTTACATGCCACAGGTATATAGTTACCATTTTGTCCTACCAATTTATTTATTTACTATCGCACCTTAATCTTTTCATCTGATTAAAAACAATATTTGATTAA
Organism: Craterostigma plantagineum; assembly: GCA_027422505.1. Lineage (NCBI taxonomy): Eukaryota > Viridiplantae > Streptophyta > Magnoliopsida > Lamiales > Linderniaceae > Craterostigma > Craterostigma plantagineum. The sequence continues at coordinate 218,594 of JAPQWV010000201.1, read as the reverse complement.
AAATTGTAAATGACAATTTCATCTGTTAAACTTAAACTTTACAACAAAATAAAAAAGAATGAAAGTAATATAATATATTATGTACGAGCACAAACGTCCAACGTGACGCAGATTAGGGCTTTGAATAGAGCAGATTAGGGCTTCTCGATGGATTTTATAATTAGCTAGGAAGGCAAGCCATACCCATTCATTAAGGTTTAATTGGGTTTGCGAAAAGTGAAAGTGGAAAGAACACAACGTCTCCTTCTGCTACGTTTTTCGAAGAGATAATGCATAAAATAAAAAATTGGGTAATTCGATAAGTTGGATATACCGAACCAGCTTGATACCCCACCAATTTACCAAAAATTCACATTCTTGAAACAACCGAAATTTTGGTTCGGTATTAGGTTTGTACCGATTTTTTCGGTATTCGATCAGTTCGGTCGGTATACCGAAGTACGAACACCTCTAATTAAGGCCACGGCCTCATATTAACTGTTATGATATGTCAATTTTGATTTTATTGGATAATTACTGTTACATCCTTCTTTTTTTTTTTTAATCTATGTGTAGTTAAATTAATATTCTGCCTTCCCCACTTATCATGATCTTTCGATAATTAAAACATAAGTATTAAATAACCATCAGTTGAGAAATTGTTTGTTCCTCCATAATTATATTAATTTGGTGCAATAGTTGACTAGTATTAGATCATTTTTCATTCAATATTTTATATTATTTTACAAACACAAATCAATCTACTTATAGACAAATATCTGATACTACGTCACACAATAAAATCAAAATCTTGGAATATCATTAGACATTAAAAAAGAACCAAGATGCAACGATAAAAGTCAATTTACGCTTCCCAAAAACCAGAAAAACCCCCCGGAAAACAATAGGCATCAGATGTGGTTCGGACTTCTCAATACATGAAGAAAAATAAACTACACCAAATGATACTATCTATAACATTACACTAATCGAATTAATAGATAGAGAGATAATATTGATCAAACCCTAACAAAGTAATAAAAAGTCCCAATAGACAAAGTATAAATTAATGCACCACCAACATATTGCAATTTGCAAATAGGCAAACCAAGAATTGTTCGTATATATATAAAAAAAAGAATCAATAAATAAATCTTAAACAACAGAGAGAGAGAGAGAGAGAGAGAGAGAGAGAGAGAGAGAGAGAGAGAGAGAGAGAGATTCTTTGGAATAAATAGCTTTAAGTTATTGCTTGTTTTCATCTTGGGAAAAGAATCAAATATGGTAGTACCCTCATGATTGTACGTAGACAATTATTGATATCGAGCAAATAAATTGTGGTACAAATGGATAATAGTTTACCCTTTTCATGCATGATGGTAGAGTCCCTCGTGATTGTACATACACATTATTCATGTCGAGAGCAAATAAACTGTTGCCAGAAGTGTCTTTTATTTTACTCTTTCATAAAGCTTTACTTTTTACTTTTAATAAAAATTGCTGCTGCAACTTTGTCCTTTGCGATGAATCTTTTACCACGGGACAAGAGAACAAATCCATCGATTCTTTGGTTTTGTAATTCACTTTTGTCCGTTGTGTAACTTCTCTTACCTAATATTATTCACCGTACAATAGAGTGTTTTCCTTCTTTCAGTCACTCACAAGTCACATATCGGTCAAAGTTAGTTTAGGTTGAACTATTATGCACTAACTAAAAAAAATATATTTTTTGATAATAAAGAAAATATAAGTACTAACGCGAAAGTAGAATAATATTATATTTTGTTTAACTACTACACTATTGTTACGAAACAATAAAAAATGAAAAAATAGGTAAACAGTAGTATAAGAAAAAAACAATAATAAAGACGAACTTGATAGATAAAATAAAAGAAGACTCACGTTGCTTTCGAAAAATAAATCTACAAATGTTCAACAAACTGATATACAAAGAAAAAGACGGAAAACAATTAACATCCTCCCGGCTAGGGTTGCAAACGAATCGAACTTTTTTGGTTCGATCGCGATTCGATTCGAAATTTCAAGATTCGAATTCGAATATTTAGAATACGAATCCGAATAAGAATATTGTTTTTGATTCGAGAAATATCCGAATACGAATATGAAATCACAATATTCGATTCGAAAATTAATAGAATTATTCGATTCGAATAATTTAACTTAAAATATAGTATAAGTAATATATATTCATATATAATAATATATCATAACTCAATAAAATATTTAAACATAATATATTATAATTCAATATATTTTTAAATATAAATTATTATAATTCAATATATTTTATACATAATATTGTTTATATTTTAATAAATAAAATAAAAACTGACTTTAATACGAATATTCGATATTCGATTCGAATATTCGAGAAAATATTCGAATTCGAATAAGAATCAATTTTATGATTCGATTAAATATTCGAATAGTCGTATTCGTATTCGATTGTTATCCGAATACGAATAGAATATTGCGGTATTCGACTCGATTCGATTCGTTTGCAACCCTACTCCCGGCACCAAATGGCGCATACACCTATTTTTCAAAGAGGTTACAAACAAACTATTTTATTCACAAAAACATTATGTCTTTATTTCTATTTTAATGTTTCCTGAAAAGAAATACCAAAAGTAAGTTCTGCTTTTTCAGCGAAATCAAGATGGTCGTCCACCGTTCCGTACCGATGTACGTTATATTCATTGTAAGAATGGATAATATTTTTCCCTTCTCATGCTTTTTGTATACGTTGGTCTTATTACCTTGAAAGTTGAAAGCTGTTTTTTTTCTTTTATTAGAGATCCCTCCGTCCACTTACATAGCTAAAAGAATCTCCGACAGAGATAGAGGAGATAAAATATCCACCTTACCTTGCAATTCACTTTTTTTTTCTAATTATTTTAACATATGATTATAGTAAAATAAAAATAAATACATAATTGTCTGTAGAACTCTAAATATAAAGATTAAAATTTTGCAAACATGAATAGAAATCTTCACATTATCGAAACAATTTAATTTTAACAAGATAAGATGAATATTTCTTATTATTTAGTTAAATATATACTACCAAAACTCTACCAAAATTTTATTTGGTGAGCCTTTATCAAAATATAGCAATCATTTGCCTTAAGAAACAAAATATCAAATAAAAAGCTCAAATAATAATTTACATAGACACATGACTTGTGTTATTTCATCGTGTTCTTTAATTCATGTTATAAATGATATATAGCGTTGACCAATCGAGATAAGGTTCTCAAGCCCAAAAACCATAAAAACTATCGGCCGGTTACAATATAGACCATGATGTACGGACCAACATCCGGCCTTGTATGCATTTATATTACGCCCCCGATAAAAAATTTCTGGATCCGCCCCTGATTGCACACACATCGAGTGTTCAATAGTGACTAGTAGTAGATATCTTTCTTTCAAATACTTTAGTATTATTTTTACAATCCCAATCATCTACTTATAAACAAATATCTAATATTACGTCACATAATTACAATAGAAATTACTGTCACTATAACAATCAAAATCTTGAAATATCATTATACCAATAAAAAATATCCAAGATGCAACAATAAAAGTCCAATTACCCTTCCCAAAAGACCAGAAAAGCCACGGAAAACAATAGGCATCGGATGTGGTTCGGATTTCTCAACATATCAAGCAAAATAAATAGCACCAATTGGTACTATCTATAACATGACACTAATCGAATTAATCGATAGAGAGATAATCTTGATCGAACCCTAATAAAGTAGTAAAAAAGTCCCAATAGACAAAATAAATATTAATTAGTGCACCACCAACATATTACAAATAGGGAAACCAAGAAATGTTCGTTGAAATCGCGTATAAAAAAATTAAGTAATCAATAAAAAAATCTTTAAAAAGAGAATATACTCATTGGTAAAGTGAATCTCGTACCATATTTGGGATATAAAACCTACAATGATTAAGTCGTGGAGAAGTACTCTTTTTCGACTTGATTCCCTTGGAGACATGGGTTAAGTGAGGAAGTGTATATTAGATATACAATCAATGTTATTGGAATATCTTTAATTGTTTCTTGCCATCGTTGGAAAGGAATCAAAAGGTGGTTTACCGTCGTGACTGTACGTCTGTACCCTATATTCATGACCATGTTGAATTTGTACGAATGGGATAATATGTTTACCCATTTCATGAATGCTCTATCGTTGTACATTGTTTCACAGAAAGCTGCTCTTTGCTTTTATTACACATTGATTTGCTGCTGCGATCTATGCCCTCTAACACACTGAAAGTTTACCAGAGAGAGAGAGAGAGAGAGTCCAGTGTTTCTTTTTAGTTGGATAGTGATTGCGATTCTCAGCAACAAAAACCCGATATTTGGGGTTGAGTCTACGAGTTTGAAAAGAAAAATTGAGGAGAAAGGAAGACGATAAAAACGCCATTATTTTAGTTGGAAAAAACGTTAAATCTGAAAAAAAAAAAATCCGTATATTAGATATAGAGATATAGGATCGGTGTTCGTTAAGTTATTATTTCTTTGGAATAAATAGCTTTAAGTTATGTTTGTTTTCATCTTGGGAAAAGAATCAAAGATGGGTAGTACCCTCGTGATCGTACGTAGACAATTATTGATATGGAGCAAATAAATTGTGATACACATTATTCATGTCGAGCAAATAAACTGTTACAAGAAATGTCTTTTCTTTTTACTCTTTTCATAAAGCTTTTCTTTTTTGCTTTTAATAGAAACTGCAACTTTGTCCTTTGCAATGAATCTTTTACCACCGGACAAGAGAACAAATCCATCGATTCTTTGATTTTGTAATTCACTTTTGTCCGTTGCGTAACTTCTCCTACCTAATATTGTTCACAGTACATTAGAGTGATTTCCTCCTTTTAGTCACTCACAAAGTCGCATATCGGTCAAAGTTAGTTTAGGTTGAAATATTATGCACTAAGTAAAAAAAATATATTTTTTTGATAATAAAGAAAATATAAGAACTAACGCGAAAGTAGAATAGTATTATATTTGTTTAACTATTACCTTATTGTTATGAAAATAACAAAAACAATAAACAAAATGAAAAAATTGATAAACAGTAGTGTAAGAAGACGGAAAAAAAATTAACATCCCGGCACCAAATGGCGCATACACCTATTTTTCAAAGAGGTTAAAAAACAAACTATTTTATTCACAAAAACATTAAAAATTGTGGCTTTATTCCTATTTTAATGTTTTCCTGAAGAAATACCAAAAGTAAGTTCCTGCTTTTTCCTCGCAAGGTCGTCCATCGTTCGTACCGCTGTACGTTATATTCATTGTACGAATGGAAAAATTTTTTCCCTTCTGATGCTTTTTGTATACGTTGGTTATACCTTGTTCCCAGAAAAAAGCTGTTTTTTTGCTTTTATTAGAGATCCCTCCGTCCATTTACATAGCTAAAGAATCTCCGAGAGAGATAGAGAGAGGAGAAATAAAATATCCGCCTTACCTTATTTGTAATTCACTTCAAAGAGGGGGTCCCTATTGTGTAATTTTACCTCGGCAGCTATATATATCAAATGCGTCTACAACCCTTCGCATCGCTAGACTCTCGAGAACTAATAACTTGGTTGCACCTCTACACCCCTTAGCACTCTTGTAATTTCCGAGATCTGATTCAGTTAATATCCATTTACTCGGCATTTCGCAGAAGTCAATCTCATTCACAGATGCATTTTTATGTTTTTTCTATTATTTTTTTTTACCTTTTTTTTAATATCCATCTACAGCAACATTATTCTTATTCATACAGTATAGCAGCTTATAATTTATATTCACTCTAGCTAGCTAATGATGTATTGACACACAAAGAGATATCGTCACTTGCTACTGTGCTTGTTTTTTGAGGAAAGTTTTCGTATTAATAATTCTTAGTACGTTGGTTATTTTCTATTTTATTGTTAGGTTGGTTTTCCATTGTAATATACATACATGCATAAGATGATTACTCTTACTACTGATATTACTTTGTATGTTTGCAAATAACAGGCGCAAATGGACAACACTCATCGTCATCAAGTTTACCCAGAAGACGGTGTCAAACACCTTACTCGTGGGAAGCCGAGATTCGATGTTTACCTGAAAAGGTCCCACGTTCGTCCTCGATGTTTGCTGGTAATTAGTTAACATCAAATTTCTTAGTTTATATATACATATATGTAACGAAGTTACATTTACGTGGATGATGTGTATGCAGGTTGTTCCGATAAATATGGTTAGGCAGCTTCCACGACGCGTGACGATTCCAATGGTATTGAGATACAACTACAGGAATTGGGAAGCCCTTTACTTGGGAGACAGTAATCCACCTCAGTTTGATGTCTTGGGATGGAAGAAATTCGTGACGGACAACGATCTAAAGGAGGAAGATGCTTGCGTCTTCGAACTTATGGAGCGTCCTCTTGCTACTAACAACTACTCAATAAGGTTCAAAGTCCACGTATTGAAAGACGACCACGAAGACAGTAGCTCTGAATGTTCGGAAAGGCCAGAAGAACCATCCATCAACGGTGATGATGATGCGCAGCACGTCATAGTGATTGACTAAGCTAGCTAGTTGTATTGCTATACTATTAAGTAGAGATAATATTAGATGGATGTTTATCTTATTTCATGTGTCTTTTTAAGTTATTGTCTGTCTTAACTGCAGTTTCTCCCACGATGTAGTTTGTGATTTGCTGGCTCGGTCATGCCATGTAATTAATGAATGTGTGATGTCGTTTAAACATTTCGTGGCTTAACGGCTTTACTAGTTTCGAATTTTTGTGTTGATTAATTAGCTGAATAGGTCGATGATAAGTAGAATAGTCATTTTGGTAGACAATAAGTTCAAAGGATGAAAAAAAAGGACAGTACATATTTTTTAGCTAAATATATACTTATTCAAGGCTTGCCATTCTACAGTAACTAGCTCAAGAAGATTCGTTAAGGTTCCCAAGCTCGTGAATCCTTCAAGGAATTAGAAGCTCAGAAACCCTTCTCATTTTTTCACATCAGAGTTGGCAGTAAAAAACACACATAAACGGAAACCTTTCCATTTTTTTGTCGTTGCTGTTCTTATGCTCGCTCTTTTAACATTTTTCTCTTTGAGCTGGCACTGATAATCGGCTTGTTTAGATAAATTTATTTGTTACTTGTTTACATAAATTCTAAGTTATAGTTTCTAAAATATATGCTCGATTTCTTATTTTATCATGGTATCAGTCGAGTCAGTGTAACGTATCTTCTAGTCTGTACCATACTACTCGTTGCTAAACCCTAGATCTAAACAATACAAAACATTTAGGAATTTTTTGTACTTTGTTACATCGCTTATAGGGCTTTTCATTAAAATTATGGGATTTTACTTCGTAATTAATAAAATATGGTGATTTTGTCCAAAATTAACGAAATCGAGTAAACGCGCCTATTTGCAGCGACGTCGTGTTTAATGATAGCAACGTCGATTCAAATAACCGCGACGGCTGAGGTGGCCCTTAGCAAACTGGCCTATTTCGAACGATTGATTTGTGATTGGTAAATCTCCGAATATATGATCTGATGTTGATAAATATTGTGTTACGTTACGTGTCGCATTGTCGAGTTGGACGCGCCTTCTCAAACTATGCAGCTGTAGGAGCAATTGCAGGCCATGCAAACAGAGCTACAAACCTCACGCAGATGAAAAGGTGAGAAGAGAAGAGCCACATATATGAATATGCACGGCTGAGAGAAAACAAAGTGCTGCCATCGCTCAATTCTCACCAAGCGCGCATAAGAGAAGAAACTCACCATCGCCCGAAGCATGCAAATTTCCTCGCTCGCATAGTGGGTACGTTAATCCTTGGACATTAATCTCTCCTCTCTCTCACATTTTATTTCTTTTATTTTAATTAGAAATATTAGAATTCTATGTGTAATAAGTGGGTACACACAATAAGACACCCAACGAGACAGAGGATCTCGTCTCGTCGTTCGTAGTACAAAAATTAAAGGGTCAATTCGAAATCAGGCCGCATTAAGGGTTTGATTTCGAATTCAGGCACTGTTTGAAAATTTTTTAGGTTAAATGACCCATTTTGTGTGGTGTAGAAAAGTGGTGTGAAGGATATATGAACTGGTATAGAATGATCGTTTTGTGTTACAAATTTCAACATACTGGTATGTCAGAGCAATGAAGTGGTACTGCAGAATATAAACTGGTATCTGATGATCATAAACTGGTACCGAATTATGGTTTTGTGTTATAAAATTTGAAATACTGGTATGAAAGAGCAATGAAGTGGTATTTGCAGAAAATGAGTCCTTAAAACTAATTTTTTGCTAAGAGGACCTGAATCCAAAACGATAGTTATGTGAGGGCCTGAAATGAAAATGCCCCAAAATTAAACTCCAAGGCATGTGATGTGAAAGATACAGATGGTATAAAATGGATATCGATACAAACTGCAGTAAAGAAAAAAACAAATAAAATATTAGTAAAGTATATACCAAACTGAAGGTGCCAAACGCACAGGGTAAAAAGGGTAGATTAATATCATTTTTTTTTTCTCAACCTTCAGTTATCTACTCCTATAAATTAGCTCTTCAACCTGCACAAATCAACTCAAGAAGAAAGAACATAGAATATTAGAATATAGAAATGGCGAATCATAGTAACAGTCAGAACTCCTCCACGGACGGCGATGAAGAGACAACTTCTCTATTGGCCATGCGATTAGCTTGTGGTTCAGTTCTTCCAATGGTACTCAAATCCGCTATAGAACTCAATCTCCTCGAACTAATAAAAAAGTCGAGCTCTAGTTCGGCTTCTGCTTCGGAATTAGCTTCTCAACTTCCAACCCAAAACCCCGAAGCACCTAACATGATCGATAGGATCCTTCGACTTTTGGCAGCGTACGAAATCTTGATATGCACCGTAAAAGAAAGCCCCGATGGTGAGTTCGAACGAAGATATTCACTTGGTCCAGTTTGCGAATATCTTACTAAAAATGAGGACGGCGTTTCTTTGGCATTCTTGTTCGTTATGATCCAAGACAAGGTGTTCATGGAGAGCTGGTAATTCTTATTCATTCATGTACTTGATTGGCTGTTTCTTCTTCTTCTTCTTCTTTGTTAGAAAACTGTGAATTTGTGTGTGTTAGGTATCACCTAAAAGATGCAGTAATTGAAGGTGGAGTCCCATTTGATAGAGCCCACGGAATGAATGCATTCGAATACCCAGCAGTAGACTCAAGATTCAACAACGTTTTCAATCAAGGAATGTTCCATCACTCGACAATGTTTATGAAGAAGCTTCTCCAAATTTACAAAGGGTTTGAGGGCCTAAACTCTTTAGTTGATGTCGGAGGTGGAATCGGGACAAATATTGATATGATCGTCTCCAAATATTCTATGATCAAAGGCATCAACTATGACCTTCCCCACGTTATAAAACACGCTCCATCTTACCCTGGTAATTTGTATATTCATTCTTCTTCAAGTGTCTAATAACTTCCTTACATATTAATGGTCGGTTTATAACCAACCATTCGAACTTTGATGAAAAGGGGTGGAACATGTTGGTGGCGACATGTTCGTTAGCGTTCCCAAAGCTGATGCGATCTTCATGAAGGTGATAAAACAAATAAAAAAGAAACTCTACAGCATTATATTTTAGGAGAAAAGAGATGGGGAAATTTAATACATTGATTTTGCAGTGGATTTGTCATGATTGGAGCGATGGGCATTGCCTGAAACTGTTGAAAAATTGCTACGAATCACTTCCAGCGAAAGGAAGAGTGATTATTGCAGATTCAATATTACCAGAGGTTCCAGGAAAGGGATTGGCTTACAAGAGATCTGTACTAATGGATGCGCTGATGCTGGCTTTTAATCCAGGTGGAAAAGAGAGGTCAGAAAATGAATTCGAGGCCTTAGCTAAACAAGCTGGATTTAAAGGGATTCAGAAAATTTGTTGCGCTTTTAGCATTTGGATCATAGAACTTTACAAGTGACGGCTTACTGAAAAATGTTTTATTTCATGTTTGGTTAGGATTCAATAGGTGTTTCTTCCTAAGTTGAATTAAAGCTGTTGAATTGTGTGTTGTGACCAGAACTCTTAGATGTTCTCAAACTTTTTTTATTTGTCGTTCTGTTGTTTTCATATCTTCAGTGTTTCATCTATGGTGCTACTAGTGCGGCCCTTACATGAAAAATGCTAGCCTTAATAAATGAGATAATTTTCTTGAAGTTAGTAAATCTATTAGGGTTTTTGTTTTCTTAGTTTAATGGAATCAATAAAAGATAGCTTGTCACAGTTTTTAAAGTATTAATTGATTATTTTATTCTATGTACATTGATTTTTTTACGGAGGTACTATGCACATTGATTTTAGCACCTTGCTTAATTACTTTTAGTGTATTTAATTATAGTTATACACGTAGCTTATAAAAAATTTAAAATTTTAACTTTTCAATATTATTTTATTTATTTACCAAAAACATAACTCATTAATTTATATAGTTAGACTTGAAATTTTAGTAGCAATATTTTTTCAAGTATTTATCTATCTACCGGTTTGGCTGTAAAAGGTGTATTTATGTGTTCACTTTAACTTTAGGTTGTAGCATATAAGTTGGTAATAATACGGATTTGATTTTTGATGTTTACGGATATTTCGCTCATTTTTGGCGACTATAACTGTCATAGGAGAAATTATAAAATTAGGTCACTAAGTATACATATTTTCGTTTTTGGGTCACTATGTTTGATAATTGCAAAAGTAGGTCACTAACATTTCATGTGAAACAATTTTGGGTCATTTTCAATTTTAGGTCACTGAGAATATATTTTTCCGATTTTAGGTCACTAAGTTACATTTTTTTTATTTTGGGTCACTCATTTGGTACTGGTGTTCTAAACATAGTGATCCAAAATTGAAAAAATCTAAACTTAGTGACCCAAAATCGAAAAATATATTTTTAGTGACCTAAAATTGAAAAATGACCAAAAATTGTTTTCATATGAAAAGTTAATGACCTACTTTCGCAATTATCAAACATAGTGACCAAAAAACGAAAATGTGTATACTTAGTGACCTAATTTTATAATTTTTATTCCCATATCTAAACTATGGTATATTTCCTCAATAATTGGTTTACCTGATCAAAATAATTCAGATTTCAGCAAGTTAAACATTAACTAATTATTCTTCAGTTACCAGCCAAAATTGCTAAACGAGTCTCCATGTTTTCCTCTTTGTAGACAACGTAAAAGAGAAGGCAGTGTTATCATCTACCAGAAAATGGAATATTAATGGTTCACAGGACAACGTAGAAATGCAATTCGGAAACCTATTCATTCATTACCGTTTACTATTACGGACCACAAGAGAAATCAACCATTACAATAAATGACGAGGTGAAGGTAATAAAGAAGGTTAGAAGCTAATCGGGCAAAAGTCAAAAGTCAGCGGCTTGTGAAGAAATTAGCAGCCGTCGCCATTTTTAACTTATAATATTTGCCAATAATATAATATAATTTACTGATTTTGCAGAAAATATTAGTTTATTTGTCTACGATGATTTTATTTATTAAAATACGATCAATTCGTTTATTGTTATCTTATCTTATCTTATCGTTGGTTCACATTTATCCAAGAGTCATCACGCAGAACCATGCCAAATGTCCAAGAAACAACCGACAACCCAAAATGGCATGAAGATGAAAGGCAATAATGAACGCATTAAATTATATGAAATCTTATCTATTCTCGCGGGACGTGACAGTATGCTGAGACTGACAAAGAGCATGCGAGGAAATCTTTTCGTGAATATATCAGCTATTGGGTGTCGAGATGAGACATGAACCACTCGATTTGTCCCTTTTTCAATTTTTTCTAGGAAAAAAAAGTATATCAATCTCGATATGTTTTGTATGTTGACGTTGCACTGGATTGCGGGATGCACCAGTTCTGAAACAAGTGTGAAGGCTTTCTGTGTCGGAAGATGCAACTCTAAAAGTAAAATAGCAAAGCCAACAAGATTCTGAATTAACAACATTAGCAACCCCCTCGGTTTTCAGCTGCTTCAGCGCTAGATGTTTATAAAGTGGGTTGTCATTTGGACGACCATGAAATCAAACTATCCCCAATCAGCATTATTGTATAACTTGTGACAGATGAAAAGGTCGATTTGTATTAATGTAAACTGATTGAAGTTGTCTCGACGTGGATGTATACAAAGTTATAAACTGACGACCTAGATGTTGGAACTAATGTTGATGTAACAGTGAACCTAACATCGAACGCACAACGGAATAAGGAACATGATGGCACAGTTTAGCACAGCGGAAATAACTAAAAACATAGTAGTAAAAGACGACACACGCGAGATGTAATGCAGCAAGTTCTTCAACTTGCTCCTCATGGCAAAACTCCATTATAAAAAAGGATAACAAAAAGAAAAACTATCGAAGATAGTAAACTCATGCCTTAAACTAATCTAAAGATTCTAAGCCTTTCCTAAAAGCTTACGTCTAGACTCTAGACTCAAAGAGAAAGAATAAAACTAGACAAAACAATTAACGCTCTCTCGTTATAAATTTTCTCCGGTTGTCTCGTATATCTCGTGTGCTTGCTCTTCTCAAAAGTTACTCCGTAAAAGCTCACATAGGCAGCTCGTAAATCTCCTTTATTTATAGGCCTTGACTCCCTTTTGTTAATAAACATGCGGAAAACGAAATGGGAATTCCCAGGTTTGTTATAAATTACAGACCTTTAAATAATTTTAAAATGGATTGAATATCCTCTCTAATAAATAGATTTACTCGATACGTTGCATAATGCAATAATACACATTTTAAACAAATCATTATTCAAAATTGACTAGTTATTTTCTGAGTCCTAAAATGATGCTTTTCCAAACAAAAATTAATTGATGCGCTTAATGAATATACTAAGGGTACCCAGTCGGATATTGAGTACAAGTTCTAATTTAACTTTCCTATACCCGACCCGACTTTCTTACGTGTATCGGACCAAACTACCGAAACCCAATCATCGGACTATACCGAAAAACCAAAACTCGAACACCCACCCTTACCTTGAAAGACAAAAGATGGAGGCAACACATCGGTACGACGAAATATGCGAGCTATGAGTCTCTTGAACATACTCATTAGCTATAATTTGGCCGAAACATGACTTGATATAGAATTATTTTTCCTCATTTGCGTCCAAAAATTTAAACAAATATACATAAAAAATCTTATAATTGACGACATAAATATTAGAATAAACCTTTGAGCACACATCGTTGTTGGTTTGGCGCAGGGGGTACTCGTGTGAATGAACATAAAATATACGATCGGTAAAATTTAATTTTATTTTGTTGATACAACTTATTAACTATACATGAGCGTCTATTAACACTTCATTTATCTGCGGTATCAATATATTTAGTGATAACAAACAGGAGCGTACGGGAGACCTCTTCATATATCTTTGCAATAGTATTTTGGTCGGATTAAATTATAGATCTTTTAACTGGACTGAAAATAAAACAAGAATAAGATGAATGGACCAAAATTAGTCCTCATTGTTTCCATATAAAAACCAATTTAATCCCCATGTTCAATTTAATCTTTGATGTTTTTAATTTCGAACAAAATTAGTACCTTCGTTAGTACGACAATTAATTTCGAAAATGATATGTGACATTTTAATAAATTAAAATAAAAAAATAAAAGAGAATAAAATACTAAATAAAAAATATCAGTAATGTAAAATAAAATTAAAAGATAAAATTGATTCACATGAAACTCGAGTACTAAATTGGTCCATGAGATAAACAGAGATGGATGGGCTCAGAATAAGTTGGCCCAATTAAATACAGAGCTGATGGGCCACATTTACTTAGTCCAGAATACCCAATACCCTAACTGGTCGCATATAAATGGTAGAAAGAACCTAGGGTTTGGAGTTACTTTTGAAGCTCAGCTGCACCACTGTGAGACAGAGATAACGTTCCCCGCCGTAGCATTGCTATTCTATCATCGACAGAATGGTTTGTTTCATCTCTTTCGCCTTGAATGTTATTATATACCGATGTGTATGTTTTAAATTTTTATGTCTCTGATCTGAAATTTGTCGTTACTAGAGTATAATGAATTTGTACATTTTTAGTTTCCTAGACTTGCGTATCGTTTTCCTGAAGCTATTTATGTAATCATTTTTGTCTTGCCACTTTTGAGTTCTGATGTTTGTTGTCGTCTGTTTGTCGTTGATTAATATGATTTTTGATCTACATGTGCTCTAGTTTACTGGCTCTACATGTGTTCGAAGGTGTTTTCCCATCGTGGTGTTTGCTGGAGTCGACTCATAATTTACTTTTTGAGTAAAATTCTCCATCATATTATATTTTTATACTCTCCCTGTACGGTTTCATCTATGTTGTTACATAACCATTGTGATAGTAATTGGAGATTTTCTAATTGACGTTGGTTGATATACAATCTTTATTTCCAATGCGTGTGATTTCTTTCTATATTTTCTGTTTCTTTGCTCTACAGGCTAGGGGGTTAAAGAAACACTTGAAACGTCTCAATGCCCCAAAGCATTGGATGTTGGACAAGCTTGGTGGTGCTTTTGTAAGTACAAGTCTCTGTGTTTTTGGCTTCATGTTATGGTCCATGAATCAATATCCCACGATGGATGATGTTCGAACTCCATTTTATTATTGTTTGCAGGCCCCAAAACCATCATCAGGTCCTCACAAATCAAGGGAATGTCTTCCCTTGGTTTTGATTTTGCGAAATAGGCTCAAATATGCTCTGACTTACCGTGAGGTCATGGCTATCCTTATGCAACGCCATGTCCTTGTTGATGGGAAGGTCAGGACTGATAAGACGTACCCTGCTGGTTTCATGGGTATGCTCGTTTCACTACTCTTCTCATAATCTTATTTATTTTGCTCGACTAGAATGCCGCATTATCAAATATTTCGACATTTAACTTTGTGATTACACCTATGTTTGTCTTTGTGTTTATATCTCGCGAATTCCTGCATTTCCAGATGTTGTCTCCATCCCTAAGACCAACGAGAATTTTCGTCTGTTGTATGACACCAAGGGGCGATTCAGGCTCCATTCAATCCGTGATGAGGAGGCTAAGGTTTGTTTACTTCCAAATTTTGTCTTTGTTTCCATGTTTAGTTTTTTTGACTGGATGCTGAATAATATAGTCATTCAAGATTCAGCCTTACATGACTGAAGATTGTACTTATAGTAAGAGTTATTGACTCTCTCTCTCTCTCTCTCAGTTCAAGCTGTGTAAAGTTCGAGCAGTTCAATTTGGGAAGAAAGCCATACCATACCTCAACACGTACGACGGAAGAACCATTAGATACCCCGACCCAATCATAAAGGCCAATGACACCATCAAGCTCGACCTTGAAACTGGAAAGATTGTGGACTTCATCAAATTCGATGTTGGGAATGTTGTAATGGTCACGGGCGGTAGGAACAGAGGGCGTGTGGGGATAATCAAGAATCGTGAGAAGCACAAGGGAAGCTTTGAAACGATCCACGTTCAAGATGCAACTGGCCACGAGTTTGCTACACGTTTATCCAATGTCTTCACCTTAGGTAAGGGCACTAAGCCTTGGGTGTCCCTCCCTAAGGGCAAAGGGATCAAACTGACAATTATTGAGGAAGCAAGGAAGAGAATTGCTGCACAATCTGCTGGTACGGCCTAAGTGTGAGAGAGGGTATGTGCTGAGTGTTTTGCTGCTTCCTTGTTTTTTTTTTTTTACTTAAAACTGCTTTGCTTTGCTTAAATAGTATCCTATCTTAGTATCTGCCCGAGTGCTTTCAGCCCGAAGATTTCGAAGATTTTAAAAGATATCGAAACACATTTTAAACATCGTCATATTTTCAAGAAAATTATTATTCAAAATTGACTAGTTATTTCTGAGTCCTAAAATGATTCTTTTCCAAACAAAAAATTAATTGACGTGCTTAATCAATATACTAAGGGTACCCAATCGGATATTGAGTACAAATTCCAATTTAACTTTCCGATACCCGACCCGACTTATGTGTATTGGACCAAACTACTGAAACCCAATCATCAGACTATACCGGAAAACTCGAACACCCACCCTTACCTTGAAAGACAAAAGATGGAGCCAACACGTCGGTACGACAGAAAAATATGCGAGCTATGGGTGTCTTGAATATACTCGTTAGTTATAATTTTGGCCGAAAGATGATTTGATATAGAATTATTTTTTCCTCATTTGACGACATATACATCAGAATAAACACCCCAGCACGCATCATTGTTGGTTTGGAGCAGGGAGTACTCGTGCAAATGAACATAAAAATATACGATCGTGAAAATTAAATTTTGTTTTGTTGATACAACTTAATAACTACAGATTAGCGTCCATAACAGTTACTTTATCTGCGATAACAATAAATTTTGTAAGATGATAACAAAAAGGGGCGTAGGGGAGACCTCTTCATATAACATCTTTGCAATAGTATTTTGGTCGAATAATATTACAAATCTTTCATCGAAGTACCATAAACATGTCTAAATATTTTAATTTTTTTTACTGAAAGAGCATGGACTTGATTTTTTGAACTTAACTGGGACTGAAACTAAAACAAGAGTACGATGAATGGACCAAAATAGTCCTCATTGTTTACCATATAAACCAATTTAGTCCCCGGTGTTCAATTTAGTCCGTGATTTTTAATGTTGAACAAAATTAGTACCTCCGTTAGTATGACAATTAATTTTGGCAGAAAATCATACATGGCGACACATGATTGGCCATAATAATAAATTAGCACTACGAAAAGAGAAAATTTCTAAAAAATAATAATAAATTAAAAAATAAAAGAGAATAAAAAACTAAATCAAACAATATCAGTAGATTAAAATAAAACTAGAAGATAAAATTGATTCACGCAAAACATCGGGTACTAAATTGATCCATGAAATGAACATCGGGACTAGCGGATTTTCTCACTTTTGCAATACAAATAAATATTCATCGGTACTTAACAGTTAGCGTACTGAAGATAAATGGGCTCAGAATAAGTTGGCCCAATTATATACAGAGCTGATGGGCCACATTTACTTAGTCCAGGATACCCAATACCCTAACTAGTCGCATATAAATGGTAGAAAGAACCTAGGGTTTGGAGTTACTTTTGAAGCTCAGCTGCACCACTGTGAGACACAGATAACGTTCCCCGCCGTAGCATTGCTATTCTATCATCAACAGAATGGTTTGTTTCATCTCTTTCGCCTTGAATGTTATTCTATACCGATGTGTATGTTTTAAAATTTGTATGTCTCTGATCTGAAATTTGTCGTTTTGATTCCCGGTACTAGAGTATAATGAATTTGTACATTTTTGGTTTCCTAGACTTGCGGATCGTTTTTCTGAAGCAATTTCTGTAATCATTTTAGCATGTCACTTTTGAATTCTGATGTTTGTTATCGTCTGTCTAGCGTTGATTAATATGATTTTTGATCTACATGTGCTCTGGTTTACTGGCTCTACATGTGTTCTAAGGTGTTTTCCCATCGTGGTGTTTGCTGGAGTTTGACTCATAATTTACTTTTTGAGTAAAGTTCTCCATCATATTATATTTTTATACTCTCCCTGTACGGTTTCATCTGTATTGTTACATAACCAGTGTGATAGTAATTGGAGATTTTCTAATTGACGTAGGTTGATATACAATCTATCTTGTTCATTTCCAATGGGTGTGATTCTTTCTATATTTTCTGTTTCTTTGCTCTTCAGGCTAGGGGTTTAAAGAAACACTTGAAACGTCTCAATGCCCCAAAGCATTGGATGTTGGACAAGCTTGGTGGTGCTTTTGTAAGTACAAGTCTCTGTGTTTTTGGCTTCATGTTATGGTCCATGAATCAATATCCCACGATAGATGATGTTCGAACTCCATTTTATTATTGTTTGCAGGCCCCAAAACCATCATCAGGTCCTCACAAATCAAGGGAATGTCTTCCCTTGGTTTTGATTTTGCGAAATAGGCTCAAATATGCTCTGACTTACCGTGAGGTCATGGCTATCCTTATGCAACGCCATGTCCTTGTTGATGGGAAGGTCAGGACTGATAAGACGTACCCTGCTGGTTTCATGGGTATGCTCGTTTCACTACTCTTCTCATAATCTTATTTATTTTGCTCGACTAGAATGCCGCATTATCAAATATTTCGACATTTAACTTTGTGATTACACCTATGTTTGTCTTTGTGTTTGTATCTCGCGAATTCCTGCATTTCCAGATGTTGTCTCCATCCCTAAGACCAACGAGAATTTTCGTCTGCTGTATGACACCAAGGGGCGATTCAGGCTCCATTCAATCCGTGATGAGGAGGCTAAGGTTTGCTTTACTACCAAATTTTGTCGTTGTTTCCATGTTTAGTTTTTTTGACTGGATGCTGAATAATATAGTCATTCAAGATTCAGCCTTACATGACTGAAGATTGTACTTATAGTAAGAGTTATTGACTCTCTCTCTCTCTCTCAGTTCAAGCTGTGTAAAGTTCGAGCAGTTCAGTTTGGGAAGAAAGCCATACCATACCTCAACACGTACGACGGAAGAACCATTAGATACCCCGACCCAATCATAAAGGCCAATGACACCATCAAGCTCGACCTTGAAACTGGAAAGATTGTGGACTTCATCAAATTCGATGTTGGGAATGTTGTAATGGTCACGGGCGGTAGGAACAGAGGGCGTGTGGGGATCATCAAGAATCGTGAGAAGCACAAGGGAAGCTTTGAAACGATCCACGTTCAAGATGCAACTGGCCACGAGTTTGCTACACGTTTATCCAATGTCTTCACCTTAGGTAAGGGCACTAAGCCTTGGGTGTCCCTCCCTAAGGGCAAAGGGATCAAACTGACCATTATTGAGGAGGCAAGGAAGAGGATTGCTGCACAATCTGCTGTGACGGCCTAAGTGTGAGAGAGGGTGTGTGATGAGTGTTTTGCTTTTTTTTTTTTTACTTAAAACTGCTTTGCTTTGCTTAAAGTAGTATCCTCTCTTAGTATCTGCCCGAGTTGCTTTCAGTCCGAAGATTTGTTTACATTCATAGTTCACTGTCTTCTTCGGGATGTTTCGCTTTTGAATTTTGCTAGGACAGATTTTATGATAGTTTTCGCTGTCTTCTTCGTAATTTTATTACGGATTCTGGGGGTCGGGGACTCGCCAAATGGGGCAAGAATATGCCCTTGTATTAATAATTCCAATTTGAATTGGGTGTCTATTTAGTCTACACCTGAGAATCTAAAAACAGGTTAGGATGTGTCTTGACGCAAAACGAGATAGAAAAAGAGCTTCAACATGTTAGTTATTAAAGACATAATTCTTAAGTTTAATAGATTTTTAATTGAGTTTAATAGATTAATCAATTATTATTCATAAGTATTTTCTATAATCCGTCAACATAATTAATTTTTAAGCATTATATAAATTTTTTAAGATCTACAATATGTTCGTTATGTAATTTAATATATGGAATGAACATTAAAAAATAAGGGATAATTTTGTCCAAATTAATATTAAAAATATCATCTCATTTACGTTGATGGTGGATCATCCTGCTTTTTTGGGGTGATTCAAAAGCCGGAATATCACTCCTTTTTTATCACACCGGTGATCCTCCATCACGGTGATGGCTCATCACCCATGATAAACATACACAGTGATGAGGAATGGGAGGATCGCGGTGATGTTTTGGAGGATCGCCCCAAAACAAACACCGACATGTTGAAAGGCCCTAATTGATGTTATGGTGGTTTTATGTTTCTTATCTACGACTTTTTCTATTTGACACTATAAGCTCAGCATGTTATATTTCTGATAATTAATGCATCATGTTTCAATTATCCATTGATACATTAAAGAATTAATTCAACATGATGAGACTGCCTAAGACAATAATGTTGGACCTTTGTGTGACACATGGAAGGGATTGTGTCATTAAAATGGCATACAACTGCCATGTTCCTTGTTAGCTTTAACCTTTAATAGATGAAAGGACTAATCAATTTATGACATAATATAGCTAAAAGAAATATGCATACACGAAAATTGTGACTATTAAACCGCGGGTCAAGTGGGAGAATGTAAACTATGACCCACTTTGGATATTAAGTCCACTAAAAGTGCTTTCAATACACATTAAGTTTAATGCCTCGTTAATTAATTAAGGTTTATTAATAAATTAAATTGGGCTTAATTCATATTGGTCTAAAGAGGTATGTAACTACCCACGACATTGATGGAATATACTCTATACATACAGTAAGTTTGACTTCTCCCCACACTAACGTATCTTATTATTCATCCATCGTAAATAAATTAAAGTAGTGTTGAGGGTGAGAAGCTCGACTTACGTCTTCCTCGATCGTCACGTAAATCAAGGTTAGTGCCTATATTTTGTTATCATGTATAACATGGGAATTTATGTTGTTTGGAGATCATAGAATTATGTTTGATTAAATTATGTATGGCATTAAATACGATTACATTTCTTAACCAAGGATTCCACTCCTCAATTGAAGCTCGTGAAGATCGAGAAGGCTTCAACTACTGTGACGCTGGAAAATAAGTTCGAGAGGCGGTCATTTACCAGAAATCCTAGACCCCATACTATCCACACCATTGCTATGGTTGTTTATTGTGTTTATTCGAAAGGTTGACGATGTTTCGGTACAGAATGAGTAGAAAAGACGAAGCTATAAATGGTGTTTGGTGTCCCAAATCGGATAAATCAAAGAGTTGCGACTAGTATATAACCTTTTGGGCTATATCCCTCTATTATCAATTAGTTTTAGAATAGTCCACAAGCTTATATGAGCTTGTGCGCTAGATGTTAATCGGAGATCCCTCCAAAAACGTAAAGATGAGTCTGACCTCATTATTACAACGGCGGAGGATGCATGCCTGCCTACCATCATGAATCTTCTAGTTTCGAACTGTTGTGGCTTCGGTGGTGCCCTTAAAATTCATCAATTCGGGTGTGCGGCTGGTTCTCTCTTACACCCGGGTGTAATGTTCTTAATAGAGAGACAAAGTGTGGCTAGAAACATAGCGGGTATGTGCATGGATGTGATGCAAAGGAGATCTTGCTCTTTTCTGGGTGACGAAATTATCGATGCTCGACCTTTCGCAGGGATGTGTGCATTAAAGATCTATCATCGAATGTGTCATGGCAATTATGGTGATTACAATTTCCCAGGCTACCAAGAATAGTTTGGAGTTATCAGATGCCCTCAGATCTTCGGGCCGAAGGGTATGGCTTCGCGCATGCGATTTCAATGAGAAACGAGGACAACAATCGGAGGTAGAACGGGATCGACAGGGCAGATGGAAGCTTTTCGTAGTGGACTGACTGACTACACGACAGTGGCTAAATCGATTTGGGGTATGAAGACAAATCTATATTGGACGAGTAAGGCTCCCAACCAAGGTGTACGGGGGCGTTTAGAAAAGGCATGCGCCCTCGTCAGAATGACGCAACATTTTACCTCATTCGAAGGGTTACTCATATCCCCACATCGTGCTTGTACGGACCCGTGATGGAAATAGAAGATTATGGAAGGAAGAATTCTCGACCAACTCATCCCACTGGCGTCTCATGTTCTTCTCTAACTCTCACAATCGCCATTTAGAGAGACCATTGATAAGCTTCGAAGTTGGCCAACATCGCAGAAAATTACGAAGGCATGAGAGATCGCTTCTTAGTCGAAGTAAGCTTTTATGTTAATCTTCACATCACAAGCCAGGTAATTGTCCAAAACAATAAAACAACAGTAAATTGCAACGCAAGACCACTCCTAGTCTTAGAATAGAAAAGCACCGACATATATTTCAATCCATCCAAGCACACCCATCTACAATATATCAATCATAATGCAAAGCAAATCAGTTTTGGTTTTCCCTCAAAATAACAAAGCTTTCTCAATAGCCTTGCCATCTCACATGAGGCAACCAAAGATGGAAAACTCCGTCCATATGTAACCCCATGAATTTAGAGCCTCGAAAAAAAGAAAAAGAGAGAGCCGAAAACAATTGGCACAAAAACTATGAGTCCAACATGTCGTCTTGTATCTCGTTCGGTGCAATAAGCCCCGGGATAGACAGCATACGTTGCCTTTCCCTTTCTCTTTGTGCAGCAACTTCTTCGGCATAAAGATCTTTGTTGTCCTGCACCATCAAAATAACCCACAATCCGCAATTAAAACATGATTTTATCGTACGTTTCATGAACAAACATACAAGCTTTTCACTCAAGTGAAGAATTTATCTTTCTGGGGTTTTAACACAACACTGAGGAGCAAGTGCCACACCTGAGCTGAAAATCCTTTTGATTGCACAAGGAAATCTCTTATGTGGTTTTTGAACGATGATAGATCAGCTCTTGACTCAAAGAGTCCATTGACAAATTGGGTTACCTGGACAACACCCGATAGTTAACGCAGCAGCTATAAAGATCAATGTGTGCGTGTGTGTTTGTGTGGTATTATGAGAGAAGGATGATTCATATCGAGATACCTCAGCTGTTGTCATGTTGGGGAACGACGTACTCAGAAGCTTAATTGTATACTCACGAACAAACATTCCATTATTCGGGTAAGGATAGGGAACCGTTGCAGCATCCCATAGAGGCTCAGTTAATAGACCAGACTCGGCCTTTAATTATTAAATCATGATCGTTAGCAGTTCTGTGAAAAAAGAAATTTAAACACTATTTATGGCAAAGATGAGGCTATTATCTATGTTACCAGGCAAAACAAGTGTTG
This sequence comes from Craterostigma plantagineum, assembly GCA_027422505.1. Classification (NCBI taxonomy): domain Eukaryota; kingdom Viridiplantae; phylum Streptophyta; class Magnoliopsida; order Lamiales; family Linderniaceae; genus Craterostigma; species Craterostigma plantagineum. Next base: position 195,734 of record JAPQWV010000201.1, on the reverse strand, counting down.
AAGAACCAGCACATGCAATTTAAAACCCGGTTTGTGGAATGTGTCTGTTAGAACAGCAAAGATTTCTTGTTCTATGGTCAGAAAATACGTCTTGTAAAACTGGTTACAAAATTCTGAAGCCTGAGCAGCACAAAGAAAACAATGAGATGATATCCAACCCACGTAGATAAGTTACGGGATGGGACATGCACAAACAAAAATGTACCTGAAAATTTTTTAGCATCTCTAACAAAAGACTGAGTCCAGTTTCAGCTATATTTCTCTCGGTATGACGGAAAGCCCAGATGATTGAATCCATGACAAGTTTCAGTTGCTGAATAATAAGTTAGATTGCATAAATCACAAAGGAAAACAAGCCCCAGATGGATTAGTAAACGCAAACAGTTCGATATCATATCAGTTGGATCTTGGAAGAATAAAAAATGTTATCATATTTCATTGTTCTAAATTCGGATGTCTGATACATACCTCACCGGATAAGCGAATCAAAGCAGGGAAACAATATGAAGCTATGGCCCGAAGTAGAGAAAAAAACTTAAGCCGATGCTCGGGATAGTCTTCAAAATTCTTCGTTATCATCTGAAAGAAAAGGAAAAGAACAAAAAAAAAACAAAATGAAGTAAATCACACAATCACCATGATGAATATGTTAAATGTCAAGTACTTCATGTTTTGGCATCTTATAAGAAACTTAAATTAGGTTACTAGTGACTTAAAATGGCATACAATTTACCAACCTCTAGCGTGCACTGGAATACAGCTTCAAATATACGAGGAACATCCTCAATCATTGTACCCTTGTATCTATACAAAAAAAAGGCGGTAAAATCAGAAGCGACTCCCAAAACTATCAACCCGTGCGTAGTCAGATTGTAGAAATAGATATGTGTGTGTCTGTGTGTGTGTGTGCTGAAAGCTGTGACGCTGTCATATATTAACTACTCAAAAAGTAATTATAATAAACCTTGACGGTTCTACGAAACATCAAGAATTGGTCTACAAGACATTGTTATGAAAATTTCCACTTCATCATACTTGTTTATTATTGTGGCAAAGAGAGAAAGAACTTCCGATTCCCTCGCATCAGGCACATTTCTGGCATAGTCCCCAAGCACAGGGTCCATCATTGGAGGCACAAATTGTTTCCCAATATGTGGTTGGTCTTCAGCTTTGTCCAAAAATGTCTCAACGAGTTTCAGAGTTTCCCTCTTGACTGAGCTGTTAGACATGAACACAAGCATAATTACAAAAGCCCCAAAGAGGGATTTAACTATGGTTCAGATTGGAACATACCGCAATAGTTTCACAATAGATGTCCTAGAAGCATATGGTCCTCCTTGTGCTATACTAGAGGATATCAGCTCACTATACATTCTGCAGTACACGAAAGGAAAGATCTAAGTCGAAATAGAAGCAGCCTCGGGAACACACGTGCATAATCTTATATGAATTGAAAATATGGTATAACGGGTAAGGCACCGGTAAACATTGAGCATGTCCAGAAATATGAGTGTAATTTGTGGCAAAAAGTATGTTCCCAGAGAGCTTGCTGCACTTGTGTTTGTCTGTGAAGAATAAAGCATACAACAGCAGAAAATCATAAGAAAATAAGAGTATAGACACATAATAAATAATACTTCCCATTTAGTGAACGCACATGGTGTATATTATACATAGTACCATATGATTCCTTGTCAGACACTGTCCAGAAAGTTGACTATATTTAGAGTGGGAAACTGACCTATGAATTAAGTGAAACTCATGCAAACCACTATTAAGATGAACAAGGCTAAGACCTTCACCAACTTTAATGCCTCATAATCAAGGTGGTTAAACAGTATACATAACACAAGCTCTTACTAAACTTATTGACCAATATTGTAACAAACACTTCAATGACCCAAGCTTCAGAACTTCCCAAACAAAAAGTTCCTTCAAGCAGTAGGAATTGGTACTAATGAAAACAGCTTCAATAAACTATGCCAACCAAGAATCCAGCTTCATATCTTTTGAAAAGTAAAGACCTCCTAGAGCACCGCAGCAAAAAGGATAACGAAATTGTTTCTGTTTTAAACTCCCACTGAAGACAGACCTGTAATATGTTAAGGACCGCTCTTATCACATTTGGATCTTTCAAATATTCCACACTTTGACGTGCTTGTCCAATGATTTCAGCCCATTTCTGCAGTACATGGGTGAATTAGCCGGACATTTTCGGATCTACTTCATGCAATGAAAAGGAATAGGAAGACAGGAAAGGCCAAAAACCCGTACTACAGAAATAAAAAGACCAACAGGATCATACCTGATTAGGAAGTACCATTAGTCTTTGTAAATACTCATCTCTCTTGTGTGGATCAGATTCTGCTTGTATCATGTGTCCAACCTACGAGAAAGTATATATGCAGTCAATATTGAGGTTCTTAAGAAACCATTATGTCTGAGTCTGACATGAGCCAAGAATAAGGTATTTTAAGCTGTGAGAATGCCATACAGATTCATAGAACGAGTGGATCTGATGAGGTTCAAGATCTCCAATTGTTGCTGGAAGAGCAGTTAACAGCTCTGACACAAAAGGCTCGTTTTCCCCAAGCTGGAACCAATGGCAGCATGATTACTTTTCTTTTATCCGAAGAAACCATTAATGAGATTGGATAAATGATATAAAACTAAACCTGAACAACAACAAATTTCCGTTTGCACTTCTGAACAATTTTCAAGAATGTATCACATGCCATGTCCTACAAATAAGAGGCAGTCAGTATCAGCAGATATTTGAGACTCTGAATATGCAAATACATTGTGATTTACCACAAGCGTATTGCATGTTGACAGAAGAAATGGTAACAGCCATACCATGAAATAAATATAAAATCTTTCCCAAAAAAAAATACTGTTATTCGTCCATTTCAATAATTTTCAAATAAATGCTTTACCTGAACTCCTGGATGAGTCTCATGCATGAACTCAAACAACTTGTTGACAACCGTTTTCAAAAACTTCCAATGGGCCCTCAAAAATCGGGGGTACTGTCCAACAACATACCTACACCAATTAAAAGGTTAAACACTAAATTTTGATATCCGAAATATTGAAAATAAACTTTCCAAATATGATATATTCAGAAAGAATGAAATGGGCTGCACCAGATGTTGCCTACCGAATTATATTATATAAACTAACCAAAATAAAAGTAAAGTATATGATACCCACATTATGTTACTAGCGATGACAGCTTTATTGTCCTTTCCTTTGGTAATTTCACAGAGATTGAGTAAATCACGAATTACCAGCACCAAAAACCTGTTTTCCTGCAACATACTTTTAAAATTGAGATGACATGGCAAAGAATTAGATCCAATTGCACAAAACTGGAGAACTCAAAGATTAACCTGATCTTCAGGCATTGAACCAGAAATAGATCCAATTGCCCAGCACAATGTATTTAGGTTGTTCCAAGACCATTCCTCTCCACTAAGTTGCTTACTTAATCTCCTCAGCATCTGAAACCACATCAGGAATTATAAAATAATCTAATTAGAATTCCGAAGACAAATGTTGTAACCTAGCATTACAAATTATTCGAAACCACTGCTGACAATAAAGTTTGCAAAAACAAAAGTGTTTATAATTACCAAACAAGGATAGAAATATATGCAACGTGTGAGTGAATTCAACCAGACGTACATAAGAAACTCGAGAAAATTAAGGCCAAGGTTCCCATAAATTCCAAAACATCGACTAGGAATACAAGATTTGTAAGTAAATAAGTTTACCATCGGGAAATGAGAACTTGAAAAGAAAAACTTCTTTCTTCCAAAAGCATATACCAACTTTTGCGATATTCGTCTAGAGCTAGATAATTCACAGTATATGATTTACGTTCTAAATATGCCCAAAAAGTGCAGAATAATCAACCAAGCAATGACATGAACAAAGATCATGGTATGGCTTAAATTAAGAGGAACCTAAATGAAAAGCACCAATCATCAGCTGATCATTTGTCGAGTGCTCATAATTTTGCATCGCGAGACAACTATACATAAGAAAATACCTGCTTTTCAGTGTCTTCATGATCAAGGTGAGACAAATAGATCAATGTTTCCCTCATTATCTGCAGTTTGCAATTATTAAAACAATAAACCATGAGACGGTGGTTAAAAAGAACAACAGGATAACTAGTGGCAGACCTTATATTGAACAAGAACATCATTATCCTTCATAGTTTCACGGACTATATTTCCATTTTCATCCTCAACAATGAGGACTTCCTCTGGCTTAGCCATCCTGCATATCATCAATAACCTCAACTTTGACATTGTATCAGCATAAAGTTGGCGTCGCTGAATCAGCTGTGGATCAAGCCCGTCAACCATTCCGGGAGTATATGCATCTGCTTGACAACAAATAACTTAATCAGCTATCATCAGTACCGCCAAAAGCTATCTTGAGTTGGATAGTGCAAACAAATCATATGAGATTTTCTTGTAGTTGGTTTGCAGCTCCCCCTTTCCACTGAAACAGGAAGGGGGCGGAAGGATTTTTACTAGACCTCCGAGATAAATCTACCCAAACAGCAGTTACCAGAATGCAACAAAGATATCCATTAAATGCTAACATACAATCAACCAAAGCAGCTCATTAGACAGTTCGTACGAGTCAAATTTCTAATTCCGCTTATCTTCAAGAACTCGTCTTAGTACCAACGACAAGGAGTAACTATGGCACGAGAGAAATAGGACCATACACAAGCAAGAAAGAAACACAAAGAATTATCCGAAGATGATTCAGTGATGTGTATCTTCTCAATTCCAAATGTGTAATTCAAGATGATAAATTAGTTTTTGTACTGAACTAGCTTTTGTCAATATTGCGCCAAGACAAGACATGGCAACTGGGATGGGTTAACATAAGTTCTCACCTGCAAATTCATCATGCTTGCAGTAGTAGCAGGATTCTCAACATCGCCATTTCCATGAGCTTGAAACAGCTCCGCGACTATGGAGTTCCAGTAATCCAAACAAACCTAGCGATATAACCAAGAGATCAAAAGCTTTCTGATTGATATGGAAAAACTAGGTAAACTGAAGCTGGATGATTTACCTTGAAAACTTCGGTGTCATCCACGTATGAGATATTGATTAGATATTCAAGGCCCAGTCGAAGTGCACTGACATTCTCTGGGGACGATTCGAGTACTCTTATATGAGACTAGCAAGTGGGAAAAGAAACAAGAGAGTTAAACCCAAGCAAACCAGTTACAGTGCACGGAGGCCAGAATAAGCCTGATTATTAATAGAAAATAACATTGGTAAATCATGATTCAAATGCTGCAAAAAAATCCATCGCGTGTTCAAAATAACAAACCCTTACATTAACTAAGCTGAAAAATATTCCCTAAAGAACAACACTTCGGAAAAGATACTAAATAACTATAATTCAATTTGGCCAAGAGTCTTAAGAAATAGATGTGTAATGGAAATCCCAGTTAGACAGAATGCATTGCTTTTCATGCAAAGAAAAAGTAAATTCCATCATTTTCAAGCCCCAAATAAATATTGTATTGTCGATTGCCGCCTGTCGGGACACCCGTGGATTGTTCTGATAAATGGATGCTATGTTATTTTTTCAGCCCGGAGGTATCCCCACTCAACTCTATAAGAGCACGTTTTTGGTACGAGCTGAGACAAAATGAATTAGACAAAATTCCTTATGCTATGGCCATGAGCTTGTTATGACAACTCAGCACTAAGAATCCCTTGTTCTTGGGGCTAGTAACTTGCAAACAACATAATAATAATAGACCATCCTTGTTGCTTATATAAAGGGGATAATTACCTTGTAGAAAGATGTGAAAAACAATGCCAGGTTTTGGATGAATGCCTGAAAATAATAGCAGATTAATAATACGGCCAAAAGGTTGTAAAATTATGAATGGATAATATAGATCAGTTATTCAAAGCATAACCTGCTCGTCAGTAGTTCCATTAGCATAAGCCTCAGATAAGCTTGTATTAGGCGGCAAAATGTTCTAGGATATGATAAAGATCATACCAAGAATCAGCATAAAAGGCATACGACTAGTGGAAAATTAGTAAATGAAAGCTGATTTCACTACCTGCAACTGAACCATGAATATAGTGTACATGTTGGCATACTGAACATTGTAGAAGTCGCCAAAACTAAGAGCAGCAACCTGCAGATAACGAAACAACCAACATGGGTTTCTTGATATCCATCGTCCCAAGTTTAACATTAACAATGGAATGATTATAGCACCTCCGTAAGACACTGAAGAGTTAGGTTCCGGTAAGCAGGGACGGGAAAAAACTTCAGCAATAATTCAAGCTGTAATATGAAGCAGAAAAAACATGATAATTACGTTTATGTAATAGGAGCATATCACCAAAAACAATTCAATTGCACTGCAAGACATTTGCATTGATCCATTTAAACAAAGAATGATATGATAGGAAGTTCATACTAACCAGCGGTGATTCAAATATGTAGCCTACAGGAATCCATGAAAGGAAAGCATGAAGTGTAGCCAAGGTAGCCCTGATAAGCTCAGCTCTTTGCGATGCAGACAACACATATAAGCATAACTCCTGTATCAGCTGAAACTCACTGCAAAAGGGAGAAACAGAATCCCATAAACATTAAGAGGAGATCCCCATGTATGTGTGTGTGTGTGTGTATATATATATATATTATGTGTCTCTTGTTTGACAGTGACACATGAAATAGGCAAACCATTGACAACTTCACCACCTTCAAACAGATCAGAGAGTATCATATATGGCAGTGCAGAATCATAATGGAGCACTATACTATTCTTAATGCAATAAAACCAAGCAGCTCAACACCTGTTTAGAGATTCCTTTAGCTCTTTGATCTTTTGCTGAGTCATTTCACCCCTTGAGAAGTCGAACACCTCCTCGCTCAAAAGCTGGGAACTTACATGTTATTTAGCAATTAACTATGAAATGATCAAGAAGAGCCCAAATGTTTACCTTCAAAATCGCCATGCAATTCTCACAGATGGTTTCACTTGTTTTTCCAGCTGCAACCAAGTCAGGAATGAAGCTTCGCCACCTAGATGGCCACTCATGCTTCAAGATCTGAATAAAGCTTGTTTAGATAACTGACTGACCGAGCATAATAATTTAAGGCTCTTGATAGAAGATAGATGTCAATGAGAAAACGGCAGCTGTAACTATATCAAAATATTTGAATTGCATTACCTGAACCAAAATTATGTTTAATTTACTAACATATAGCCTCTCCTTTCTCAATGAGGCCTCATCGCTTGAAAGCTGTCAAAATGTACCATTTTCATGAGAAACTAAACACCCAAGAGTTTTTTCGTGAAATAACACTAAAACAGCCCCCAGAAGCACATACCTTAACTATGACGTCAGAAATATAGTTTTTCATGCCATCCCTTTGTTCAACAGGTAAAGCATTCCATCTATACTTGATAACCCCCTCCAGAACCTGTATCAAGGTCCAATAATGGTTTTACTAATACTATCTCCCAAAACAATAAAAATCCAAAAACACAAAAACATCAGTTTCTGCAAATATCCTCTAAAGCTTAGTCAAAGCCAAAATCATTGGCAACCTTTACAAGGACCATCAAATCAACATCCAACAGACCTGTAAGGCGAAAAATTTTGTGTTCAAATTCTGTGTGTTTGATAATACGTGAACCACTTGAAGCCACATGTCAGGATTATTTTGAAGGTCCCGCAGTATATGGTCTGCAGCAGCTCTCTGTTACAAGGGAAAAGAAAAAGAAAAACATACTATTTCTGATTCGAGCATAATTGAATGCGTAAACAAAGCAGAAATACCGACAATATCATAACTTTGCTGAGATCATAGATAAAATAAATGACACACAGAATGAAACAAACATTAGTAACGAAGACACATAGGCAAAGTCTGGTATAGGAAGTGGCTAAGGTCAATTAAAACATTTTCACAGCTCATCTTAATCTAGGACACTCCTTTGCAGATATTAAAATTCAATTTTTTGAATCAATACAATAAAAATAACCAAGTGTTATTTTTTGGAACAATGATGTAAAATGCTTCTCCCATATCTAGAGAAACCGATAGATTTCTTGCAAAGTGCAATAATCAAATAGAAAAGCTAGATCAATTGCAGCCAAACACGAACCATAATTTTGACTGGGAAAATGTTTCAGGAAGCGAAAGGTAAACAAAGGTTTATACTATGTTAAGAAAGGCAAGAGTAACACGGCTGGACAAGGGAACTACAAGAAATGCAAACAATTAATGAATTTCTCGTCCTGATGTAATCATAGGTAACTAAATTCTAATGACGTAGAGGATATTCAACATAACGACCGGTAATGCTCATTTAACATTTTCCAAATAATTCATGTCAGTTAAACGGGTTCTCCATATGGCCCCAAGTAAATTTATCATAATGTAGATTGTCAACAGCTCCAACGTCTCTATTACCAAAGCAAGTAAGAAAAATAACACAGCTTAACAATCAACCGTGAAATACCCTGTTGTCACAGAATCTTAATTCTACCACACAAACTTGTAATATTCACTAAGGTTGGATCTTTATCGTGCGGAGCTAATACTTAACAGAGGTTCATCAATTTCCTAGGCTTATAGCCTCGAACAAATTAGTTAACTTGACATAAACAGCCTTACGTCTCCACTATAATTCTTTAAACATTAAGGGAACTTAATCAAACAACAAGATTATAAATAAAACCCTCAAAGAATTCCTTTGAACACACAGCACAACCAAAGCCCAAAAAATATGTGTAAACGTGAACAGTGATCAGAAGTCCAAAACAAAAACGAAAAATAAAACCTCTTCTTTCGATCCAGTTCCATAGAAAGCAGCAACTGTAGCATCAAGCAGAGCAACATCTATCGGCTGAGTCAAATCCCTGAGTTTTTCGGCAGCCATTGCGAAATAAATTAAACCCTAGCCAAAAACCTCCAGCACTACGTGTCTCAAACCCTAGAAACTCGCACTAAAAGGAAAAAGAAACTTGCACTAAAAGGTAAAGATTGGATGCCGAGTGGATTTGAATTAGCTGAACACAGCTTCAAACTGAAGCAGTAGATGAGCTCGGAAACTAAAAATTTAGCCCTTCCCTCCGCTTTTATACTAAGTAGTGAAGGTCCGAAGAGACTTTTTGAGAGCTTCGCTATCTGCGGAGTTATTTCTCGCAGTATTATTCACATTTTCCGTAGTAAGAAATTGTTTATTTTAAAATTTGAGTTTTTATTTATAGATTGATTTATGAAAATATCCACGCCACTTCTATTAAATTTTTATGTTGTCGTGGTTAATTGCTTGCTTCATCAATTATGTGCGGGCAAAACAGGAGCTCCGGCCCATTCCAACCGAGCCCGTCGAGTCACGGGCAAGTTGCGGTGGCGATAGGCCAACAGTTTTCAGGCCATGAATATGCCCATATCATCCCATTTATGAAGGGGTTATTTGCTTTGGGGGATCTTCCAAAACATTACAATGATCCTGGCATTAGGTCTTTCCAATGTGTTTGTTTTGGACGTCGGACTCAGTTGTACCTACAACACGTAAACACCGAGTGCCCAGTAGGCAAAAATATGTGTGAATGCAGCGAGCACTCAAAACGCATTCCAAGATATCTCACAATAAATGCACGCTCGACTTTTTCCCTCATCTCAACCTATTATGTCTCATATGTCACACCGGATCCATAGACTAGACTAGGCACCACGCAAAATACGGAGTCAGGGGCCCGCCCTCGGCTAGTCCACTCTGATCGATCACGTTAGGCCGCTCCCTCTCGAGTTTCCTCTTGTTCCAGCGGTAGCCTACGGTAGTAGTGTATCTGGACGATCACGTCAGACATCCTCCTACCAGGTCGCTCCTTCCGCAAATCATCCGACGGTTTGCACCCCAGATTGCACTCTCGTGCATCGATCGATTCGTCTCCCGTCTGGTGCCCTAGTACTAACCTCACAACTCCACTACGAGTCGACGACCAACATTTGTCACGTTCTACCGCACTCGTCGGCATTATACAGTGTCATTGTGCCAACACGGTACTCATTTCACGCACTGGTATGAAATGCAAGTGTAGTGCAAATGAAAATGCAGTATTACACAGAAAATTATGAATTCATAAAATCTATTTCGAGAACTTTTAATCGGGCGTTAGAATTGAATATGCTCTTGGACTCAGAATTTTTTCTCAACAAATAACATAAAAATAATTTTCCTCAAAAAGACTGTTATTTCAAACTGTGCCAAAAACTTTCTTATACCGAAAACTTGTCCGGCCAAAAACATCATATGCCGAAAATTTGAATGCCGAAAACTTTTGAGACCCGAAAACTTGGCTTAAAGACCCGAAATTGTTTGACTCGAACGCTTAGTCCAAGCCCGAAATCTTTTAAACATCGAAAAGTTTAGTTCTAACCAATGTCGAAAACTTTTTTTTGGCCCGAAAATTTTCATGCCGAAAAACCTTGATATTGCCGAAACTTTTTGACACCCGAAAACATATTCAGATCGGAAACTGTACATCCACCGGAAACCTCTAAATGCTAATGTATTCAAGTACCGAAAACCTATATATGCATATACAATACATAATATATAAATATAAACACATATTCAAACCCAAAATCTGCGTTTTCAAACACATACGAAAGCCCGAAAACCTTCACATAATCATCACCTAAATCACGTAAGGTATCAAAACAGTTATACACATTAATAACAAAGATATTTACGTGTTGTAGATGAAATTCATCTACCTCACGTCCGAAAAGATTTCTTAGCTTGACCGAGTTTGATTCTTGCTAAAGTCTCCTTTTTTCTCTCTTTGTTGAATGTCTTCTGCTCTTTTTCGTAACGAGGGTTTTGGTAAACCCATGGTTTAATGGGATGATATATGGATATATATTAAACCTTGGGTAATGTGAGAAGTGACAAGCAGGTAACGAAAATTTTCCTTTAGCTTAAGTAAGGTTTTCGTTTTAATCACTCTCTTTGTTACCCAAAATTTACCTCACATAGAAAAATTAACCCTATAACCCAAGAATTAATTCTTATCGCCCAAACTTCACTTTCGGGTATTTTCCAATTAAGCATCGAATTAGTTCGAATACTTCTATAATCCGAATTCTTTCCCCATAAATCCCAAATTCTTAACTAAAATTCCTAAGTCACAAAATTACACCACTAATTACATAAAAAATACGTATTAAATTTTACGGGTGTTATAACAACACTAGTTGCATTATTCTCCCTCACGAGTCTAAAGCAGCTAAACAGCGTCTCTTAAACAAAATAAAGTTGAAAATTATGCAATAATTATTGGATCGAAATGCACCCACATTCCGAAAACAAAAGAATTATTCTCTCTCGTCACACTACGATCTAATGAGCTCGCTCCCTCAAAATAAGGTGGTAAAATAAATAAATGCACAGCAAAAAATTCAAACAGAGAACACCTTTTGCAAGAAATTGCACATAGCTCTTTCTCTCTCTAGTCTCTATCTATGAAGAAGATAGACGAGCAGCAGCTTCTTCACCACCACCAGCAAGTTTCTTCCTCTGCTGATGCTCTGCAACCTTATAATCCACAACCTCCCTAAACAGAGTAGAGTCCAACACACACTTCTCACTCCCATAAACAGCAGCTTGAACGCTCGCCATCAGCTTAGCAATCTCCCTTCCCGAAAACCCCTCCGTTTTAGCAGCTGCTTCTTTGATGACATCATCATCGAGACCCTTAATCTCAATCTCCTTTTGGTGTTTTTGGAAAAGATTAGAGAACAGACCCGATTTTCTCACACCAGCCTTTGCTATGTACTTGTCCAAGTACAACTTCAACAGCTTCAAGCGTTCTTCTTCGCCTGGCAAAGGAAATTCCAACACTTCATCGATTCGATCAGCAACAGCTGAGTCGAGATCTCCTGGTCGGTTCGTTGCGAGGGCCAACACTATGTCTTTTGATTGATCGCCCGTTCTGAATAAGAGAGCGTTTAGGGCGCTCCTTTGGGCTTCACTCATGTACGTTTTGTTTCGCCTGTAATTGTAGAACAGAAAAAAAAAAACTTCTAAATGAAATTATTGTAGTAAAAGAAAGAAAAAGAAACTTTGTGGTGGGTTTGGAATTTCGGAGAATGGGAAAATCATACGTACTCGCACAAGAATGCATCTGCTTCGTCAATGAAGAGCAATAAGCCCCTGTTGGATTTCTTAGCCCAGTCGAACAATTGGTGGATCTTTGTAACAGCTTGAGAGCCCAGTGGCGCCACGTCTCCTCCCGTCATTAGTGCGTAATCGAGGCCCTTCGTTCAAAATATAGAGAGAGAGAGAGAGAGAGAGAGAGAGAGAGAGAGAGAGAGAGAGAGAGAGAGAGAGAGAGAGAGAGAGAGAGAGAGAGAGAGAGGATGCATTATAAGGGATGGAACACTAAAACCATTTACTAAACTGGAAGTCAGGAGGACTCAAACAAGAGAAGAAAGGTAATGTGTTGGTTGTCATACAGATTTTTTAGCGAGCTCCCTTGCAGCCATGGTTTTTCCTGTTCCAGGCGGCCCATAGAAGAGCATGTTACGAAATGGGGCTTGATGAGATTTCGTGTTAGCTGTTGCATTGGCTAACTGCTCGATTCGCTTCTGTAGAGAAGGGTGTAATATAACATCACCGAACCCATTACTGTTTTTGGAACCGCTATTAGCACCGCGAGAGAAGACGCTTTTCCTGGCCCGTGAAAACATACCAGACCATGGGTATTTTCCCCGGGAAGATTCTCTAATCAAAGAAGGTTGTCCTAAGATTCTATCCACGTAGCTCCAAATTACCCTTGCACCTTCCCTGTAGATCAGAAGTGGAATGTATGGAAGATAAATGAGAACATTGCCAAAATCAAGCTTGGAAATGCTCGCTACAGAAGATAAAAATACAACTTACTCAGTGGAATAAACCTAAAACAAAAAGCTGGCACACGTGAACAGTCCACATATAAGGGTTAACAAGGTAAATCTGATCCCAGTAGTTTAGAAGATAACACTTAAGAGTCCAGCGGTTTATATTATTAACGGCTAGCATTTGACTCGTGTCATTGTTAATGACAGCACTTGCAAAGGCAGAGATGACTCGCAAATGCAATGGTAGAATGAAACATTTTGACATCATTCATGTGAGATGATACATAATGTCTGGACCCCGAATTCATATCGTACCAAAAGAATTTAGCAGGAAGCAGATTACTTAATGCACATATTAAATGAAATTGAAATTACAGTACCTTGTAGTGTAAACCCCAGCAGCAAGAGCTGTTACACCTCCAACAGCTACGACCAGCTTATTTTGATCAGTCAAAATAGCCCGCAAACCTCCTGCAATTCATTATTATTATGGTCAGTAGCACAAAAACACATCACTCACACAAACTGTTTAAAAACACTACAAAACTCTTGAGAGATACATTGTACAGAGGGTGCAACAATAACAGGACCAGCAAGCTCATTTACCAAAAAAAAAGAAGAAACAAGTTCAATATTTGCACACGAACCTCCAATGTGTTCAAAAGTCGTATTAATAGCAGAAACCCATTTTTCCCGCTCTGCATTTGCACGTTCAATTAACATTCTTCTGTTAACATCCTCTGCCAGCTTAGCCTCATGGGCTCGTCCCTCAGCCTCAGCCAAAGCCCTAACTCTGATGGTCTCGCGCTCTATCTCAGCCTTCTCTCTCTCAGTTTGGCGGCGTTGTGCTTGGATTTGCTCCTCAGTTGCACGTCTTGCTGCCTCGAGCCTCATAGATGATTCCTCTTGCATCTTTACAAGTTCTTGATTTCTTGCTCTGTGATGTTCATTCTCTGCCTGCAACAAAAATTTGGGCTTTAAATTTGTACAATAAAAATTGGATCTGCTATTTTCACTACATATGCATTAAGACAAGTCTACCTGCATCCTTTTCCTTGCCAATTCATCCTCGTACTTAGCCATCTGGGACTTTATCTGCGCCTGTTGTTGAGCAAGTTTTTTCTGCTCATCGTAGATTACCCTTTGTCTTTCCTGACAATATACGAAGAGAAATCAACAAGCCATAACAGAAAGAAAAATTCGAGACATGTCCACGATGGTCAATCAGAACTAACAGTTTCAGCTTGAGCTTGCATTGCCTTGAACTCGGCTGCTTTTGATGATAATTCTTGCTGCCTTGTTTCTTCTTGCTTTTTAATCAATTCAAATACCTAAAGCAAACACAAAAGACACCCCCAGCATTTTATCAAACACCACAGCTTCAGAATAATTGGAACAAGATTAATACATGTGGCGGAGATGCAAACTTCTAGTTAAGAGACTAAACTTACTACAAGTTCCAATGTTATTATAACAACATTACATAAGGGATCAAAAAATTCCATGCCTTTCTAGCCTGCGAAGAACTAGTAATCTCCTTTAATGCCTTAGCCCCTCGCTCCAAAGCCTCGGGGTCGAACCCGGCAGATGTTGTTCGAGGATTATCGTTACGCACACGTTTCTCCTCTGGCTGGACCGGCGGCTCATGAGCCTGAGCCGGCGGCTGCTGACCAGATGAAGAAGGGTTGCTGGAAAATGGGGAAAAATTGAATGACCCATCTGCATAGGAATGATTCGTGCCAACTCCGTAGGTCGCATACGCAGTTAAGCCAGCTAGAATCCCTGAAGAACAATTCTTGGACATCATTGATAACTGATCAGAATCTATTCGTTTCAATTTTTGGGATAATATGGAGATTGAGCATAAAGGCGGGAACTTCGCGAGCTCTCGGAATGCGTTGAAATGCTCTAATCGATAACAGTTGCGAGGAAGTGTTTGCTTGAAGGAGAAGAAAAAGTGAAGACGCCACTGGGAAAAGGTTGCAAAGGGTTTATCTAGGGTTTTCTATGTTCGTGCAGTGCAGTGGAGGTTTTTGTATAATTCGTCGAATAAATAAATTTTTTTTATGGAATATAAAAAATGTATGGCAATTTAAATACCCATTAGCTAAAATATATATCAACTAACTCCTCTATTAAATTGTATCAGTTTAGTTTAGGACCATCTTAATTAAAAACTATTGTAAGAGGATCTCCAATGAGTACTTTATTTTAGTATAAAACACAAAAATGGAGAACGTCTTTACTCCAATAGATCTCTACTAAACATTAATATTGTGTTAATTAACAGAAAAACTCTAATTGTAGATCACACGCAATTTTCAGCACAACATAGAGTTGTAGTTTCTAGTTATTTATATTTTATTTAAACCTCTATTTATGTTGTGGGGTGGAGACGCTTTAAGGACCAAATTCGCTAAAACAACTATTATACTTACTTTATGATTTTTATTTTAGTTTTTCTTTTTTTAGTGAAATAAATAAATAAGAGAAATACAAATAAAGAAGAGGAAGAAAAGGAAAATTTCCCGGTGTGTTTGTTGGGTTACCCGGGTGTCTCGGTGACGCCACGTCCCCGGGTACGGTGCGCAACAAAAATTTTCGGATTTTCCTATTGCCTCGTTGCTCAGATCGGAACAGTAATTCACATTAACACGTAATAGGGTGGGTCAAACTCGTAGATTTACCAGTTGAAGCGAGTGTCAGCTCCTCGTTCTTTTCTTCAAGACTACAGTGATGGTGGTGGGTGTCAACCCTCTAAAGATAGCTAGAGAGAATTGAACCGTCGCTTGGGAGAACGCTGTATGCATTTTTAGTGTGTGTTTTTGCCTTAGCTATTTAGGGAAAATTAGCTTTCTTCTAAATGGCATGGAGCACGAAATTTTTAGCCTATTTTAAGGCTTGGATTTCGATTTCTAAGTCCTTAAAGTGTGAGAGATTTTTGCAACATTTATCTATCTCTTTTGAATTCCAAATTCGAATTAAGGAAACTTACTAAAGATAGAACTAACTTAGATATTTAAATCAAATAAAATATCTTTAAATATGCAATCAATTTTGAATTTCATACCATATAAATTTCGAAATTTCTAATCCAATTAAATAATATTCCGAATATTTTTATTCCATATTTATTTAAATCAAATATGCAGATTTACCCACAAAAGCATATTTCGACATTAGCTTAAGTGAAAAGTCAATTTTACCCTCAAGTCTATTAAGCATTTGGCCAAGCCCAAGTTTTAAAGTTAGTATCATACGAAGTCCGACTTCGGTGCAATAAACGGCTCGCGCATTAAGGCGCGGTCCAACGGTCCAAGCCCCGTTGAGGCCCAAACACTCTTTCTCCTTATCAGTTCACGTTGATGATCATTTTTAAGCCCGACTTTCTGTGTTCGACTCAATCGACAATGGAAGAATCATAGAGTCCCGTAGTTACCTAGTCAATCCCGCAGTACCGGATCGTAATCCAATTCGAGTGCGAATTTCAACCCAGTCTTTATTAGAACCTTACTATAGATTATAGTACTACGTATAAACCTTTCAGCTGTATCCCCGATCGAGTGAGAGTCATGGTCTATGTCAACCTCTGCATGAAAGATCACGTCACTTTAAATGACGTATCTATTCGTGAGTTTGTGCCTTTAGTGAAAGGACGCGTCTCATTGTGAAATAGTACTTCTTTACGAAATGTCACACTGACCTGTAACTTCTCGTGGAACGTCACGTTTCTTCGTGAAAGATCGTGCGACTTTAATAAAATTGTGTCTTCGTGATATTCAAGTTGTATATCTTCGTGAGAACATACCTCTTTGCAGAAGTCTTAATTCTTTGTGAAAATGTACCTCTCTGCGAAGGTTGTATACTTCAAGAGAAAGCACATTTTTTGCGAAAGTCGTATCTCTTCGTGGGAACCACTTCTTCGCAAAAATCGCATCTCGTTGTGAGAACGCACCTCTTGGTGAAAGGTCGTGACTCTTCGGTAGAACGTACTTATTTACGTGAGGTCACACCTCCTCATGGGATCGTATCTCTTCAAAGGTTGTATTGACCCTTTCACGAAAGGTCGCCCGAGTCCGTATCTCTTCGCAAAGGTCATCCCTCTTCATGAAGTCGTACCTTTCCAAGAAAGTTCGTGTCACTTCGTAAAAAGTCACACCTCTTTGTGACTGGTCCCACCTTTATGAAAGGTCGCTCATATTAAAAAATGATCACACCTTTTCGTAAAGGTTATACCTTTTCATAAAAGGTCACAAATTTTAGCTAAAATTCAAACCTTTTCTGGAAAGTTTTTTCGTTCTTACAACCGGCGCCTTTATACCAAGGGTTGCTCATTTGGTTGAACCTTTTGTAGCAAAAGGTCAAACCTCTCTTGAAGTTCGAAAATCTCCACGGGTTAATTTGTTTGACTTCCCTCCCGACAAACATTTTTCGGAATATCGCCCCTCAAAACCGGAGTTATTTTAGCGTTGTCGATGTCGACAAATAGAAAGCAGTTTACCACAAATATCGTATATTCTTATAGATTCGTAGACAACTAAAACACATTCTCTATATATCGTTTTAAGATTGTCAATACGAGGTTACCAACACCATTTAAATATTTTTGGGTATAGTTCGAGTGTAAGTCCATAAAGATAATATATCGATCGTACGGGAGGAGCAAACTGATGTTGGTGTGGAGACTATCAATGCTATGTCCTTAAAATGACATTGAAACCGCCGACGGTGCTTAAGGAATACGACAATCGTCGTCCAAAATACGACAAATGTCTCGTAATAAGAGCACTCCAAATTACGAGACCAACAAACTTAATTGATGGTTCTCGGAATCGTCAACGACTTTTGAATACGAAATGTACAAAATATATTTTCTTTACTATAGAAGGACACCTTAAGATTTCTATAGTACGAGAGAGGATCTCGAGATGTTGTGAGGTGTAGAAAATGAGAAAATGAACCTCCCTATTTATAGATGGGGGATGAAACTTGCTTAATAGGTGTGTCCGTAATATAGTTGCACTGGACAAATTTTCAAAGGAAGAGCAATTGAAAGCAATGTAATAAAAAAAATGGCGACTATGGGAACGGCGACGATACAGTTGCGCCAAGAGGAAAGGGACTATACAATTACGCGAAGCTCTTGATTTGAAACTGTAAGTAGACACTAATTTTGATTTACTCTAATGTGCTTTGGTTAAAAGCACATACTTATTTTGGCCAAGGAAGAGTCTTGGACGGAAGGTCTTCCACAAAAGGAAACAATGGGAAGATAATACAACTATATCATCAGATGCCTCGATCTTTCTTTCTTTACGTGCTCACATTGCAAGTCATTCGTCCAATGACAGCTTCTCTTTTGCTAACTAACTATCCCTCTCCTTTCGTTGCCTCACAACGGATGCATTTTCTTGTATCGGCTGTCAATCGTATACAACCACGCCGAACACCTTATGAAGCGATTGATTTCGCCTGTGTGTTTTCATCTTAACACATCGATCAAATCAGCATACGTACAACTTGTCATCGCATTAATAATATAAGGTTGCGTTTGGATTGGTGTATTTGAATTGAAATCCGTGATTTGAAATTATGAATTCTGGAATCCAAATTTTAAATACAAATCCACCGTTTGGCAAACGTTAGGATTTCGGAAATCCGAATTTCAAAATGTGCTCGAGCTCTCGAACCGGCTTGAGCCATTGGTCATCGAACTCGAGCTTGCTCACCGAGTTCGCGAGCCGACTTGACTCATCGGTCGTCGAGTTTGCAAGCCGGCTCGACTCATCAGTCGCCGAGCTCGAGCGGGCTCGTCGAGCTCGCGAGTTGACTTGACTCATGTCGTCGAGCTCGTCGGCCGACTCGACTCGTCGTTCGTCGAGCTCGCTAGTCGGCTCGACTCATCGTTTGTCAATAATAATAATAATAATAATTATTTAAGAAAATAATCACGGCAAGATTTGGTATTTCGAAAACGGACCGTTTCCGATCGAATTTCAAATCCATCAAAAGACAAGCGCTCGGATTCTCATCGGATTTGGATGAAATCGAAATCCAAATCCGAGCGGTTGCCAAACGGGTGATTTGAATGAAATTCGGATTTCAAATCGAAATCCCCCGATCCAAACGTAGCATAAGTCACTTCTCCGACATTCCCAAATATAAGGACGGCCGCCGCGCAGGCTACAAACAAAGGCAAAGTAGCAAAAACTTTTCAGAGACAAAATCAAAAAGACAGCGCAAAACAGCACTTGTTTACCCAAATGATATCGGTCTGGTGGGGGGCGTGAGCCTCACAGAACTAACTGCAAGTATAGCTAAACCACAAACCCACACCCCAATTCATAAAATAGTACAACAGTACACTCAATGATTAAATTAACAATAGCAAGCAAGAAGCACAAGATTTTAAAAGGTTCTTTTTTTTTTCTCTAGCAGAGTAATTGGGAAGAAGGAGCAGAATCAAGAAACACCCTTATGTGATCCAAGAAAGTCATGTTCTGCGGCCTATCTTTTCTCCTCACGTAACCCTTCGCGACCTTCTCGCTGTAACACTCATACCCTTCGCACCCATTTCTCTCCCAAAGCGCCTGAGCGTAATTCCTATGCCCATAATACGCCTCGGCAAACACAACCCTAGCTTCACCTCCACCGTCGTCATCATCTTCGTCAGACTTCACCAATTCGACGGGCAATCGCTCGTAGTGCCCCTTTTTCACGCCTTCCAATTCATCCATGTCTTTCAGGGCGGTGGGTGAAACAGCGTAGAGCTCGCCGACGACGCGTCGGCCGCGCCCCGGAAGGTTGAGGAGGAAGGGGACTCGGTAGGGCCCGCAAACGAGGGGAAGCTTGCGGCGCGTGCGGTAGCCGCCGAGGAAGGTCGCGTGGCCGGCGGAGATCATGCCCTGCAACAGGGCGTGGTTGGAGAAGCTTCGCTTAAGAGTGCCGTAGGTGAATATCAGCACTCCTCCTTCGGAACCCATTGCTTCTCCTTCTTCGTTTCTTCTCTGATCTTCAGATGCAATTTGATGATATGTGCGTTGAATGTTAATGTGAATTGAAGGGCCGGCCAATTGGGGGTTATTTATTGGTGTTATGTATTTTTTCTCTCGTGAATTTTTAAGATATTAAAATATTTTTACACAATTTTTAATGTCTTTGCTTTTTTAAGAGGCATGCATAATTACGGTGTTGAGATACCTTTTAAAATAAAAAAATTAAAAAAAATCTCGTAGTATCCTTTCTAGGAGAGCGTTTGTCCACTCAAAAAGGTTTACCCAATGCTTCACATTAGGGCTCGTTTGATATCAGTGTTTAGGGATTACATGGGTATAAGTTATTTGTGTATAGCTATACACGGATTTTGTTGATGTTGTGTTTTAACATGTTTGATATGTGTGTATTAATTATTTGTGTAATGATATAAATTGTGTTTGATAGATGTGTTTGAGATATGTATAGGTGTGTATGGATTAGTGATACACACCCCATAACCACCTTAAAGGTGGGTATGGATATACAAGGCCTATAACCAAAAACCTTGTAATAGACGTGTATAGTCATACAAGACATGTATGGCTATACACGGATATCAAACACGACATAACTTACTCATACACATCCCATACACACCCATACCCACTCATACACACTTATCAAACAAGCCCTTAAGAGCTGCATATACCCAACGAAATCATATGCCTGGAACTCCAAGATTGGCATCACACGGGAGCAACATTTGGTAATAATAATAGTTATAATTAGGTTGAATGATGAGTTGAGACGGTCTAACTCGACGAGCTGGAGCTCATTATTGTCGAGTTGGGTCTCACTCTTAGGTGCTCGAAAGCTCGAGCTAGTTCCATTTAAAATTAGTGATTTCGAAAATCTAACTTTTGCCAAACAATGAATTTGGAACATGGTACAACGCCGTTGTTTTAATTCCCCTAGCCATATACTACTATAAATTTTTAACTTGCATGATTACGGCGCGGCACATGGTACATGCATGAGTCATGTTAGGAGTTTAAATGAAAAACAAGGATATAACTTAATCCCTCCCAACTAGGCATATATAGAAGAAGAAGGCCATCATCTCTCTCAATTTTGAGATTGAGAGACCAATTTCTCCTTCAAGTGAAACTCGATGGAACTCGACCCAATACCCGTCGTCCCATAGTTCTTCTTCTTCAGGGATTGCTGGGAACGATCTCGGTTGACGAATGCAGCCTCAGCCAAATCAATAGCACGAGCCAAACCAGCAGCTTTGCGTTCGCACTCTAACTGCTCATCCTCCGGCGAGCTATCAGCAACGATTCCCGCCCCAGACTGGAGATGAGCAACCCACTCCTGACGTTTATTATTACCGTCCTTGTAGTAAGAAAAGACGGTGTCGTAACGCGGCCCAGTAGGGAATACAATCGTCCTAAGCGCCAGCGCAATGTCCATATCGCCCGTGAATGATATCCCTCCAAATCCCCCGCTGTACGGCCCACGCCTCGTCGGTTCCAACTCATCGATCAACTCCATCGCCTTAACCTTGAGAGATAATAGATCAAGTGATCAAAGTGACAGTTTTGATGATTATTATTAGTCTGACATGATTGGGACTGATAAATAAAATAAAATAAAATTAATCCAATGCCCAGTTAGCGAGTGATTAAAATTATACCTTTGGTGCTCCACTGACGGTCCCGACGGGTAGTGCAGCACGTAGTGCATCCCATGCAGTTAGATGATTGAGCAATTCCCCGGTGACCGTTGAGCTTATGTGCATCACATGGGAATATCGTTCGACGGTCATCAGCTTTTCAACCTTGACAGAACCGGACTTAGAAACCTGCCATTAGTTAATAATCCCCTAACTTGAGAACCTTATTGAAGATTTTCTTGAAAGCACGAGAAATAAATAAGGGTTGTTGATTTGAAGAAAGAAACCTTTCCAACGTCATTTCTTCCCAAATCAACGAGCATGGTGTGCTCTGCACGCTGTTTTTCGTCTTTCAGTAGATTCATCTCTAGCATCTCGTCTTCATATGGCGTTAAACCTCTTCGAGTGGTCCCCGCCAGTGGTCGGTTAACAATCTTGTTCTGTCACGTAACAATTCACGTTACGGATGATTTCTCCGATTACACTGAAGGTGAGATTTTGAACAGCTAATAACGTACAAACCTTCTTCACTCTTGTGAGAATTTCCGGGCTTGAAGCAACGAGTATACAGCCTCTGGCCTGGCAAGGAGAGAGATGAGAGAAGGAACATCGGTGTTACTTAATATTGGATGTTTCCTTTTTTAATTTTCGTAGAGGAGTAATGACTAGGTGGGAAAAAAACCTGCAAATAACTCATGTATGGACTAGGATTCACTACTCTCAATGCTCGATATACTTCGAAAGGATCGGCAAATGTTCTCTTCTCAAACCGTTGGCTTAGAACTATCTGAAAGATATCTCCAGCCAAGATATGCTCTTTCGCCTTTAAAACAGCCTTCATGTATTCCTCACTTGTCATGTTCCTTTTGTCTGGTGAGAGTCCAAAACCACGTGTGGAGACATCAACACAACCTGACGAGAGCTGAGGACTGACAAAAGGAAAATGAAAACAGAGATGTTTTAACCAATTTTGTGGTATGGATTATTTATCATCGAGGTAATGTTGGATCTAATAAAAACTCACGGAACAATGTCTTGTACTTTCGAAACCAATGTTTCCAAGCGTTTGATACCATCGTTGTAAGCCGCTTTAGCAGAAGAATATCGATCTAATTGCACCCATTGAATGATGTAAGCTTTCTGAGAATCAGTTTAATAAAATCAAATTAGAGGATCAGTAATATATTAGAAACAAAATCCACAAATAAGGCAGTTATATTTACCTTCTCTACATGATCAAAAACAATCACACCATCAAACAGTCCGAGGTGAATATCAGGCAGGTTTCGATCATCTTTCGGTGCACCAGAGAAGGAAAGCTTCTTCTTCTCCACATAACGAACCGTATCATATGAGAAGAAACCAACCCATCCACCTATTGAAGAAATTATATGAAATTTTGTTAGCTTTACTGTTTTCATACGGCAACCAAAGATCCAAAACATATCACAGATAGATCAATTGAGCAGTCATAACAAACATTCTGTCCAGGCATGTAAGGACACTGCTTGCCTCAGTCTATTCTAAATAACATGAGATTGTATACGAATCATTTAAGTTTCCACCATGCATGAGTAACATTAATGGGCAATTCTCTCACCACAAAATGCATCAGGAAGCTCATCAATTAGTTGTGGTCTCCAAGATTCGGAAAGGCTTCTTGGGATTGTCATAGGATCCTCAACGAACTTCTTGGTTACGTTACCAGATTCATGGTCAAGAACGGTGACATAATTCTCCTTTGCCACAACTTCCATGGCAGGCTGAGCACCCACCACACTGTAGCGACCCTATAGAACCAAAAACTTAATATTCAACTTGAAAGACAGCAGCATGAACTGTTAAGTGTATGTGTGTCTGTGTACTGGCTACTCACAACACTCGATTGGCGAAAGCCCGCCTCTACAGATTCGAAGAGGAAGCTTGGAGCCTCACGGTCATCTTCTTTGACCAAACATCGGTAGGCAAGAACAGGCGTCAAGTGATCGGAGAATATGCATTTGTACAAAGGAATTACATTTCCATGTTTTGATGCTTCGATAAAAGTTTGCTCATCCACACCTGCAATTTGTAAACACCACCAACTCTTATAGGAAAAATGATCGAGAATCTGGATAAACGTTAAAGACAACATCGTGTTTTTTATCCCAAATAGAAACGAAATTAATGCAGAAAGAACTAATTTACTCCGACAGAACGGAACAGGCAAAAACATTGCTGTCATCGCTACTATGAACAGAAGTTGAAAACGAGATAATGCATTATCATAATTTGCTCATGACGGTAGATTAATATAAGCTCTACGCCACACCCCTGATGCGAGTAATAAACAACAGTAATTACACGGAGAATATGATGCAGACCTAAAGAAGCAGAAATGGAAGCATAGCACTGAAAGGTGCGACGACGGAAAGCTACGGCGGAGCTGGAGAATCTGACGCCGGCGACTGGAGTCGGATACGTTCTCCGAAGACTTGACGGCGAAGGCCGGTGAGAGAATGTTAGTGCTTGCATTTGCATATCGAACAGAGAAAGAATAGAAACAACGGCACCAAAATGCTCGTGATGGCCTGAGAGAGAGAGAGAGGGAGAGATTAAATGGAGAATGAGAAGCAACGGTTATTTATAGGCGAAACCATTTTGTTTATGTTTATTATATATTTTAATTTCACTAATTCCCTCTTGATTTAGAGTTTTGATTATTACCAACCAACATCCTTTACAAATAGGGAAATTCCCTTTCAGTTTCTTTTAAGTTTAAATTACTCCTAAACACCCATCCAATTTTTTTTTTTCTGCTCAGTTTTGAGAAATTTTTCCGGTTCAATACCTGAAATAGTATTTTCAACGTTGAAAACAAGAAAATAACTTTGCTTCACATGTTCGAAAAAGCTACGAGATTATTATCACATGGATTATACAAACAAAACTCGTTATTATAGCAAAATGGAATATTATACCAACAATAATAGAAATTATACTATTTGTTTCCACTGTTATACATATAAATAACATTATTATAATTGTATACCACAAAGTTGGACATTGTACCAGCTGATATTGCTATTATATCAATCTTTACACTATTATACCAATAAATGCTATTATACCATTCGGTAACACTATTATAAAAATAAATAACATTATTGTAAATTGCCAACAAATCTGAACATTATACCAATTGCTATCGTTATTATACCAATTATTACTACTATTGTACTAATAAATAGCATTATTATAATTTTATACAAATAAAACTGTACACTATACCAATCGTTGTCGCTAATATACCAAGAGAATCGAATATAATATCAATTGTTGGTATAATAACGCTAACATTTGGTATAATCTTCAATTCTGCTGGTATAAGATCATCTCCAACGGGTACTTTATTTTTATGTAAAACAAAGATAAAGTGTGTCTTTACTCCAATGTGACTCTATATCTAACACTAATATTGTGTTGATCTGCAGAGATACTCTAGAGTACACACAATTTTCAACACAAAAATTGTGTTGAACTTTCTATTTATTTATAATTTATTTAATAAAAAGTATTTTAATTATATTTAAGTATTTGATATTAATAAAAGTACAACAATATTAATTTTCTATTATTAATTTATATTTTCGTTTTAACTTTAAAAAATATAATTAAATAATATGCTAAGTTTATAGTTAGTTAATTTTAAAATTAATTATTATAATTTATTGACTTTTTAATATTATAATATAAAGTTTAATATAGAAGTTGAATTTTAGAGTAGTTAATGGGTTGAAGAAAAAATTAATGTAGAAAATAGAGTTTATTGGTTGGAGTAGCAGCTGTAATATTGTGCAGAATTAACTGTATTTTGATGATGCAGGTTGGAAATGCTCGCACAATAATTGGTATAATGTCCAGTTTTATTTGTATAAAATTATAAAAACCTTATTTTGTAATCAGTTGGTATAATAATCACCAGAGTTGGTATACTAATCACACCAACCGATAGAATATTCATTTTTTGCGGATAGGAAAGGTTACTTCGTCCTTTTAGGGGGTGTTTGTTTTGGGGTGATCTTCGAAAACATCACCTTGATCCTATCGTTTACCACTTATCAGTGTGTTTGTTTAGTCTCGGTGATGAGTCATCAACGGAATGATGGATCACCTAGGTAATGAAAATGAGGTGATATTTTCTATTGCAGATCACCCCAAAAAACCTAGGTGGTCCAACATTACGGTGATGAGGTGATCTATCTAATTTTTAATGGACGAGAATACCCCTCATCTTTTAACATTATTACTTTATATGCCATTATAAGTATATTACATGATTAACATAATTAAATCTTAAAAATATTTCAGTTATTTAGAAATATTAAACTTATATTTAAAGTTTAAATATAAATAATGGTTATAAATTAAACATATAGTTTAATAATAATGATTATCACATAAAATATCACCTTAAAAAATTTAACACATTATGTAAGTCATATAATATGACATACAACGTCACCCTACACATCACAATGATTAAACAAACAGAATACTTCAATATCACGTTGATCTGCAAAATGAAATATCACCTTAAAACAAACACATTGATGACATATCACCTGGATCCACATTTCAGGTGATACCCACATCACCGTGATGTGCGTATCACCGTAATGTTGGATCACCCGAACCGAAACAAACACCCCCTTAGTGTTTTGGAGTATTAAACACATAATTTTTCGTAGTAATTCAAGGGTCAATGAACAAAAATGTTAAGCTTCAAAAGGTATGGAACGGGAATTTATCGTACGCATATTGATAATATTACAGCACAAGTACTTATTGTTGTTTTACGAAGTCAAGGCTCGAGAAAGTAAATGAAACAATAAAACGTGAATCTACATAAGTATACTTAAAGGAAAATATTATGATTTTTCTCGAAAGATTTATTTCTCCTCATTTGTATTTTCTTTTACGAATAGCCGACTAGGCAAGAAAAAAAAATTTAATCCTGCAACTACTTACAGATTAAATAAAATCATTACTGATTCATACAAGAAAAAAATGATGCAAGGACCATATTGCAATTCCGACGAAAAGTGGATGAAAAGGTAAATGCCTCACTCTATATGGGTGTGAAATTCAAATTGGTAAACGGAGCAAATGTAAAACACGGAAAATACAGTACGACCAGTCAATATAAGTCAACATAGCAAAATGATAAAAATGTGCGAGTTAAAAAGTTAATGATTTAAATCCGTGTTTGTGCATTGGATTTAGGGAGAGGAGAAAATACGCGTTGTAGTGTACGATGCCAATTTATACTTGTAGTAAACCTGAACTTAATTGAAAGCCTTTTCTACAAAAATGTAGAATAAACATTCCATTACCTAATAAATGCATTTATTATTGGGTAATTTTTTCCGAATGTAAGTTTATATAATATATATATATATATATATCTTATATTAGAATAGAAATGTAGGTGCCATCAAATACTGCACCTGTCAAATATAATTAAATATAATAATTAAATAAATATAAAAAATGGAAAAAATAACCCACTATCCCATGTTATATATAATAACTACCAACTCAAATACATAATATTTTTATTCACATAATCATATATATTTAATACCATGCATTGTACGGGTAAAAATTAGTTTATATGAAAAATAATATATCATATATTGGAGTTATACGCGTTATATGTCGAGGCTAGCATGGATGTTTTGTTCCCAAAACCATATTTTCCCGCTAACATAGCTTCTGAAATATGGAATTTTGTGATTCTTGGACCAACAAGCTTCTTGATGTTTTATCGAATTCATACGTGAGATTTGAAGTATGATATATATTCATAACAGGAAAATAAAGAAACGCAAGTTTCTTGAATCTTCTGAGTAAATGTTCAAGGTGTATAGTAAATGATTAGGTTCGTTGATAGAGCGGAACGATAATAAAATAAAACGAACATCGACAAACTATTCCTACGCTCAACAGGCAAGTGTACCTATCGAAAATAGTATAGAAATGCCAAATATCCAAGTATCGAACCCAAATGAACTATATACTTTAGGAAACCGTCGTTTAAATATTCTAGTAAATGTTATTGATTTTATAAAAATAAAATTAACGATAAACTGAATAACAATAAACAAAAAAATAAAACTCTGTTAAAAATAGCAATAAACGGGTTGGAACGGCTTTATGAAAGCAAAGTATATGGGACTTCGAATCCCCGTAGCTCGACCAAATGCTGACAATTGTAATGAAGTTTTAGCTATGTATTAGACCGTGGACATTCCTACAACATGCGTTCATATGACGACGAAAATGCGCCTTATCACATGAGACTCAAACAACTAATCTTCGAATAGTCGGGCAAGCTTTCCTAACTACCTAACCGACGATCGCATTAAAACACGATATATCCCGCTATTAGATTTGACTCTACTTCGGCGGGGTAGTTCAACCTATCTCTAGCGATGAGTTTATTTCGCTCGTTTACGAGTGGTTTAATTATCTGCCCCTTTCTAGCAATGAGTTTATTCCGTTCGTTTATGAGTGGTTTAATTATCTGCCCCTTTCTAACGATGAGTTTATTCCGCTTGTTTTCATAACTTAAGTGTGATCCGTTATTTCAGTAACGGCTTATCACACATGCTAAACAAACAATATGATGAGAACATGATGAGAGGATTACTCCAAAACAAACACCTGATGAGAGGATCACGACGATGTTTTAAATACATATTTTAGTAACCCTTAAACTTGAGTTGTTTCATAAGGTTGGAAAAATCGTAACTAAATCTTAACCGAACCATCTGTTCGGTTATCAGCGATCAACGTTTATAGTTCAAACTGTAAACGAATTGTCAATTGCAAAGGTTTAGTTACACGGTTATTATTTTCCACCGTAAACCGACGGTTATAACCGTCTTTCATACAACAATATACTTAGTTTTATTGCTCTTATTATAGTAGCCAATTATAATGTATTCACCCTTTTTAATTTTTTTTTTCAACGATTATAAATGGACGTTAGAAGACTTAGACGAATATTGAGTGATAAACTTGATCTTTAGAAGGAGATGCCTATGACGAATATCCGTCGACAATTTCAAAATCGAAGAATGAGCTAGTAGAATTTTGTTTTTAATATTTAAGATGAATTTTATTTTCAAATATTTAAGGTTATTTTTATATCAATTTCAATGTTGGAATGAACATAAAAAAATCAAAGTTTGTTAATTTATTTCAATTATTAAGGGAGAAAAAAATTAAGTAAAAAAAAAAAATTGAACAGTAAATCTGTGGTTCCAAACCGTAAGCTAACCAGCTTGGTGGGTTACAAACCGTAACCATAACGTGTGTGATTCCCACGGTTCGACTAAGGTCAGATGTTTTTATTAACTGTAAGCCGGCGATTCATAACCGTGAACTGTAACTGTAATGGGATAAACATGTCAAACTTCATTTATTCCAACATTCTTAAACTTAAATAAATATCACGTGATTGGGTACTAGGTTTTTTGCTATAATATCCTGAAATCTCTACGGCAAACAATTAATTTCCGAAGACCAAACATATTGCCAGCGATAGCCGAGCTATAAATATAGATACTGCTTCGCCTAGCGGATTTATCAAATACTTTATTATTTTAACAAGAGCATGATTACAGACCATTCATAGTCGTGGACGAACCAAATGATGGCGATAATCATAATTGCATGTTCCTTGACATCTCTACATAACCACTTCATTCTCGACGAACCACATATAGCGTTAGGAAAGATGATGTTTTTGAAATGCCAACCAAATATTGGACCATTTAAGATGACCGATAGTTATATGGATAAACGTAATGTTTTACGTATCTCAGAAAAAAAAAGGAAACAATTAACACAAGATAAGGCAACAACTACAACTCATCAATGCCTTTCGTCATTTCGGCTTCAACAGAAACAAGGAAAGATGAATCTGCTCAACATGAGAGGCGATCATAATTAGTCTAACGGCTACAACTTATAATAACCAGTAGCCTTCAGTGCAATATAAGGCACCACGATTTGCTGCAAAAGAAACATTGAGAAATACTAAAAGAAAAAACCTTTAAACATAGTCTTATATTGCACTAAATTTGGCATCTAACCCTACAGTAAAACCTCTATAAATTAATAACATTGGGACCATGAAATTTTATTAATTTAGAGAGATATTAATATATCGATAAATTAATATTTTATTAATTAAAAGAGAGAGATTCTTTAAATTTAACAAAGAATGTACTGACGATAAATCAATTCAAATATTTTTCATTAATTATATTCATGTACTCAAAACGATTTACGAGTGTGAATTAATGAAAAATATCGTTTGAAAATTAGTCAAGGTACAATAACAAATGCTCATAGGATATCAATGGACTATCGTTAAGCCAACTTTCAGAAGGGTGGGGATATTAAGCGACATGCGACAACAACCCTTCACATTTTTCTGTTGCAGCTTGAAAACTCGACATCGGAACTTTTGATTGCAATTAAAAAAGTTAGAGATAAAATCCAATTATTTTAAAATTTAAGAAAATATAGTAACAAATGGATTCTTATTTTAACAAATTACCATAGTTTATAATTGTAATTTTATGAATTATTAATTTAGAGTTTTAATGGGACCTAATATTTATAAAGGGATTTTCCAAAAAATTATTATATTATTATCTTACCGAATTTGGTGATTTTTTACAAAGGCCAAAGTCGGGACCGGAAGATTTTATTATTTTAGAGAGGTTATTATTATAGAGTATTAATTTATAGAGGTTTTACTGTATATAGGTCGCATCCCCAAGGACGTGAGGAATTGGAAATTTTTTTGGAATTCACTCCTTTCCAATGCTTGCTCGGTCACCATGAAAATACATTAAAATAATTGTTGGGAAATCGGCGCTCGCTCTAGATTCTTAACTTCATGATGTTTCGTGGGCCTTTGAGGATATAACGATTCATTCTTCACGACGAACAAAGAAGAAAACCATCAATTAAACGAAAACAGAGAAGGGTTTACGTGGCTCGATATTTCGAGCCTATGTCCACGGCCGTGATCTTTTATCCAAACTACGAATTGGGATTACACAAACCTTCAACTTCCTCTCCAACTCACCAGTTTTCACTCAGACCCTAATTCTCGCTCCTTTTCAAGTTATGAAATCACTAACACACCTACTTGAACACACGAAAGCTGTATTATAGTGACATGAATTTATTTGACATGAAAGATGGAAGAAGAGATCAAAATACTAAGAGAACATTCACGTTGGAAACTTTGTTCAAGACATATCATCTCGCATACACCCCACGTGAAGACAATATGACATTATTACAACATGAAGACAATAAGACAATAAGACACATATTAGCAAACATCATGCCCCAACCAATGATAAACCATGTGAAATACATTAAAACCTCTATAAATTAATACTCTATAAATTAATAACCTCTCTAAAATAATAAAATCTTCCGGTCCCGACTTGAGCCTTTGCAAAAAATCACCAAATTCTGTAAGATAATAATATAATAATTTTTTGGAAAATCCTTTTATAAATATTAGGTCTCATTAAAACTCTAAATTAATAATTCATAAAATTACAATTATAAACTATGGTAATTTGTTATAATAAGAATCCATTTGTTACTATATTTTCTTAAATCTTAAAATAATTGAATTTTATCTCTAACTTTTTTAATTGCAATCAAAAGTTCCGATGTCGAGTTTTCAAGCTGCAAATGTGAAGGGTTGTTGTCGCTGTCGCTTAATATCCCCACCCTTCTGAAAGTTGGCTTAACGATACTCCATTGATATCCTATGAGCATTTGCTATTGTACCTTGACTAATTTTCAAACGATATTTTTCATTAATTCACGACTCGTAAATCGTTTTGAGTACATGAATATAATTAATGAAAAATATTTGAATTCATTTATCGTCAATACATTCTTTGTTAAATTTAAAGAATCTCTCTCTTTTAATTAACAAAATATTAATTTATCGATATATTAATATCTCTCTAAATTAATAAAATTTCATGGTCCAATGTTATTAATTTATAGAGGTTTTACCGTAGGTATAAATCCAAATCATATAAATCCAAACCATGATTAGAGACCATTCATAGTCCTGGACGAACCTAATGACGGCGATTTGTAATTGCATGTTTCTTGACATCTCTACATAACCACTTCGTTCTCGACGAACCACATATAGCGTTAGGAAAGATGACGTTTTTGAAATACCAAGTATTTGATCATTTAAGATGTCCAATAGTTATATGGATAAACGTAGATGTTTTACGTGATCTCAGAAAAAAAAAAAAGGAAACAGTTAACACGATAAGGCAACGACTACAACTCATTATGCCTTTCGTCATTGGCTTCAACAGAAAGAAGCAGTCGTGGAGCCAGATTCTTCCAGCAGTGGGGTCCAGTCTAATTGGACCCCACACCCTTACTTTTCAAAATTTTCACTGGGGTCCCTATAATGTAAAATTTTTCAATTTTAATCCTTCACTTAAAAATTTACACTATAGTACTAATTAAAAAAAATTCCCCCACTTGTCCTTTTGTAGCTCCGCCACTGGAAACAAGGAAAGAGGAATCTGCTCAACATGAGAGGCGATCATAATTAGTGTAACGGCTACAACTTATAACCAGTAGCCTTCAGTGCAATATAAGGCGATCATAATTAGTGTAACGGCTACAACTTATAACCAGTAGCCTTCAGTGCAATATAAGGCGATCATAATTAGTGTAACGGCTACAACTTATAACCAGTAGCCTTCAGTGCAATATAAGACCATCTCCAACCGTTAAACGCATTCCCAAACTCAAACGCATTCTCAAACTCAATCGACTACTTTGTGATATTCACTTCCATATCAATTTTTATAAAATTTCAATACTATCCACATATTTTACAACTTTACAAATTAGACTACAAAATATTATTTTTAGATTTAATAAAAACAATGAATAAGGTCAATAATGAAAATATATTTATGCATATAAAAAATGAAAGGTGAAGAGACAAGAATAACTTTACATTAATTAGACAAAAGAGTAACTTTGCTTCTCTCTCGTTGATAGCTTTTGCTATGCCGATGCTTTTTTCAGCAAACTGACAATTTCAATGGGACATAAATGCTTTTACTCTCTTTCTTTCTCTGATACTTTATTACAATATTCTTAATCTGTACCAATTCACTTCACAATTCTGTAGTAGGCTGTTGACAGAGATTCATCGAAACTGTGAAGTAGGCTTTTTCTATACTTTCAGCTTTGACAGAAAGGAAAAGTTCCGGGCTTCAAAGCAAATAACATTCTATCGCACAATAACCGATACAAACGCAAAGATGCGTTTTGTGAGCCGAGAGAAATTGAAAATCCCATTTTGAGATGGGTTTTTGGTATCGGTTGGAGTAAATTTCTGATTTTTTTTTGGTTTTTCAATTCGGTTGGAGATGCTCTAAGGCACCACGATTTGCTGCAAAAGAAACATTGAGAAATACTAAAAGAAAAAACCTTTAAACAATGCCTTATATTGCACTAAATTTGACATCTAACCCTGCACTAAATTTGGCATCTAACCCTATAGGTCGCATCCCCAAGGACGTGAGGAATTTGAATTTTTTTTGGAATTCACTCCTTTCCCGAGCACCATGAAAATACATTAAAATAATTGTTGGGAAATCGGCGCTCGCTCTAGATTCTTAACTTGATGACGTTTCGTTGGGCCTTTGAGGATATAAACATTCGTTCTTCACGACGAACAAATAAGAAAACCATCAATTAAACGAAACCAGAGAAGGGTTTACGTGGCTCGAAAGTTCGAGCCTATGTCCACGGCTGAAACATGATCTTTTATTCAATCTACAAATCGGGATTACAAACCTTCAACTTCCTCTCCAACTCACCAGTTTTCACTCAGACTCTAATTCTCGCTCGTTTCAAGTTATGAACTCACTAACACACCTACTTGAACACACGAAAGCTGTATTATAGAGTGACATGAATTTATTTGACATGAAAAGATGGAAGAAGAGATGAAAAATACTAAGAAAGCATTCACGTTGGAAACGTTGGAGTTTTAAATGAAAAACAAGGATATAACTTAATCCCTCCCAACTAGGCATATATAGAAGAAGAAGGCCATCATCTCTCTCAATTTTGAGATTGAGAGACCAATTTCTCCTTCAAGTGAAACTCGATGGAACTCGACCCAATACCCGTCGTCCCATAGTTCTTCTTCTTCAGGGATTGCTGGGAACGATCTCGGTTGACGAATGCAGCCTCAGCCAAATCAATAGCACGAGCCAAACCAGCAGCTTTGCGTTCGCACTCTAACTGCTCATCCTCCGGCGAGCTATCAGCAACGATTCCCGCCCCAGACTGGAGATGAGCAACCCACTCCTGACGTTTATTATTACCGTCCTTGTAGTAAGAAAAGACGGTGTCGTAACGCGGCCCAGTAGGGAATACAATCGTCCTAAGCGCCAGCGCAATGTCCATATCGCCCGTGAATGATATCCCTCCAAATCCCCCGCTGTACGGCCCACGCCTCGTCGGTTCCAACTCATCGATCAACTCCATCGCCTTAACCTTGAGAGATAATAGATCAAGTGATCAAAGTGACAGTTTTGATGATTATTATTAGTCTGACATGATTGGGACTGATAAATAAAATAAAATAAAATTAATCCAATGCCCAGTTAGCGAGTGATTAAAATTATACCTTTGGTGCTCCACTGACGGTCCCGACGGGTAGTGCAGCACGTAGTGCATCCCATGCAGTTAGATGATTGAGCAATTCCCCGGTGACCGTTGAGCTTATGTGCATCACATGGGAATATCGTTCGACGGTCATCAGCTTTTCAACCTTGACAGAACCGGACTTAGAAACCTGCCATTAGTTAATAATCCCCTAACTTGAGAACCTTATTGAAGATTTTCTTGAAAGCACGAGAAATAAATAAGGGTTGTTGATTTGAAGAAAGAAACCTTTCCAACGTCATTTCTTCCCAAATCAACGAGCATGGTGTGCTCTGCACGCTGTTTTTCGTCTTTCAGTAGATTCATCTCTAGCATCTCGTCTTCATATGGCGTTAAACCTCTTCGAGTGGTCCCCGCCAGTGGTCGGTTAACAATCTTGTTCTGTCACGTAACAATTCACGTTACGGATGATTTCTCCGATTACACTGAAGGTGAGATTTTGAACAGCTAATAACGTACAAACCTTCTTCACTCTTGTGAGAATTTCCGGGCTTGAAGCAACGAGTATACAGCCTCTGGCCTGGCAAGGAGAGAGATGAGAGAAGGAACATCGGTGTTACTTAATATTGGATGTTTCCTTTTTTAATTTTCGTAGAGGAGTAATGACTAGGTGGGAAAAAAACCTGCAAATAACTCATGTATGGACTAGGATTCACTACTCTCAATGCTCGATATACTTCGAAAGGATCGGCAAATGTTCTCTTCTCAAACCGTTGGCTTAGAACTATCTGAAAGATATCTCCAGCCAAGATATGCTCTTTCGCCTTTAAAACAGCCTTCATGTATTCCTCACTTGTCATGTTCCTTTTGTCTGGTGAGAGTCCAAAACCACGTGTGGAGACATCAACACAACCTGACGAGAGCTGAGGACTGACAAAAGGAAAATGAAAACAGAGATGTTTTAACCAATTTTGTGGTATGGATTATTTATCATCGAGGTAATGTTGGATCTAATAAAAACTCACGGAACAATGTCTTGTACTTTCGAAACCAATGTTTCCAAGCGTTTGATACCATCGTTGTAAGCCGCTTTAGCAGAAGAATATCGATCTAATTGCACCCATTGAATGATGTAAGCTTTCTGAGAATCAGTTTAATAAAATCAAATTAGAGGATCAGTAATATATTAGAAACAAAATCCACAAATAAGGCAGTTATATTTACCTTCTCTACATGATCAAAAACAATCACACCATCAAACAGTCCGAGGTGAATATCAGGCAGGTTTCGATCATCTTTCGGTGCACCAGAGAAGGAAAGCTTCTTCTTCTCCACATAACGAACCGTATCATATGAGAAGAAACCAACCCATCCACCTATTGAAGAAATTATATGAAATTTTGTTAGCTTTACTGTTTTCATACGGCAACCAAAGATCCAAAACATATCACAGATAGATCAATTGAGCAGTCATAACAAACATTCTGTCCAGGCATGTAAGGACACTGCTTGCCTCAGTCTATTCTAAATAACATGAGATTGTATACGAATCATTTAAGTTTCCACCATGCATGAGTAACATTAATGGGCAATTCTCTCACCACAAAATGCATCAGGAAGCTCATCAATTAGTTGTGGTCTCCAAGATTCGGAAAGGCTTCTTGGGATTGTCATAGGATCCTCAACGAACTTCTTGGTTACGTTACCAGATTCATGGTCAAGAACGGTGACATAATTCTCCTTTGCCACAACTTCCATGGCAGGCTGAGCACCCACCACACTGTAGCGACCCTATAGAACCAAAAACTTAATATTCAACTTGAAAGACAGCAGCATGAACTGTTAAGTGTATGTGTGTCTGTGTACTGGCTACTCACAACACTCGATTGGCGAAAGCCCGCCTCTACAGATTCGAAGAGGAAGCTTGGAGCCTCACGGTCATCTTCTTTGACCAAACATCGGTAGGCAAGAACAGGCGTCAAGTGATCGGAGAATATGCATTTGTACAAAGGAATTACATTTCCATGTTTTGATGCTTCGATAAAAGTTTGCTCATCCACACCTGCAATTTGTAAACACCACCAACTCTTATAGGAAAAATGATCGAGAATCTGGATAAACGTTAAAGACAACATCGTGTTTTTTATCCCAAATAGAAACGAAATTAATGCAGAAAGAACTAATTTACTCCGACAGAACCGAACAGGCAAAAACATTGCTGACATCGCTACTACGAACAGAAGTTGAAAACGAGATAATGCATTATCATATTTTGCTCATGACGGTAGATTAATATAAGCTCTACGCCACACCCCTGATGCGAGTAATAAACAACAGTAATTACACGGAGAATATGATGCAGACCTAAAGAAGCAGAAATGGAAGCATAGCACTGAAAGGTGCGACGACGGAAAGCTACGGCGGAGCTGGAGAATCTGACGCCGGCGACTGGAGTCGGATACGTTCTCCGAAGACTTGACGGCGAAGGCCGGTGAGAGAATGTTAGTGCTTGCATTTGCATATCGAACAGAGAAAGAATAGAAACAACGGCACCAAAATGCTCGTGATGGCCTGAGAGAGAGAGAGAGGGAGAGATTAAATGGAGAATGAGAAGCACGGGTTTTTATAAACGAAACCATTTTGTTTATGTTTATTATATATTGTTATTTCACTAATTCCCCCCCCCCCCCCCATTTAGATTAGAGTGTTCATTGAATTGACTTTCATTATTATTACATTCATTTCCTTACAAATAGGGAAATTCAATAAATAAGTTTCATTTTCAAGTTTAAATAACTCTAAAACACTCATCGAAATATTTCTTTTCTGCTCAGTTTGAGAAGTTCTTCCAGTTCAATACCTAAAATGGTATTTTCAACGTTGAAAAGAAGAAAATAACATTGCTATACATGTTCGAAAAAAGCTACCAGATTATTATCGCATGGATTATACCAACAAAACTCGTTATTGTAGCAAAACAGATATTATACCAACAATAGCACAAATTATACTATTTTTTCTTTGTTATACAAAGAAATATCGTTATTGTAAATTTTGGCTAAAGACATTATACCAACTTTTATCGTCATTATACTAATTGTTACTACTACTATACCAACAAATAACATTATTATAGTTTCATACAAACAAAACTGGAATGTTGTCATTATTATACCAACATAATTGAATATTATACCAACTGGTAAAGTTATTATACCAACAGTTGGTATAATAATGCTAACAGTTAGTATAACCTTCGATTATGCTGGTATAAAAGCGGCAAAAATTGGTATAATGTCCAGTTTATTTTGTATAAAATTGTAATAACGTTATTTTGTTGGTAGAAATAACAGTTGGTACAATAATCATAACAATTGGTATACTAATCACAACAGTTGGTATAATATCGACAGGTAAGAAATGTTATTTTCGTTTTTTCTCTAGAGCATAATGATATTAAGAAATTACATACACAATTACTTATTTATGTTTTACGAAGTCAAGACTCAAGACTGTAAATGAACAATAAAATGTTAATCTACATAAATGTAATTTATCTTCATTTGAATTTCTTTTCTGAATCTGAATAGCCGACTTGTCAAGAAAATCATATTTTAAAACCTGCAAATACTTACAAATTAAATAAAATCATTACTTATTAATACAAGAAAAAAAAAATGATGCAAGGACCATATTGCAATTCCAACTCAAAGTGCAGTGAAAAGGAAATGCCTATCACTAATTCAAATTGGTAAGCGGAGCAAATTAAAACACGGAAAACAGTATGATTGATGGGAATAAGTCAACATAACAAAATGATAAAAATGTGCAACTTAGTTATGATTTAAATCCGTGTTTGTGCATTCGATTTTAGGGAGAAAACACGTGTTGTGGTGTAGGATGCCAATTTATACTTGTATTAAACTAACTTAATTAAAAGCCTTTTCCATACAAAAATTTAGTAAAAATTCCATTGTTTAAATGCATTTATTATTCGGTAATTTTTTCAAATGTTAGTATATTTATATGAAAATTAATATATCATATATTGGACTTATACGCGTTATATGTCGAGGCTACCATGGTTGTTTTGTTCCCAAAACCATATTTTTCCGCTAACATAGCTTGTGAAATATGAAATTTTGTGATTCTCGGACCAACAAATAGGTGTGTGCGTGGTGCGGTTTTGGACATTTTTTGCCAATTCCACACTAAACCGCAATATGCGGTTTTCCCAAACAAAAAAAAGATTTTCAAATTGTGGTTTTTAAAAATCAAACCACACATGCGGTTTGGAGCGGTTTGGACGGTTGCGGTGCGGTTTTTAACTTATTGAAATAAATACTTATATTTTAGTGAATGATACTTCATTATTTAAAAAGCAAAACAAAAAAGAAACAACAAAGACATACTACTATATTGAGATTTGATATGGTGTCCACCTACCGCGAGCACCATAAGCAAATCTTTCAATTTTCTGCATTTTTTTATTCCCGACGTCGCCAACACTTCCGTAGACTCTCTAATATCAATCGGTAACATAAATTGCCTCTCCAGCATAAGCTGAAGAGAAGGAAATGCTTCATGACACTAAAGATCGACATTGAGAAAGCATTAAGCTGGAATTTTTTGAGGCAGACCCTAGAGATTGCTTTCCCCTCAAGCTCAGGAATACCATTATGGATTGTGTAACGACCCCTACAAACATTCAGTTGAATGGAAGCGCCACAGAAAATATTCATATGGGCCGAGGTCTTAGACAGGGTTGCCCATTGTCCCCTTATCTTTTTGTTCTCTGTCTGGAACGATTATCTCATCTAATACTCGATCAAGTGGCGATTGGAACATGGAGACCGATCAAGCTTGGTTCATGAGGACCTCAATTTCTCACTTGATGTTTGCTGACGATATACTTTTGTTTGCTGAGGCTTCAATGGAACATATGCAGGTGATATCTTCTACCCTCAATACATTTTGCGAGGCGTCAGGCCAGAAAGTAAATACATCCAAGTCGGTTGTTTTTTCTCGAACAATGTGCCTACAGAAATATGCTCAATCCCTCACACATTTAACCTTGGAAGATATCTGGGAATCCCTATAATCCATGGACGAGTAAAGCGAGAAACTTTCTCTGACTTGATAAGACGTATCCAAACACGACTAAGTGGTTGGTTGAGGGCAACATTATCCCTAGCTGGCTGAACCACCATTGTCCAGTCAGTCCTACAATCTATTCCGACATACACGATGCAGATATTACGTATGCCCATGAGCGTGAATAAGGAGTTAGAACGACTATGTAGAGACTTTCTTTGGGGCCATGACACAAATCGGAGACATGTTCACCTCATACGTTGGGACATGGTGACTAGACCGCGAGATGCTGGAGGTTTAGGATTGAAAAACTTAGCAGCATATAATCTTGCACTATTAGGGAAGCTGGCTTGGGGCTTTATTTCAAGACCAGAGGAACTATGGATCCACGTGCTTAGGGCTAAATACGCTCGACGTTTGCTACAATCTCATACGCTGGCCAATGCAGCGTCCGACTCATGGTTATGGAAAGCCATTGTCCTTGCACGATCTCAGTTTCAAGACAAGTTAGGTTGGGTCGTTGAGAATGGAGAGACTTGTGCGATTTTGGGAAGATTCATGGGTTCCTAATTGTGGCCCTTTAATTAGACTTGCAACAAGAGAGCTATCTGAGAACGAAAAAGGACGATGTGTTAGTGATTATACTAGTGAAGGTGGAGGGTGGAGATGGGAAGATATGATGATTGTTCTGCCCTTAAGTGTTATTGTGAGTATTGCTTCCATTAAAGCGCCGAGTTCTACCGCAAGGATGGAGGATATCCCATGCTGGCTTGCATCAAGCACGGGCGAGTATACGGTGGCGTCGGCATATAAACTAATTATGGGCCACCTGAATCTACCGCAAGAAAATATTTGGAAAACGATATGGCGATGGGAGGGTCCTCAGCGTATCCGTCAATTTATTTGTCTTGCGGCTCACAACAAACTTCTTACCAATGAAGAGCGATTTCGTCGTTGTATTGCTTCTTCCCCTACTTGCTCTTTGTGCTCAATTGCAACAGAGTAAGTTATGCATGTGCTGCGAGACTGTCACATAGCTCGAGAGTTATGGAAGATATTAGTCAGTCCAAACCGGATGGGCATATTTTTCTCTACTAATCTTCCCCAGTGGCTGCTTCATAACTTAGATACATGGAAAAATCTGAGCTGGTCGAAGCTCTTTGGTACTACATGTTGGCTTTTATGGGGGTGGAGAAATAAGGATATTTCCAACCAGATGCTCCTCGCCCACATGGCCTTACTCGTGCGACTAGACTTACAGTTGCTTCGTTCTATAAGATGTGGGATTCTTGTCAACAAGTTACTGGCCAATTTCGAGTGTGGGTAGACGTGGGCTGGGTTAAACCTGAAACTGGAGTCCTCAAGCTCAATACAGATGGTGCTTCTCGAGGAAACCCCGGACCAGCAGGAGCGGGAGGAATCCTTTGAGACGAGGAGGGAAATTGGATTAGAGGATTTATGCAAGGTCTGGGAAGTGCCTCATCCGTTGTGGCCGAGTTGTGGGGAGTGCTAACGGGCCTCGACATGGCGTGGGAGATTGGATGTCGACGGCTTGTTGTAGAAGTTGACTCACTTATCGTGTGGAAATGATATCACATGACCATGATCATGCAATTTTCCTTCGCCCTTTGATTAATGCTATTCGACAACTCATAGCACGGGATCGGAAAGTTGTTACAAGGCATGTGTTTCGGGAAGGAAATGCTTGTGATGATTGCCAATTGGAGTTCATTTGTTACATTCTATTCCTAATGGGCTCTCAACATTGCTATTAGGTGATACTGTAGGGGTTACCATACCCCCCTACGTCCCGATGTAGTTCTCTATTTAGCTTCGGCTCGTACTTAACAAAAAAAAAAACAATATGTTTATGACATTATTGAATTACTACATTTAAAATATACTTCGAATTATAATATATTATATTCAAATATATACTGAATTTCGAATCGAATCGAACAATACATTTGTATTCATATTGAAGTTTTTTTAATCATAGAAATAATTTCTTTCAGATTCGTATTCAAAATATTCTAAATCAAACCTTAAATTCCCAATTGAATCTTGAATCGAACAAAAGAAATTCGACTCATTTGAAGCCTTAATTTAACACCCTCTAACTCGACACCTGTTTAAAGAGGAATATTAATTACACACACCCGTAAGTCTCGTTATTACAATAATCGGAAACGATGGTAAAAACAAATTTCCATTGCTGACATTAATATACACATGTACGTACAGTGAGAGTTGCGCCACTAAATGAAAAGGCTTGGATTTTTCGAAACATTATATTGACGATTATTCAGCACATATTCATCACCTTTAATTTCAAGATATGCATCCACGTGACTTCGTTTCCCTTAAACGTTACGTGGATGTAAGAGCATCACTCAAATGTCCTCATATCTCACCTATAAATATCCCACGACTTCGTTTACTAAGCTCACATCATTCAAAAGGAATTCGTTCTTCACTGTTTATTGCCTATCAAAATTGAAATCTTCAACAACAACAATTAATCGTCGAAAAAGAGCAAATAATCTGTCATGGCTTCTACTACTTGCTACACAGTGATGCCAGCAATGTCTTGCCGAGGAGAAAGCAGTATTACGAGGTTTGGCCCTAACAACCTCTTCCTTGGACAGTCAAGTAGCTATGCCTTGCCACTGATGAAGAGGAATGCTAAGTTTACTGTCCGAAGCATGAGACAGGTATAAATTAGTGTTTTCTTTACATAAACGTTACCAACTTAGGGTTTATTCGGTATGCTTAATCTCTACGTGAACGAAGGAAGATTTGGTTATCGCACCGAACCAACATTATTCTTTGAGGGTCGTATCGTTACAATTTTCCTTCTCTTTTCCGCAGCCAAATCCTTATACCAACACACACTTGTGCTGTGTTTGGATTAAGGAAAATGGCGAGAAAAAAACTAGAGGAAACAATTTTCATTAATTTCACTTTCCTTCCCCGCAGGTTGTTGAAATAACTGATTTTTTTTATGAGTTTAACTTTAAACTTAATTTAAGTATTCCTTTTCTTTTCTTTTCCTAGTAATATTTCTCGAAACAATGAAACATAAAAATTAGTCTTCCTTTTCAATTTGATTTTCTCACAAAGTTTTTAACACCAAACGCACCCTTAGTAAACAACCCCGAATAAGTTTTATACGCTTTTAAATTCTCTTCTTTTTTTTTTTTAAAAAAAATAATTTTTTATTTATTTTAATTTTCTGCAAACGACAAACGATCTTAATTCAGGACGATCAGAAGGAGGAGCAGCAGCAGACGCACGACGGAGGACCCGACCTGACTCCTAACAGAAGTAAGGTGACGACAAAGAGAACCACCGATTTGTTCTCATTCGACGGACTGGCGCCAGAGAGGATCAACGGTCGGGCTGCAATGATCGGATTCGTGGCGGCTGTAGGTGTGGAGTTAGCGACTGGGCGGGACGTATTTTCTCAGGTGTTCAACGGAG
Organism: Craterostigma plantagineum; assembly: GCA_027422505.1. Lineage (NCBI taxonomy): Eukaryota > Viridiplantae > Streptophyta > Magnoliopsida > Lamiales > Linderniaceae > Craterostigma > Craterostigma plantagineum. The sequence continues at coordinate 152,818 of JAPQWV010000201.1, read as the reverse complement.
GCGTTCAATGGTTCCTTCTTACGAGCGCAGTGCTGGCACTCGCCACGTTGGTTCCTATCTACAGAGGACTTTCGCCCGAGGCAAAGAACAACGGGTTTTGGAATTCAGACGCTGAGATATGGAATGGGAGGTTCGCCATGATTGGGCTTGTGGCTCTCGCCTTCACGGAGTACGTCAAAGGCGGCCCGCTAATCAATGTGTGAAGAACTTATAGATTAGGGTTTGGTTGTAAGTAGATTTTAGTGTGTGTGTGTGTGTGATGTATCGTGATTTACATTGAAATAAAGTGTCACACCCCTTCCGATTTTTATGATTTGGCTTGCTTACTTCTTCGATTTTTTTTTTTTTCTTTTATAATTCGATCATGTTAGAAGTATGGGTTTTGCATTAGAAGGTTCCATTATATGGAATCAATGCTGCGGAAAAAATTCAAAATTTTGGCTCTCATCAATAGATAATATAGGTAGCTGGAACTACAATTTTATTTGTATATATTGAAAATAAAATAATATTAAATTAGTATATATAAGTTATTCTGATAGCTTAAGATTGTATGGTTAAGGTGTTCGATATTACATCTTTGATCGAAAGGTTATGTTTGAATCTTAAATGACAGATAGCTTCCCCGATCTTCCCTCCTTTTATCTCTTGCTGAGATATCTGCTTCAAGAAAGTGGGATTTCTCATTGCTCTAGCCAAGATACTGTGCTGCTTGTTTAAGTTCGGCTGGTTTGATCTTTTCTTCCATAGTATTCAGACAAAGTCTGGAGTTTTCTTTATGTTGTCTCACTTTAGCAAGTTCTATCGTTAGTATTTCTTTGTCGCGGCTTAAGCCTTCGATTTCACACCTTCGATCCCAAACCTACCTACCTCAACGCGGTTCTCTAAGTTATTACCTAATTGTTTGCCCAAACCATGGGGATTATAGGGTTGAAGTAGGCTTGGCAATGGGTGGGGATTCCCCGCTTTTCACTCAGCGTGAGGGTAATGGGGAAAATTTCTCCTCGTCGGCAGGGAAGGGGTGGGGACGGGGATCATAATCCCCGCCCCGTTCCCCATGGGGCACCAATATGTATAATTATAAAATTATCCTTTTAAACACCATTTCTTATTCTTTTTAATTTTTTCCCTTATCTTGCGCACAATTTTTCGTAACTATATCTCATAACTTTTCTTCACTCGCACGATATTCTAGCACTATTTTTCATCGGCGTAACAATAATGAATGACAAAAAATTACATTAAAATTGTTGTAGGATGGGGATCCCCGTGGGGAAAAAATCCCAAAAACTCCCCCGATGATGGGATGGGGGAACCCGTTTGATAACGGGGATGGGGACGGGATTCCCCGGTAAGTGTTGCGTGGGGATAGGAATTAGCCGTCCCGCCCCATTGCCAAGCCTAGGTTGAAGTCTTTCATCTTTTGATGTTTTTAAGGATATGTGAACCCTCAAAAGCCCCTGTTCTCGTTTTGAATAAAAACCAGCATACACTAAACACTGGTGGTTTAATAGTAGTCATTGTAGTTGCTTCGAAATATGTATATAGAGTAAGCCCAAGCAAGCGAATCCGAGTATATAGACTATTCTTTAGCTCATATCTATATTTTCTACATTTTTACTCCAACCAAATAATACTATTGTTGAGATACGACCGCCTATCGACTCAGAATTGACTTGTGTTTGTGCGTGTGTGTTTCAATCTAACTTAATCGAGCAATCGCAGCTCAATTCAGATCGAATTCGCAGCTGAGAACCACAGGAAATAAAAACAAATTTATCGTGGCTCGGCCTCGACTTCAGGCCTACTCCACGGACCAACAGAGCTCCGATTTGCATTGCTCACAACACGAAAGTTACAGATTTCCGTGACCGCTCTCTAGTTAACACCTAGCAAAAGATACGAGCTCTCAAAGTGATTAGTTGAACTGCTGATCTGGTATTTATACAGCTTCAGAAAACTTCACTGCTTTAGTTTGCTTGTACTGACCTCACTTATAAAATTACCATATTACCATTAGCAACTTCAATCTGAGCCATCCATCTCTTAATCCGATGGCTACCATTCAAACTTACACAACTAGTTTCATCCATCGGATAATGGCGCGAATGATCGGACCTCTCACATCAAATCTGGGAACTTTAACATTATTTCTCAGCTGAAAGTCTGTTTTCAAAACTGTGATCATGTAGGCATCTTTTCGGCCATTTCCCGGCCTAGCTCGCCGGAGTTTAGGCTCGTAACTCCCAACAAACTCCACCTCGAGCCTAGAACTCCCAATCCATGCCCCGAGCTACACCTTAACAGCTCAAACACGCAAGTTATTCTCAGCTTAAAACATGCCAGAAATCAGCTTTCTTCATTTTCCAAGCTTCAGGAATTTTTCAGATTTCATCGTAATTCCTCGACAGCTTTTGATCGCAGCTCCACCTCGATTAATAGCTCCGCTCTGTTGGTCATCAAGCTCCCCTAGGAGCTTCGAGCCTCGAAAGAGACCTTGTCGAGCCCAAGCGAGATTGAAATCTCCGACTTGGAACCAACTCGGACTTTCGAGCTTTCAATCTTCGCTCCCCGAAGATTCACCTTTCGTAGCTTCAAGACTCTCTCTCCAGGCCCACCCGTAGCTGCTCTTAGCTTTTCTCTTGGCCTCCTTATCGTGAGACGTCTCAGGAACACGCAGCAAATGATCACTTGCTGCCAAAATTTCTACTTCTCCAGCAGAATTTTCACCACTACACGTGAAGTTCCTTCGATCCTAGCCACCTGAGCCCGTTTCCCGACCCACCTCCGGCCAGCCATGCGCTGCTCCTTTGCCTCTTTCACAGAAACAACCTCAGCAGCTCGCAAATCGTCAATCACCGTAGCAGTTGTTTCTGCTTTTTCACCAGAAACACGAGATTTCGTCGAACTTTCTTTATCCGTTTCGACCTCTATATCCGAGCTTTCATCCACCTCAGCGCTTGACCTCTCTTGTGGCCTGATAGGACTTGCCATAACAAGTGAAATCTCCTCCACCTCGAGCTCAGAATCATCGCAGTTTGAGCTCACTTTCGCCATATTCACCACAACAGTTTCTGTCAAAACTGCCCCAACCAAGGGTTTTGGACGACCTCGCTTTACCCCAAGACGAGGTTTATGTGGCTTCCTTTTCACTACATTCAACAGTCCACATTGCCTAGTTTCCATAGATGTGCCTTTCATCACAGAACACCCTTCCAAGACATAAATGACATGCCTCCGAAAACCGAATAAAATCAGTCTGGTCTGTTTTGAAACTGTAATATTATATTCAAATATATACTGAATTTCGAATCGAAAATTCGATAAATAATCGAATAATACATTGATATTTGTATTCATATTCGAAGGTTTTCCAAATCAATAGAAATATTTTCTTTCAGATTCGTAATCAAAATATTCTAAATCAAACCTTAAATTCCCAATTGAATCTTGAATCGAACAAAAGAAATTCGACTCATTTGAAGCCTTAATTTAACACCCTCTAACTCGACACCTGTTTAAAGAGGAATATTAATTACACACACCCGTAAGTCTCGTTATTACAATAATCGGAAACGATGGTAAAAACAAATTTCCATTGCTGACATTAATATACACATGTACGTACAGTGAGAGTTGCGCCACTAAATGAAAAGGCTTGGATTTTTCGAAACATTATATTGACGATTATTCAGCACATATTCATCACCTTTAATTTCAAGATATGCATCCACGTGACTTCGTTTCCCTTAAACGTTACGTGGATGTAAGAGCATCACTCAAATGTCCTCATATCTCACCTATAAATATCCCACGACTTCGTTTACTAAGCTCACATCATTCAAAAGGAATTCGTTCTTCACTGTTTATTGCCTATCAAAATTGAAATCTTCAACAACAACAATTAATCGTCGAAAAAGAGCAAATAATCTGTCATGGCTTCTACTACTTGCTACACAGTGATGCCAGCAATGTCTTGCCGAGGAGAAAGCAGTATTACGAGGTTTGGCCCTAACAACCTCTTCCTTGGACAGTCAAGTAGCTATGCCTTGCCACTGATGAAGAGGAATGCTAAGTTTACTGTCCGAAGCATGAGACAGGTATAAATTAGTGTTTTCTTTACATAAACGTTACCAACTTAGGGTTTATTCGGTATGCTTAATCTCTACGTGAACGAAGGAAGATTTGGTTATCGCACCGAACCAACATTATTCTTTGAGGGTCGTATCGTTACAATTTTCCTTCTCTTTTCCGCAGCCAAATCCTTATACCAACACACACTTGTGCTGTGTTTGGATTAAGGAAAATGGCGAGAAAAAAACTAGAGGAAACAATTTTCATTAATTTCACTTTCCTTCCCCGCAGGTTGTTGAAATAACTGATTTTTTTTATGAGTTTAACTTTAAACTTAATTTAAGTATTCCTTTTCTTTTCTTTTCCTAGTAATATTTCTCGAAACAATGAAACATAAAAATTAGTCTTCCTTTTCAATTTGATTTTCTCACAAAGTTTTTAACACCAAACGCACCCTTAGTAAACAACCCCGAATAAGTTTTATACGCTTTTAAATTCTCTTCTTTTTTTTTTAAAAAAAATAATTTTTTATTTATTTTAATTTTCTGCAAACGACAAACGATCTTAATTCAGGACGATCAGAAGGAGGAGCAGCAGCAGACGCACGACGGAGGACCCGACCTGACTCCTAACAGAAGTAAGGTGACGACAAAGAGAACCACCGATTTGTTCTCATTCGACGGACTGGCGCCAGAGAGGATCAACGGTCGGGCTGCAATGATCGGATTCGTGGCGGCTGTAGGTGTGGAGTTAGCGACTGGGCGGGACGTATTTTCTCAGGTGTTCAACGGAGGCGTTCAATGGTTCCTTCTTACGAGCGCAGTGCTGGCACTCGCCACGTTGGTTCCTATCTACAGAGGACTTTCGCCCGAGGCAAAGAACAACGGGTTTTGGAATTCAGACGCTGAGATATGGAATGGGAGGTTCGCCATGATTGGGCTTGTGGCTCTCGCCTTCACGGAGTACGTCAAAGGCGGCCCGCTAATCAATGTGTGAAGAACTTATAGATTAGGGTTTGGTTGTAAGTAGATTTTAGTGTGTGTGTGTGTGTGATGTATCGTGATTTACATTGAAATAAAGTGTCACACCCCTTCCGATTTTTATGATTTGGCTTGCTTACTTCTTCGATTTTTTTTTTTCTTTTATAATTCGATCATGTTAGAAGTATGGGTTTTGCATTAGAAGGTTCCATTATATGGAATCAATGCTGCGGAAAAAATTCAAAATTTTGGCTCTCATCAATAGATAATATAGGTAGCTGGAACTACAATTTTATTTGTATATATTGAAAATAAAATAATATTAAATTAGTATATATAAGTTATTCTGATAGCTTAAGATTGTATGGTTAAGGTGTTCGATATTACATCTTTGATCGAAAGGTTATGTTTGAATCTTAAATGACAGATAGCTTCCCCGATCTTCCCTCCTTTTATCTCTTGCTGAGATATCTGCTTCAAGAAAGTGGGATTTCTCATTGCTCTAGCCAAGATACTGTGCTGCTTGTTTAAGTTCGGCTGGTTTGATCTTTTCTTCCATAGTATTCAGACAAAGTCTGGAGTTTTCTTTATGTTGTCTCACTTTAGCAAGTTCTATCGTTAGTATTTCTTTGTCGCGGCTTAAGCCTTCGATTTCACACCTTCGATCCCAAACCTACCTACCTCAACGCGGTTCTCTAAGTTATTACCTAATTGTTTGCCCAAACCATGGGGATTATAGGGTTGAAGTAGGCTTGGCAATGGGTGGGGATTCCCCGCTTTTCACTCAGCGTGAGGGTAATGGGGAAAATTTCTCCTCGTCGGCAGGGAAGGGGTGGGGACGCCCCGCCCCGTTCCCCATGGGGCACCAATATGTATAATTATAAAATTATCCTTTTAAACACCATTTCTTATTCTTTTTAATTTTTTCCCTTATTGCGCACAATTTTTCGTAACTATATCTCATAACTTTTCTTCACTCGCACGATATTCTAGCACTATTTTTCATCGGCGTAACAATAATGAATGACAAAAAATTACATTAAAATTGTTGTAGGATGGGGATCCCCGTGGGGAAAAAATCCCAAAAACTCCCCCGATGATGGGATGGGGGAACCCGTTTGATAACGGGGATGGGGACGGGATTCCCCGGTAAGTGTTGCGTGGGGATAGGAATTAGCCGTCCCGCCCCATTGCCAAGCCTAGGTTGAAGTCTTTCATCTTTTGATGTTTTTAAGGATATGTGAACCCTCAAAAGCCCCTGTTCTCGTTTTGAATAAAAACCAGCATACACTAAACACTGGTGGTTTAATAGTAGTCATTGTAGTTGCTTCGAAATATGTATATAGAGTAAGCCCAAGCAAGCGAATCCGAGTATATAGACTATTCTTTAGCTCATATCTATATTTTCTACATTTTTACTCCAACCAAATAATACTATTGTTGAGATATGACCGCCTATCGACTCAGAATTGACTTGTGTTTGTGCGTGTGTGTTTCAATCTAACTTAATCGAGCAATCGCAGCTCAATTCAGATCGAATTCGCAGCTGAGAACCACAGGAAATAAAAACAAATTTATCGTGGCTCGGCCTCGACTTCAGGCCTACTCCACGGACCAACAGAGCTCCGATTTGCATTGCTCACAACACGAAAGTTACAGATTTCCGTGACCGCTCTCTAGTTAACACCTAGCAAAAGATACGAGCTCTCAAAGTGATTAGTTGAACTGCTGATCTGGTATTTATACAGCTTCAGAAAACTTCACTGCTTTAGTTTGCTTGTACTGACCTCACTTATAAAATTACCATATTACCATTAGCAACTTCAATCTGAGCCATCCATCTCTTAATCCGATGGCTACCATTCAAACTTACACAACTAGTTTCATCCATCGGATAATGGCGCGAATGATCGGACCTCTCACATCAAATCTGGGAACTTTAACATTATTTCTCAGCTGAAAGTCTGTTTTCAAAACTGTGATCATGTAGGCATCTTTTCGGCCATTTCCCGGCCTAGCTCGCCGGAGTTTAGGCTCGTAACTCCCAACAAACTCCACCTCGAGCCTAGAACTCCCAATCCATGCCCCGAGCTACACCTTAACAGCTCAAACACGCAAGTTATTCTCAGCTTAAAACATGCCAGAAATCAGCTTTCTTCATTTTCCAAGCTTCAGGAATTTTTCAGATTTCATCGTAATTCCTCGACAGCTTTTGATCGCAGCTCCACCTCGATTAATAGCTCCGCTCTGTTGGTCATCAAGCTCCCCTAGGAGCTTCGAGCCTCGAAAGAGACCTTGTCGAGCCCAAGCGAGATTGAAATCTCCGACTTGGAACCAACTCGGACTTTCGAGCTTTCAATCTTCGCTCCCCGAAGATTCACCTTTCGTAGCTTCAAGACTCTCTCTCCAGGCCCACCCGTAGCTGCTCTTAGCTTTTCTCTTGGCCTCCTTATCGTGAGACGTCTCAGGAACACGCAGCAAATGATCACTTGCTGCCAAAATTTCTACTTCTCCAGCAGAATTTTCACCACTACACGTGAAGTTCCTTCGATCCTAGCCACCTGAGCCCGTTTCCCGACCCACCTCCGGCCAGCCATGCGCTGCTCCTTTGCCTCTTTCACAGAAACAACCTCAGCAGCTCGCAAATCGTCAATCACCGTAGCAGTTGTTTCTGCTTTTTCACCAGAAACACGAGATTTCGTCGAACTTTCTTTATCCGTTTCGACCTCTATATCCGAGCTTTCATCCACCTCAGCGCTTGACCTCTCTTGTGGCCTGATAGGACTTGCCATAACAAGTGAAATCTCCTCCACCTCGAGCTCAGAATCATCGCAGTTTGAGCTCACTTTCGCCATATTCACCACAACAGTTTCTGTCAAAACTGCCCCAACCAAGGGTTTTGGACGACCTCGCTTTACCCAAGACGAGGTTTATGTGGCTTCCTTTTCACTACATTCAACAGTCCACATTGCCTAGTTTCCATAGATGTGCCTTTCATCACAGAACACCCTTCCAAGACATAAATGACATGCCTCCGAAAACCGAATAAAATCAGTCTGGTCTGTTTTGAAACTGTAATATTATATTCAAATATATACTGAATTTCGAATCGAAAATTCGATAAATAATCGAATAATACATTGATATTTGTATTCATATTCGAAGGTTTTCCAAATCAATAGAAATATTTTCTTTCAGATTCGTAATCAAAATATTCTAAATCAAACCTTAAATTCCCAATTGAATCTTGAATCGAACAAAAGAAATTCGACTCATTTGAAGCCTTAATTTAACACCCTCTAACTCGACACCTGTTTAAAGAGGAATATTAATTACACACACCCGTAAGTCTCGTTATTACAATAATCGGAAACGATGGTAAAAACAAATTTCCATTGCTGACATTAATATACACATGTACGTACAGTGAGAGTTGCGCCACTAAATGAAAAGGCTTGGATTTTTCGAAACATTATATTGACGATTATTCAGCACATATTCATCACCTTTAATTTCAAGATATGCATCCACGTGACTTCGTTTCCCTTAAACGTTACGTGGATGTAAGAGCATCACTCAAATGTCCTCATATCTCACCTATAAATATCCCACGACTTCGTTTACTAAGCTCACATCATTCAAAAGGAATTCGTTCTTCACTGTTTATTGCCTATCAAAATTGAAATCTTCAACAACAACAATTAATCGTCGAAAAAGAGCAAATAATCTGTCATGGCTTCTACTACTTGCTACACAGTGATGCCAGCAATGTCTTGCCGAGGAGAAAGCAGTATTACGAGGTTTGGCCCTAACAACCTCTTCCTTGGACAGTCAAGTAGCTATGCCTTGCCACTGATGAAGAGGAATGCTAAGTTTACTGTCCGAAGCATGAGACAGGTATAAATTAGTGTTTTCTTTACATAAACGTTACCAACTTAGGGTTTATTCGGTATGCTTAATCTCTACGTGAACGAAGGAAGATTTGGTTATCGCACCGAACCAACATTATTCTTTGAGGGTCGTATCGTTACAATTTTCCTTCTCTTTTCCGCAGCCAAATCCTTATACCAACACACACTTGTGCTGTGTTTGGATTAAGGAAAATGGCGAGAAAAAAACTAGAGGAAACAATTTTCATTAATTTCACTTTCCTTCCCCGCAGGTTGTTGAAATAACTGATTTTTTTTATGAGTTTAACTTTAAACTTAATTTAAGTATTCCTTTTCTTTTCTTTTCCTAGTAATATTTCTCGAAACAATGAAACATAAAAATTAGTCTTCCTTTTCAATTTGATTTTCTCACAAAGTTTTTAACACCAAACGCACCCTTAGTAAACAACCCCGAATAAGTTTTATACGCTTTTAAATTCTCTTCTTTTTTTTTTTTAAAAAAAATAATTTTTTATTTATTTTAATTTTCTGCAAACGACAAACGATCTTAATTCAGGACGATCAGAAGGAGGAGCAGCAGCAGACGCACGACGGAGGACCCGACCTGACTCCTAACAGAAGTAAGGTGACGACAAAGAGAACCACCGATTTGTTCTCATTCGACGGACTGGCGCCAGAGAGGATCAACGGTCGGGCTGCAATGATCGGATTCGTGGCGGCTGTAGGTGTGGAGTTAGCGACTGGGCGGGACGTATTTTCTCAGGTGTTCAACGGAGGCGTTCAATGGTTCCTTCTTACGAGCGCAGTGCTGGCACTCGCCACGTTGGTTCCTATCTACAGAGGACTTTCGCCCGAGGCAAAGAACAACGGGTTTTGGAATTCAGACGCTGAGATATGGAATGGGAGGTTCGCCATGATTGGGCTTGTGGCTCTCGCCTTCACGGAGTACGTCAAAGGCGGCCCGCTAATCAATGTGTGAGAACTTATAGATTAGGGTTTGGTTGTAAGTAGATTTTAGTGTGTGTGTGTGTGTGATGTATCGTGATTTACATTGAAATAAAGTGTCACACCCCTTCCGATTTTTATGATTTGGCTTGCTTACTTCTTCGATTTTTTTTTTTTCTTTTATAATTCGATCATGTTAGAAGTATGGGTTTTGCATTAGAAGGTTCCATTATATGGAATCAATGCTGCGGAAAAAATTCAAAATTTTGGCTCTCATCAATAGATAATATAGGTAGCTGGAACTACAATTTTATTTGTATATATTGAAAATAAAATAATATTAAATTAGTATATATAAGTTATTCTGATAGCTTAAGATTGTATGGTTAAGGTGTTCGATATTACATCTTTGATCGAAAGGTTATGTTTGAATCTTAAATGACAGATAGCTTCCCCGATCTTCCCTCCTTCTATCTCTTGCTGAGATATCTGCTTCAAGAAAGTGGGATTTCTCATTGCTCTAGCCAAGATACTGTGCTGCTTGTTTAAGTTCGGCTGGTTTGATCTTTTCTTCCATAGTATTCAGACAAAGTCTGGAGTTTTCTTTATGTTGTCTCACTTTAGCAAGTTCTATCGTTAGTATTTCTTTGTCGCGGCTTAAGCCTTCGATTTCACACCTTCGATCCCAAACCTACCTACCTCAACGCGGTTCTCTAAGTTATTACCTAATTGTTTGCCCAAACCATGGGGATTATAGGGTTGAAGTAGGCTTGGCAATGGGTGGGGATTCCCCGCTTTTCACTCAGCGTGAGGGTAATGGGGAAAATTTCTCCTCGTCGGCAGGGAAGGGGTGGGGACGGGGATCATAATCCCCGCCCCGTTCCCCATGGGGCACCAATATGTATAATTATAAAATTATCCTTCCAACCGGATACACCATACATAGTCACCAAAAATTAGTTTTAAATTCCATTGCCACATCTTATTGGTTGGGGGGGCTTCCGTGGCTGACGTGTCAGGACAAGAAATGGTTCATCCAACTTTTATATATATAGATTGTATAATAGTGATAACAGTTGGTATAATGCTATTAAATTAGATTTGATATAATAATGATAATGGTATTAACTATGTTTGTTGGTAGAATAATAGATTTATTTCTTGATATAATATCGTCTTTTGTCAATATAATACTGACGACATGTGGTATAATAATCTGAAAACTATTATGAATATGCGAGAAAGGATATTTTCAGCTTTTCATGCATTTGGCTTTGGGGTATTAAAACGAAACATTTTCATAGATGGGTGGAAAACAAAAAAATAATTCGAGGAGTATTTAAGAGGAAGTTTAAGCTCGGAGGGATAAATGAATTTCCCCTTATAATCTATAATTAATTGCTAAATGCTGTCAGTTGTGAAAAGAAATTGTTTACTAAGCACCCAAACTAAATTCTGCAATTGCACCTTTGCTCAGCTTAAATCAGATTCGGATCTATACCTAAGTCGATCCATAAACCCACTAGGGTTCCTCTCAAATCGAGGTTTGTAATGGTCGATTCGTCCATGTTTTTGGCGATTCATATAATTGTAAGTCTTATGCTCTAGCGACCGATCGACACGGTACCGTAGTTCCCTGAACTTCCGTCATTTACCTAGACTCGATCGGCCATACGTTAAGCTTGGTGGAGTATGACTTTTGCTTTATTGTTCCGTTATTTCGTGCGTTATTTGATTCTGTTCGTCGCCTTGAGGGATAAAACTAGTGGTTTTCTTCTGAGTTACTTGTCAGTGAGAAACTGGATAGCTGACGACTCATACCATTCGTTTGTTAATCTCATTCCTTTTCTTTGTCTTTTTGTGTGCTTGTTTTGGTTTTCTTAAATTGTGTCATGTTAATTGTGCTTTAGATCATGCTGGCCGTGTGGCAATGTTCATTGCTCCCTCCCTTCCGCTCCCTCTCGTTCCTATTTATCTTGATAATGCATCTTTTTGCCTTTCGTGACCTTGTAGAAGCTTGTCCTAAAAGGAAGCAATGATAGGCTTGCAGGGCGAGTCGTTTAATTGTATTTGATCTATACTGATTCGAGGATGAACATAGTAAAAGGTGTAGCAGACCTTATCTGGAAGAGCTCTAGTGGCGGTCAAAGTAGAGAGTTTGCCTCTAGGTCTCAATCTGGGAGGTTTACCCTACCTACTCAGAATATCATCTTCAGGTAATGTTCTTTCTTTCACCGGGATCTGTGGTTTCAGCTGTCACTCATTGTTGATTTTCTTAGAATGGTAAAATTGAATGCCATATATCTGATTGTGCTTGAGCTTAAAGCAAACGTGTCGAAGGTGATGGAGGATGTTTTTTAAGATATAACTCGAAGGACATGCTTAGCATTTAGGTTAGGACTTGTGATTGTGAAAATGGCTTTTTATCTGCTCATGATTTTTTTTATCCAATTATACATGCTTGCATATGTTTCCAGATGGTGTTGTGTAAGAGACTATATTTATTTTCTTGGACTTGATAAAATGTTAAAAACAGAAATTTAATCATAATTTATTTCTTACAACGTTCGAACATAATTTTTACACGCTTCTTGCTTAAAAACTCAGTCCGTTAAGACGTTTTGTACGTGCTCAATCAGTCTCTTATAGCTTGTTTTGAGGCTTATTAGTCATTAATGTTTTGTGGCATAATACCTCTGCTGGTCTTTTTACAGTGAAGAAGGCGATGAGGCTATCTTAAAAGCCCTTTGGGAAAGATTTGTTAATGCTGTTGGTGAGGTTAGTATGACATAGATATTTAAGTTGAGTTCATCTGTATTTTGTTTGATTTAGTTTTTAACATAAATATTTTTATAGAGCCTCACATACACCATATATACTGTACAGTGGAGACATACTTTTTTGTTGTATATTACTGTAATGATGGTTAGTATTTTAGATATGTCGTCTGTATATGCATATCAATTTGTTCATAGTACATACAATCGTTATGTTGAATGACCACTCACATTTAGGATGATTTATTTATTATCTAGCCTTAGACGTGGAATTTCATATAATCGGTGGTCGTGGGGCTCGTACCTAGGACCTTTTTGGGTAGGTTTTGTAATAATTCTTCATCTGTTCTCAATTGTCTTGGGTGATAAAGCTATGTTTGGACTGCTATGCTTATCTTGTTTGCAATTACAGGAAGCTACAACAGTTGTTACTTCATTCACACTAATAACTGTCTCAACTAACCTGTTATTGTGTCGCGTGATTAACTATGTATATGTAATAGTATGCCCACAATTAAAAGCAATATATTTGTTTATAACAGATAGATCATCATATAGTCTTTTTTTGAGACTGAATCTAATTAGAAATTATATTACATTTTTATCTCATATTCAGGTGGAAAAGAAGAAGTCACAACTTGTATTCCTTAAGCAGTTCTTGGCCACTAATAGGAATTGGACACCATCAAATTTTGGCCTATCTACTGAGGAAGTTGCTTCAGTTTCTCCTACAGAATATATAGATGTTAGAGATGTGATTGTTGGATGCGAGTTCAGCCATCCTTCTGATGTAATACTTTTCTTAACTGAAGAAATTCCAGAAATAACAAGAAAGCTTAGTCTTACTGACGGTGAGTTTTCAAATGGTCTTCTTCATCTGTTCAATCTCTGTTAGTGCTGTATGTCTTTAGCTTGCTTTTCCTTTACAACTTCATAACCTCACAGATATTTACGCGTAACACGTAGCAAATAACTGACAAAACCCATACCTTTGAGAAAAAAAGTTATGGAGGATATGTAAATGTAAGAAATCTTGCACTCCAGTGTTTGTGCTCATTCTTGTCCAAAAGCTTTTCTCGTTTGCTTTCTGGTCACATTTTCAGGTTTATATTGTAAAAGGAAGTCATTAACATAGTTGTTTAGCTGCAACGGCTGAAGTATGTATTTTATGCTTGTGATGTATTTTCTCTACTTTGCAATTTTTCTGCTCTAGTTATTCTGCACAAGTCATGTAGTTGGATTTGAGAAGTTGATCTTCGGTTATATTACTTTACCTTGTGTGAGTCTTACTCCATCTTCTTGATGGTGTGTTTTACTAATAACCAGCGTCACATAGTAGTAATCGTATATGTGAAATTCATTTGTCAATTCTTTGCAGCTCAAGTGGGCTCTCCAGCAACCATCTCCGTGGCAAGTGAATCATTGATGGCTTTAGATGCTTTGACAGTTGTGACACGCTCAATTCATAACTGCGAAGTGTTTGGTTACCATGGGGGGATCCATAAGCTTACAGCATTGATGAAAGGTATTATTATTCATATGTTTATATAAGTTAGGAAATTTGCTTTCATCTGCTATCAGTCGCCACCAAAATGCTTATTTTAACTGTTTATATGACTTCAAGGCTGGAATTTCTTATTAGGCTTTGTTTTGATTGCTGTTACTGGTTTGGGTCATTTCTTTTCAAGACTGACATTTTGCATGAATAAAAGTTTCGAAGATCGGTAGAAGGATAGGATGTGAACCGCAACTTCACTTTGCATGAATATTTTAGTAGAAAAATAGGCCCAGCTGGAGATGTATTGAGTATGATGGCTGGAATTTGAAGGACGTAGGTCTGTAAATTATGAAAGCAGAACAGGCAACATAATGCTTTGTCTCACAAACTAATTTGAATATAATTGATTCAGTACGCATAAATTCAATAATTCTTGTCATTGCTTAAGGAATTACCCAAAGGGCATTTGCCTTTTAAGCTTCTCTATATGAATAATCAACATATTTACTTCTTAATCTTCCCAGTTTGTTTTTTTTAACACCTCCATATTGGTCATAACTCCCTATTATCACAATTAAACTCGTCACTCCAAGATTTTCTTCAGCTTTCCCCACTTCTTTGTTTCGCCCAAAGTTGTTTGGTTGTGTCCATTTTTGAACACAGAACATCTTCAGATCTGCCTTGTTCTCAAGGCGATTATAAATATGCATATCTGGTAATTGACTTTGCGTGAGCTGAATGATCTCTATCTTTTTATCGTGAATGATATATAATACTTGATTCAGCTGGCTCTTCTTCGATTGATTGGCTTGGTTGTTCTTGTTCCTATTACCAATTTACTCGAGCACATAACCTAAATACTGAAACCATTACTTTTTTATTTCAAAGTTTTGCAGTCTGTGGCAATGCGTATTTTTTCTGTATTATCTTTGTATAGGAAACTATACTTTAACTTCTCCTATAACAGCAGCTTGAATTTAATGTTTATTGTCATCCATAAGTATATGCTTTATTATTCGAATGTGGGATTTTCAATTCGCTGTAACTGCTGTGAAGAAAATCTAATTCATGAAACATTCGGCTTACAATTGTCATAACTCGTGAATTTTTCAGTAGTATACTCCAACCATTCAACCGCAATTCGTCTAGTGCTTTTTTCCAATTCAAATTACTAAAGAGATTTAGTTTTTCTACTTCAACTTAGTTGGGAATGTGTTACGTGCATGCATTTGATCCTAACTATGATGCCATTTTTCCAGTTTCTGTTGTCCATCTTAAGACTATCCCAAGTGCTCTGTCAACTGGGGAGGCAGTGTCCAATTCCATGATACAGAACGCTGGAGTCTTGCAAATGATCCTTGGGCTTGTAACATCTGTCATCTGCAACTTCGTTGATCTCCATTGGGTTGTGGATGAACGTAGTGTGTATCAAAGCAGCATCGTCCCCTCTGCAACAAAAAGTGATGAAGTATTGAGCAATACTTCAGCAGATTTAAATTCTCTACTTCCTCAAAAACTCGCATCATGGCATCAAATAGCTGTAATGTCAGTTATGGAAGCCGGTTGTGTTAATTGGTTATTAGGTAAGGTATGTAGTTTCACCTTTTTTAGTCATTGGGCATTCAGTTGGAAGGCGTGAACTATTTTCTTCGTTTAGCTCTGTGAATGTCTTAGACCTTAGAACCATGTGTACCTTGCAAAATTAGATGAACAATATTTTGATTGGGAGCTGCTTTCTTAATATGATGATTTGATGAAACCTCTAGCTTTCCTTTTAAGTCTAGGCGAACTTCAGATAAATCTTAACATGGATAGCTAGCGCCAAAAACTCCCAGTGTAGCATGGTTGTTCTCACCATACATATGAAAATAGAGATCCGAAAGGCATCTTATATTTAGTCACTGGAAATAGCATTATTACTTAGGATCTACCATCTGAATTTTATTCCTCAATAGGATTAACGCATATGATTTCTGTTAGGGTTTGGGCACTGAATGATAGATAACTAATTGAAAAGGGGAACTTGCCAGATGTTAGGGGATTCACCTTTCTGTTTGTCAATAACCCACTTAAATTGAACCTAGAACTGGGAGGACCCATTGTTGGTATTGGCATCTGATTGTAAATATTTGAATAAAGAACTGAAAAGTATAGTAAGGGGGTATCCAGTACAATCTTCTGAGAATATGGGTTGCTCTATGGTATTCTGCAGCAGTGATTGACTTAGTAAAGTAAGAATGACCTTATTTATTACGTGTCTTGTTCACTAATGAAAAAAACTCATGGTTTCGTTTCCATGATCTCGATCTTAAATTAAGACTATATTGTGAGTAGCTTGCCAAAGTGGACATTTGTTTCCGTGCATTGTAGAATAGCAATCTTGAGATGTAATCATCCATGCGTTGAAAAAAGTATCATCCAAGTCATTTTCGACGCACACAATGAATTATGTTTTCCATGTAGAGCATGTCTTTTTGTCCTTCAGTTTCTTTGTACCACATATCATATGCATCTATTGATATCTCATTTTGAAGCTTTTCTTTAAAATGGAATTACTGGAAAGTTCCATATGAAACTGTAATTGTGTGTAAGACGAAGGATAATATGTAAGATGCTTTTACAATTCATATTATTTTTTGATTCAGAAATATTACGTCTCTTGAGGAGATTGACAATGAAAGGCCAGTTCGCGGATATGTCTCTTCAACATTTGACTCTTAAAGCACTTCGGTCAGCTTTGGCTTATAACCTACGTGGTCAAAATCATTTCCGGAGCATTGGGGGCTTGGATGTTTTATTGGATGGATTGGGAATTTCATATCTTGATAGCTGGACCATGAATAATTTGCCCGAAAGTACCGAAATGTACAATATTTTACCTCAATCATGCATTGAATGGCAAAGTTCATATTGGCATTGCATCCATCTTAACGTCTTTTTACCACCAGCAAAATAAAGCTTAATTTTGATCTATAGCAATTGGATTTGCAGTAGTCAGTGTTCTGCAATTTTCTTTCTCAAAATATCTGCTTTCAATTGACATTTCGTAAATCATCCATTTGAGATTTGCGAATTTTTACTGTTGTACAACTGTTCCTTTTGCAGACATTTTTGTGCTTCACCACTGACTTTATGTTCCCCTTCTGCAGGAGCAAAAATACTTTACTGAGCATTTTCGATCTTCACATTCTTGCATTAAAAGTTCTCAGGGAAGCTATGTATCCTTTCAAAGCAACGAAAGGCTTCACTTTTTCTTTTAAAGATTGTTCCTTATGCTGTGCTGCTGGTCATATAACATTTGTTTTGCTTGTATAGTCTGATTAGAGAGGATGGGAACTGGTATAAATATACCTTTCTTTTAATCTGACATACGCATAGCATTAATATCATTGAATTTTCGTTTCACAGTGAAGTTGTTTAATATTATCAAATGAAGCTTGTACTGTATATCTTGACTGCTCAATATTTGGTCATTTCCTTTGGTTTCATTCACAGAACAATTATTCTTTCAAAAATAGGTACACTTAGTTAGTTGTTGAGAACATGGCCTTGGGAGGAGATTTAATTCGTTATTGCAATGCAGTCACAAGAAATTGTTATATCTGTTTCACTTAACTGGTGGCTGCAGCTTTGGCAATTTCAACAACTTGCAGTTTCTATGTGAGAATGGAAGAGTGCAAAAATTTGCAAATAGCTTTTGTTCAGTATCTTTTATGCTACAAGAGTGCAAACAACTGAGGGAATTGTTTGAAGAGGATAATATAAGTCGGTTTGGACAAAATACTAATGCTTCAGAAACTTCTTTAATGGATGTCAGTAGTTCATCCCTATCAAGTCTGTCCTACTTGCAGCATTGGAAAAATTATGTTGCCAGATTGGGTTCAGTATTTTGTAGCTTCCTTCTTGAAGGAAATGGAACCGAATTCAGTTTCAGTCAGCTGAATTCTGGCATAAATACCGTAACGATTTCTGCAAATTATGCTGAACTTTCTGTCAAATGGTTCTCGAGGGTGCTCTGTACGGTTTTCCCCTGCATCAAGGCATGCTCCGATAAAAATGAAATGCCTAAACATCTAAGGTGATTCAATTGTCTTTCTTAATTTTCTTTTGTCTTTCTCTAGTATAGAGTACATATAAAATTGTATTTTTTTTTCTATGTACTATTTTTCTGAGCAATTAATTGCCTATTCAGGGTTTTTGCCTATACTATGCAACACTATGTTCTTTGTGCTTTCAAGAATGTTCTTTCCTCATCACCTGCGTTGGTTGATGTCTTCCGTGGGGAGGGCGTTTGGGACTTCCTGTTCTCTGAGAGCTTTTACTACTTTGGTCCAACTCTTACAGAGACTTTAGGACGTGACAATTGTATAAATGAGTTTCCACTGATTGGTGATCAAGAAAATGGTGGATCATCTTATGGTGAACGACAATTAAATCTTAATGATATCCAATTTATTCAAGTTGATATAATCTCATTCCTGGAATTTGTGGCGACATCGAATGGAATATCTCATAACCTGGTTAGTTTCTCGTTTTCCTCTCTTAGTAGCTCATAATTATAGATAATCTGACTTCTTTCTCATGTTTTCCTCTTTGTTGCAATTATTATTAATTTTAAATCGTGTAATATTTTTTAAGGCATCCGGCTTGAGTTTTAAATTGTCCTAGTTGAGTGTGCATTATTTGCTTTACCTAATGTAGAGTGATGATGCTGTATATGTCGTAGCATATTGCAATTCTTCATATTCTTTTCCATGCTGAAAAGTGTACGCTTAACGATTCAAATTATGTTAATTTTAATACTGCATTAGGGGATTTAGCGAATTGCTGAATTTGTTCATTCTTTCTTTGGTGAATAAGATGATAGGTGGTGATTGGCAACTACCTGTTCACATTTTCCTTAGTTAATCATTGCTTTTCCAAGCGTGGATGTTTGTCTCATTTCTTCTGATAAATAAACTCCCATTTTTCTATTGATAGTTTAATCCGTTTTTATTGCTCCGTTGTATGCTTTAATACTTAATTTCTGATGGCAAGCATCTTGGTGTTTTCATATGGCAGCCCGAATGTACTGCTTTGCTGGATGCTCTTGAACAATCAGCCAGTAATCCTGTTCTTGCTGTTATTTTGGGAAAAGCACTACTTAAGATTTTTCTGCTTGGAGTTGAGAAAACGGTTTCCTCATTCAAGACAATTGCAGCTATTCCTCGAATTCTCAAAGTTGCTTCCATGCAAATCCACGAGTCAAAGATGACCAGCGATGCCACAACTTTTTCTCTTGAAGGGACCTTTGCATGGGATGATTCCATCAAGATAATTATGGAGCTATTTGAAAAATTCTTCTCAGTATCGGATGATGCAAAGCTTTCCATTTTATACAATTCTATGTGTATTACTAGAATGTTTGACTTATTTTGGCAAGAGAGTCTAAGAAATCTTATGCTGAAGTCTTTTATCGAGCTTCTGAAGGTATGGTAGTCCCTTTTCAGTTCATTGAGTTGAGTTTTTGAAATTCGCGATTTGATAAAATACTATTCCTTTTTTTGGCAGTTAGTCCCAGCTACTGAGGAAGACCAGAAAGCATTAGTGTCTCTGTGTTCCAAATATGTGGAGACATTCACACATTTGAAAGAGCGAGAGGAAAACTTTTCTGATTTGTCAATTGCGCTGTTGATGGGAATGAGAGAATTGCTAGAAATAGATAAAGTGGTACTTCATACATCTTTCTCAATTATATCTTCAGAATCGAGACACCCCCTTCAATTTGACTTTGGTGTTACTCGTTTTGGCAGCGTTATCAAGCCTTGTTCTGTGATGGCGAATGCTTTTTGCATGTTTTGTCGTTGTTGAATGGTATTCGTCTGGATGCTGAAAGTGGAGAAAAGTTGGCTTTGGAAGTTATTCGAACGCTTACTTACCTGCTTTCGCAGAATGATGCTTCAAAGGTTCTCACGTTACTGATTACGTGATATAAATCCTAAATTCTGATGACTGCAGATAATGTTATAATATATAGTAGATTTATCTAGCCATCCTTTTGGAACGATGTGTTATATGGTTTTGGTCTGTTTTTAATGATGTATCCTTTTTTTGTGTGTAATCAATGTGATTTCTGCGTTTGGGCATTTGATTTAAAAACGATTAGAATTTATGAGTGTGTTCAACTGTACTAAATGTCCTCATTTCAATTCAAAGGCTGCTTTTAGAGCTCTAGTTGGGACGGGCTATCAAATGATGCAGAGTTTGCTGTTGAATTTCTGTCAATGGCAGCCAACTGACGCACTTTTGAATGCGCTTCTTGATATGCTGGTTGATGGCAATTTTGATCTCAATACAAATATCGTCATAAAAGTAAGTTTCTCGGACATGATTATTAGTCATCATTTTCTTTTCTGTTATGTCACATTCCTGATCTTGTTTTGCTCTTTCGTGCCCAGAATGAAGATGTGATCTTGCTTTATCTCAGTGTTCTCCGAAAGGTTTGTTGCTGTTCAAGTCATTGCTGGCGGGTTATGTTTTAAACATGATTTCACAATTTCTCTTGTCAGTAATAGTAAGATAAAGAACTGGTCAGTTTAAGTTGAACTAATAACCATGCAGGGTAGCAACCTGATGCAATGGCGTGGACTCAGTACATTCCTTTATCTGGTCAAGGATTCTCTATCTAATCGGGCGAAGTGTGTTAGAGCAGGAATGCTTGACATTCTTCTCGATTGGTTTTCACAAAGCAGTAGTGACGATATGGTTGAGATACTTTTCCAGTTAATTCAAGTGATTGGAGGACACAGCATATCTGGAAAGGATATTAGGAAAGTATTTGCTCTTCTTCGTGGTGAGACAGCTTGTTCTCCTTGGCGATTGTCCTTATTGTTGTCCTGCATGTTGTCCATGCTAAATGAGAAGGGACCAACAGCGTTCTTTGATCTTAACGGAGTTGATTCTGTAAGTTCAATTATGCATTGAGAACGTAAGAACGACCCAGTTGGCACTTTCTTTGACATGTGAATCAATTTTATTTCAGGTTTATAAAGTTTGAGTTAAGGTACTAATAGGACTTTCACCCCACTTGGGTAAAATGTTAACCAACTAAAGTAAATGTTTTAGCTCAAACCGTTGAATCGTGAATTGCAATAGAATTGCATGGGATCTCTGATTACATTATAAATATCCAGTAGGCTCTGATCTTTAGGTGGGTTGCTAATGCAGGGAATTGTTATCAAAACTCCATTTCAGCTGCCTCTGAACAAGGGATTTTCTTTTACATGCTGGCTCAGGGTGGAAAAGTTCCCTCCAACTGGAGGAATGTCACTCTTTAATTTCCTTACAGACAATGGTCGAGGGTGCTGTGCCCTTCTCGCCAAGGGCAGGTTATTATATGAGGTAAGCTCATTATCTGAGATATTACTTTTAAAATTGTTTTATTGTTTAATACTCTTGAAATGATCCCATGGTAATATGGCACCTCATTGCCCTATTTTTGCCTTGCAGTCAATTAATCAGAAACGGCAGCATGTATCGTTAAATGTAAACCTTGTCGAAAACAAGTGGCACTTTATCAGTTTAGTCCATTCCATTGGTAGGCCATTTTCTGGAGGAAGTCAGCTGAAATGCTTTGTAGATGGAATTCTAATATCGTCGGTCAAGTGCAGGTAAGAGCATTGATGAAATATTGTTAAGTTTTCTTATATTAGGGGAATAAATTAGTATTTAATGCTTTTCCGTCTTCCAGATATGCAAAAGTTAATGAACATGTGACTAATGGCACAATTGGTGCTAAAGTTACTTTACCTATTAATGAGGAAGATGATACTGCCAACTCTGCAAGAGATTATCATCCATTTATTGGTCAAATTGGCCCATCATACTTATTCAGTGATGCCATCACTTCTGAACTGGTTCAGGGCATCTGGTCACTGGGACCAAGTTATATGTACTGCTTTCTTGATAATGAAATTGCCGCCAATATGAATAACTCTGTCTCTGGTGTAGTTCTTGATGCCAAAGAAAGCCTTGCATCGAAAATCATCTTTGGTCTTAGTGCACAGGTTAATATCTTTTTTCTTTTACGTTGACGTGAGCAAATTTTGTCAACTTGAAACTAGAAAACTACTTGCACTTTTTCAGGCAAGCAATGGAAGAACACTATTTAACGTTTCATCTCATCTGGATCATACACTTGATAAGAATCCTTTCGAAGCAACTTTACTAGTTGGATCTCAGCTGTGCTCTCGCCGCTTGCTGCAGCAGATAATTTACTGTGTTGGTGGTGTGTCTGTATTTTTTCCTCTCCTTTTACAATCTGAAATTTATGAAAATGACGCACGTGATGGGTTAAAGGAGACGTCTATAAGTTCAATCAGAAAGGGTTATTATACTGCTGAAATTATTAAGCTTATTGTATCAAATTTGGATGATAATGTTGCTAATCACCAACAAATGCTGCTTCTTTCTGGAATACCAATAATGGGATTTCTTCTTCTGTCTGTCCCAAAAAGTCAGCTAAATATGGAAACACTTTCTGCGCTGAAGGATCTATTTAAAGTCCTTGCTAACAACGGTAAGTACAAAGCTTAGTTTGTTTAAATTTTATATCTTGTTATAGCAGCAGCAGTAGTAGTAGAATATGTTTATTTAATTTGTTTGTTTTCTCGATGGTGAGATGCTGTTCAATGTCTGATTACTTCTTCACCTTGGTTCCAGAGCTTCTGGTGAAAGATGCTATATCCCATATCTTTCTTAACCCTCGTATTTGGGTTACATCAGCGTATGAAGTGCAACGAGATCTCTATATGTTCATTATTCAGCAATTAGATGACAATCCAAGGTTGCTGAAGAGTCTGTGCAGTCTTGCACATGTGCTTGATATTATCTGCGAGTTTTACAGTAATATTGTGGAAGATAATCCTACTAGGCGAAGCAATTTTACAGATGTTACCTTGAAAGACCCAACTGAGGAGGAGCGGAATATAGAAGAAGTACATAAACTTCGTCTCCTTCTATTAAGTCTTGGGGAAATGAGTCTCAGGTTCAATTTTGTGCCAAAGTTTTTTTTCGTACAGTTTTAATGACTTCTATTCAATTCTTTGTGAGTAGCAGATATTTTATGAATCTCTTGATTTCCCAGGGAAAGCGTTGCTGCATCTGATGTCGAAGCACTTATTGCATTTTTTGAGACATGCGGGGATGTGGCTTGCATTGAAGATACTTTATATATGATCCTACGTGCTGTTTCTCAGGAACAAGTGCTTGCTTCTTTTGTCGAACAAGTGAATGCATTTGGTGGCTGCCACATATTTCTCAATCTCCTGTTAAGGTACTTCTGCTAAATTAAGGGCAGCTCAAGTTATTGTTAATGTCCAACTCTTCTAGTTTGTTGAATATGTATGTTGGGAGTAAAAATAGTATGTATTGTAAGAAAGAGAAAAAAATAGTATTATTTGATACTAGTGCCGGTAGATACAAACACACATCCAAAAACCCTATCCCAAGTCTATAACCTCTGTTTGATAATAGCATTCACAAAATATTGTGATGACTAGTTGTGCTATCAATGATATAATAAAGCCAGATATGTTAGGAACACTTCCTCTGGAAGTTACCTCAACTTCTGTAATTTAGCTATTATGCTATTATTTAGATATCGGGGATCTGGTCATCTTAGTGTACAAGATTTTTAAAGATTGGATTGAAAGGTCTTTTATCTTGTTTCATTGTATTGTTTTGTCATTCGTATCGAAAACAGATGTAAAAGTTATTTTTCTATTAGTAGAGTGAATGGATGTAAGAAGCAACCCATCTAATTTACCGCATTAACATCTTCTAATTCGTCACATGAACAAGATCACCTAGACTTCTTATTTTTATACGTTGTGTTAATGCAAAAGCATGCTTCAAGTTATTGAATTATTTAGGCTCAACAAGTTTCCGTACATATAATTACACTTTGAACCTCAAGTATGTGTAACGGTATTATTGCAGATTTTGGTACGAATATTATGATGTTCGCATATTTCTGTGCTTCGAACAAGTTGGAGCCAGTAAAATATTCATATAACATACTATCCTAAATAGGGGTGCAAAAATTATTTTATTGCTTCTTAATTGCTTTCATTTCTGATCATTCAGGTTTTATTAAAGCAGTTAGGGGTCTTTTACTCTCATATGTATTATTTTATGAATTGTAGGGATTTTGAACCAGTTCGATTGGTTGGTTTACAATTCATTGGAAGACTTCTTCTTGGCCTTCCATCTGGAAAGAAGATATCCAAATTTTTCAATATTTCAGTTGGAAAGTCAAAATCATTATCAGTTCATAAGAAAATTGACGTGCACAGGCAACCAGTTTTCTCCTTATTATCCGATAGGCTCTTTCAATTTCCGAGGACAGATCGATCTTCTTTGTGCTACATTATTTGATGTTCTTCTTGGTGGTGCTAGTCCTAAACAGGTAATGGTGCATATTCCGTATATGCATACTGAATTTCAAACTTTGTGCTGCAGATTCATAATCAGTATGTTACATATGCAGGCTTTGCGGAAAAATAACCAGTTCGATCATTTAAAGAACAGCAAGAGTAACTCGCACTTTCTTCTTCCTCAATTTTTACCTCTTATTTTCAGATTTCTATCAGGTTGCAGTGATAACATTTCAAGAATTAAAATTATGGGGGATCTTCTGGAACTTCTAGAATCAAATCCTTCCAACGTTGAGGCGTTTATGGTAATTGATCACTACATCTCTACATGTGACTTTTTACACTTTATCTTTATTTAGCTCTAAATGTAGGAAAGTGGATGGAATTCTTGGTTGCATTCCTCAGCAAACTTTGATGTGATAAAGAACCACCGAAAGAGTGCTGACCTTGGTCAAATATCTGACGTGGATGAGCGACATCTTGTCAGAAATGTGTATAGTCTTGTTCTTTGTCACTATTTGCTTTCTGTAAAAGGTGGATGGCAATGCTTGGAAGAGACAGTAAATTTCCTTCTAATGCAAAGCGAACAAGTAAGCCCCAAACGTATAATTGTTGTATTTATGGATCATTATTGCCAGATCCCATTTCTGTTACTGTTACTAAACTAACTTGAAGTTTAACAATGAATTAATGTGCCGAATGTTTGTCTGTAATGCTAATGTTATCCCTCTAAAGTCATATTAATTATGTCTTTCTTGACTAATGTTCTGAAGACCTGGAGGTATCTCTTTTCTGCATACCAAAAGTATTTTTTGACGTTTTAATGGATGGGATTTATCCCTTGATAAAATATTTTGTTTGGGAGTGAATGGAAGGGGTATGTGTAATTGCTATAGTCGACGGTGTCTGGATTTTTATTTAAGCAGAAAAAATACAACAGGTTATACCTCTGGTTTGCAGGGTGACTTATCATTTCCGAGTTTCCTTCGTGATTTGTTTGGAGACTTGCTGCACAAGCTACTAAACATTACTTCGGAGGAAAACATATTTATCTTTCAGCCATGTCGGGACAACATATTTTACCTTGTTAAACTATTGGATGAAATGCTCATTTCTGAAATGGATTATATGCTTCTGGTACGTAACTTATTTCTATCTTTGTTAAACTGTTTTAGTTTTTCATTCACTGTTATCGTTGGTATTGTCTTCTTAAACACGTCAATGTTCTGCTTGCTTGTTGTCCTAATCTTTGATTTGTCAGTTTCCTGCGGGAAGCTTCAAAAGTCCTCGCCATGTGGACTCCAATGGCCTCCCAGACTTCGATTCTGTATTTGGCACTCTGGAGGGAGATTTATCTAAGCTATCTGGGTATTGACATTTAAGTTTTCAATTTTCATTGTTATATATGAAGAATCCATTATTCTCATTGAACTACCTATGTTGCCTCATTATATTATCTCTTCCTCTATTGCTTTACAGGTTTTCTGGTGAACAAAACCAGAATGACATCAACATAGGTAGAACAATCCCTGATGAATGGTGGAGTATATATGACAATGTTTGGACTGTCGTTGGAGAATTGAGTGGGAAGGGGCCAACCAAGACACTTCCTCGATCTTCTTCTTTTACAGTTCCGTCTTTAAGCCAAAGAGCGCGTGGTTTGGTAGAATCTTTGAACATTCCTGCTGCAGAAATGGCAGCAGCTGTGTCTGGGGGGATTGGCAATGCCTTGGGTGGAAAGCCAAGTAAAACTGTTGATAAAGCTATGGTTTTGCGAGGGGAAAGATGTTCTAGATTTGTTTACCGAATCGCGATTCTCTATCTATCTAAATCTCCTCTTGAAAGAGCATCACGCTGCGTTCAGCAGTTTATCTCAATTCTTCCTTTCTTGCTATCTGCCGATGATGAGCAAAGCAAGAGTAGGCTGCATCTATTCATATGGTAATGTTATTTGACATTCCTTGTTAATATTTTGATAAATGGTTATGCATCGATATCAGACCATAGAATTTTTATTTGCTGTCCTATCTTACAAAGGAGATCTTTAGAAATAATGACCCGCAACTGCATATAGGACCTTGCTTGTGGTCAGATCGCATCATGGACCTCTTCATGGTGACGCTCGTTATCATGTCATCTCTCGCTTATTACGTGAAACAATCATCTGTGGGAAGTCAATGCTTGCTGCTACTATAAATGACGATGATCTATCTGATATAAATAGTTCAAAGGAGGGCAGCATTGTGTTCAATTTCATTCAGAAAGATAGAGTTCTTGGGGCGGTAGGTTTCTAAAGTTTCATCCCTTGTTAGTTAAATCGTTATGTGCATAGTAGAAAGAAGGTCCTTGTTGTGTGCATAAAACTAATTAACTAAGTACTTGGTAGATAAACATAATTCATTAATTGTTTGGAAAAGAGAAGCGTACTTTGTATCCAGTTGCACTTTATTTGGACTTCCACCACCTTTTCATTTTTTAATTTTCTGTTTGCTGTTTGCTAAAAGGCAATAGAAATTCTACTTCTATTTTGGCAATTGAATGCCAACATTATTTATTTTTTAGAAGCTGCAACGAATATTTTTCCATATTTCAGTACGCATTCATCTCAATAAGCATATAAATATGCATGCGAGTTTCTTGTATATTAGGGGCTTGCCTTTTTTTAATAGTTTTTGCTGTTTCGTTAATAATTCTTCTATATATTAACAGGCATCATTGAAATGCTTATTCAATGTTACCTTCGTAAAATTGTTGGATCTTCAGCCCCGTTCTAGCCGTCCTATGTGTTTAGGCTGAACGACCATTACCTCAATTCCTTTTCTCATTACTGAAAAATTAAATCATTCCTGTACTTCCATGACTTCTTTTTCCAATTCGTTTTCTCAATTAGCTTTGTGAGTGATAAACGTGATCAAGAACTTAAAATGTTGGAGGTCTATGAGGTGCAGCAATGGACGGACGGTTACTTTAACCTTTTCAGTATTTCACTTGATTGCGTTAGCTTTATGCATGGCGATAGAACTGATAATGTTTGGAGGTGTTTCTGTTCTTCATCTCAACCTCCTTTCCACAGGCAGATGATGAAGGGCAGTACATAAAAAGGGTAAAAAATGATCGAGCTCTGCATTTAGTAGAACTGAAGAGCAGAATTGAAGAAAATAGAGTCACAGATTCTACAAAAATGCGTGAGTTGGAAGATCAAATACAAGCCAGTTTATTTACCATTCGGGCTTCAGATGACAGAAGAAGATTTTTGTTCCACCAATCTTCAGATGAGGGCCAGCAAATTATTGCTGTAATACATTTGATGGATTTTTTAAAGTTTACATTGCCTCATCTTTGTTTGCACTGTAGCAATAACTAAACTCAAACCACTCCAACAGGACAAATGGATCCATACTCTTCGCTTGCTGATTGATGAAAGGGGTCCTTGGTCTGCTAATCCTTTCCCGAATGGCATAGTTGCACATTGGAAACTTGATAAGTCCGAGGATGCATGGCGCAGGAGACAAAAGTTGAGACAAAATTACCATTTTGATGAAAAGCTTTGTCAACCCTCCGTTCCATCTAGAGATACGGCACTTCCTTCTGGTAGTGACGGTAAAACAAGTGTGGGGGCTCGTAACATGGACAAATTGAAAAAAATATCCCTGAAAGGAATTAAGAGAATTATGGACGAATCAGATCCAAGCGAAAATGACAATGAGGCTGATTCGAGCCATGAAAAGCTCTCAGAGATTAAGGATCCATCACAGAGACAGTACCTAGAGGCATCACAAGATAACCGTGACACAGCACTTAGAGAAGACTATCCCTCCACTAGTGAATCAGAGAACAAAGAGGTATGAAGCATGGAGCTTTGACCATGCTAAGGTGTGCTATTGATGATGTCTCAATACTTTGCAGGTGCTGATGGCTATCCCTTGTGTTCTTGTGACGCCTAAAAGGAAAATAGCTGGGCGTTTGGCTATTACTAGAAATTTGTTGCATTTCTTTGGCGAGTTTTTGGTGGAAGGTACCGCAGGATCTGCAACTCTTAAAGCCTTATCTTCTTCTGGAAATTTTGACCCTCGAATACATGCATTATCTGGAGAACCATCCGGGGATGCCGCACCAAAGTTGCCTTCACGATCCGATTTGGTTACAGAAAAATCCAGACTCATTGAGAATCCTTATCTAAATGAAGAAAATAATAATGGAAAATCTCCTAGAAGTGTGAAACGCCATCGTTGGTGGAACTCATGTAAGGTAAATATATCTTGCTCTAGTTTTTTTACCCAACTTCTGATTTATAGTAACCTTTTGATTTATAACTTACTGGCTACTTTTTGTTTCTTATCCTAGATTAAAGCTGTCCACTGGACTCGATATTTGTTGAGATATACTGCAATAGAGATCTTTTTTGTTAACTCAGTCGCTCCAATATTCTTGAACTTCGCATCGCAAAAGGTTGCAAAAGATGTTGGGAATTTGATAGTAGTTGCCCGGAATGAAACTATGTTTGCTAGGGGACATCGGGACAAAACAGGATTTATTTCATTTGTTGATAGACGTCTGGCTCAAGAGATGGCTGAAGCTGCCAGAGAACGTTGGAAGAGAAGAGAGATAACGAACTTTGAATATCTCATGATTCTTAATACTCTCTCTGGAAGGTCATACAATGATCTTACCCAGTATCCCGTGTTTCCATGGATATTGGCGGATTATTCTTCTGAGACGCTTGATTTAAACAAGTCATCCACTTACAGAGACTTGTCGAAGCCTGTTGGGGCACTTGATGCAAAACGGTTTGAGGTTAGTCGAGACTAATTATCTCACTGATGTATGTTTCCTTTGTCCTGAGTGTTTCCTTGTTATGCCCTGCTTGAATTATCAGGTGTTCGAGGATAGGTATCATAATTTTGTGGATCCAGATATTCCCAGGTAATCTTCATGATTGTAATATGTAACATCTAATTTGAGTTGGATGGTTATAAAATTACAGTATGGTTGCTCTGCTTTGTTGGACAGTTTCTATTACGGCTCTCATTACTCGAGCATGGGAATTGTACTCTTTTACTTGCTTAGATTAGAACCATTTACTGCACTGCATCGAAGCCTACAGGTTTGCCATTAACATTACTGTATTTCTTTTGAGAATACTTGTTAAGCATAGGTAAGTCTCTGATATTAGTATCCGATAATGTTTTGCGTACTGTAGCCCCCAGTTCTCCATTTTGCAAAATGTATCTTATTCGTTTAAGTTGATGGATTTAAGGTGGTTTATTTTGTTTGTCAATTATCACTGATCTACTTTAAACAGGGTGGTAAATTCGACCATGCGGACCGACTTTTCCAAAGCATTGAAGGAACTTACCGAAACTGTCTTTCCAATACAAGCGATGTAAAAGAATTGATTCCTGAATTCTTTTACATGCCAGAGTTATTAATCAATTCAAATTCTTATCATTTTGGAGTGAAACAAGATGGAGAACCAATAGGCGATGTTTGTCTCCCTACTTGGGCCAAGGTAATTGGCACATTACAGGATTAGTTCACCGTGACCTAGATACATGAATATCGTTGGACTCTCTCTTGGCTTTGTTTAGATTTGCAGTTAGGATAATTATTTGAAAATTTACCTAAGTCCAAGAAAATGACAACTGGCAAAACAATTGAGATGATTGATATCTCACACTCGTGTCCGAATTTCTTCTTTTTATTCCCCATTACATAGCAAGGATGGGCCACTCAATCTATTTGAACGTTGAGTCATGCACATCTTTCGTTTTCTTAATTTTATCGTGAGGCACAAATAATAATTCCATTATGTCTTAACCTCTTATGTATTGAGTAACGATCTGGCAATTTTTTTGCTCATCCATAGATCCAAATTCTTTCAGGGTTCCCCAGAAGAATTTATTAGTAGAAACCGAGAGGCACTTGAAAGTGAGTATGTCAGCTCAAACCTTCACCATTGGATTGATTTGGTCTTTGGTTACAAACAACGGGGAAAACCAGCTTCTGAGGTTACTACAATGCAATGGTTCAACATTTTTTTGTCGCTTTAATTTAATAAGTTGCCTTAATATTTTGACATATTCTTTGCAGGCTGCAAACATATTTTATTATCTGACTTATGAAGGTGCAGTTAACTTGGACGATATGGAAGATGAACTCCAAAGGTCAGCCATAGAAGACCAAATCGCTAACTTTGGTCAGACCCCAATTCAACTGTTTAAAAAGAAACACCCTAGAAGAGGCCCACCTATCCCTATTGCTCATCTTCTGCAGTTTTCTCCCAACTCTATAAACTTAACGTCTGTTGCAAAAACAAGCAATTCTGACGTGGCAGTGATGTATGTTACTGTGTTGGACTCGTATGTTGTTACTGTGAACCAAAATTTTTCAATGTCTATAAAGATATGGTTGACCACACAACTGGAATCTGGTGGAAACCTCACGTTCTCTAGCTCCCAGGTACAATTTTTTTTGTATTTCATCTTTTATCCCAGTTGCGCACTTTCCAAGATTCATGAACCATAATACGTATTTCATTTCATATTGAACAAAGATATTAAAATATTTACTGTAAGTCACTAAATTAAGTTCTCCATTTTATGCTATGGTCAAGATTTAGGGTGAATGTGAAAAAGCTATTTGTTTTGTGTGTGTTTTCCCAGACTTTTTATTAAAAAACATACCAATGCGAAACAGTCATTTAGACTTAAAAGTTCAGTGACAATTGTTCTGACTTAACATTTTTCTGTAGGATCTCTTTTTTGGGATTGGTTCAGATGTACTCCCCCCTTGTAGAATTGGAAGTCCTTTGGCTGATGGGTTCGAGCTTGGATCAGAATGCTTTGAAACACTGCAGACACCATCTGATAACTTTCTGATCTCATGTGGCAGTTGGGACAACAGTTTCCAGGTCACATCCCTCAGTAATGGAAAAATCGTCCAAAGTGTTAGACATCATAAAGACGTTGTCAGTTGTGTTGCAGGTATGGATCTCAAATTAGCACATAATTTGATTCATGATTCAAATTGGTGCATTATGATATCTTGTTTTCCAAAATTTCATTTTTGTGAAGTCATGATTGATTGCCTTAATTTCTTTTGATGTTTTGAAGTATTTAGATACCACAGTAGTTGAGGTGCCCACTGGCATCTGTGTGTTGATTTTATGCTCTGTTTGATATCCCAAAACAGTGAAATGTTATGCTGCAGAAGGTCAAATGACTGAGTTTTAATATTTTCTCTTCAGACACATAAGCGTCAGCTAATACCACTTTTGACGAACGTATAGTATAGTATATGAGTTGTGGCATCACATGCATGAAGTTCTCGTGAAGATTGAAGGGAAAAGGCCTTTACCTTCGATTTACGCTGGAAAGTGATTCATAGATCGTTTCTCTTTTATATAGAGTACACGCTGTCCATTTATGATATGATTAAATAGATTACCACTTTCAGATGATAGATATTATTAGGAAATCATCCATCACGTCCTGAATCCAGCATGAGTGCAGTCGCAAAATTGTTTGCTGACAATTGTTTCTTCATCATCCCCATTTTTATTATGCTGCAATGTTGCAGTGACGGCTGACGGAAGCATCCTTGCTACTGGAAGCTATGACACAACCGTAATGATATGGGAGATCATTCATGCCCGAGGCACAGAGAAAAGGTCTCGTAGCACTCGCCCCGAATCTGCTTTGAAAGACTGCGTCGTTGCCGATACTCCATCTCACATTCTCTGTGGACACGATGACGTCATCACGTGTCTTTACGCAAGCGCAGAACTCGACGTCGTAATAAGCGCTTCGAAAGATGGCACTTGCATCATCCATTCCCTGCAAACGGGAAGATACGTAAGGTCCATTCAGCATCCAGGGAACAGACCATTGTCCAAGCTAGTTGCTTCTCGCCATGGACGCATCGTCTTGTATGCATCAGATGATCTGAGATTGCACCTCTTTTCCGTCAATGGGAGGCACATATCCTCTGCTGAGTCGAGCGGGCGACTGAGCTGCCTTGAGTTGAGTAGGTGCGGCGAGTTCTTGATCTGCGCGGGCGAGCAGGACGGAAGCATTGTTGTCCGTTCGATGAACTCTCTTGAGATGATTACAAAGTATTCTGGGATTGGAAAGTCTGTTACCTCGTTAACTGTGACCCCCGAAGAGTGCTTCGTTGCTGGGACCAAAGACGGCAGCCTACTCGTCTATTCCATTGAAAATAAAACGGGGTTTCGGAGGAGTTCAAAATCAAGAATGTACTACAAGACATGATATTATTGGGTATGTTTTGCGAGTTCACTTAGGATTTGGATGCAGATGGCGAGCTGCTGCTGCGCTGGATGATGAAGACACTCCTTGATGATATCAATAACCAACATATACTGTAATTTTTATTATAAAGGGTTTGGTATAAATAACTAGCAGGCAGTAGTAATAGCTGATGGTTTAGACAACTTTAAGCCTCAATACAGAAAGTCGTGTGTAAAATCAATCAACCTAAGAAAACATGGTCGCCGTATGCCTTGGCAACATTCTATCGCAGTTAAAGTAGATACATACAACCATCTCCATCTATATCGATCTCTGCATCATGATGAGACACTGTTCCATCACCATTAGCAGCATCTAAACGCTTGTCCTATGTTCGTCTTGTGGTTGGTTTCAATTTGCAACTACCAAGGACTGCCAAGAATGAAGGGAAAAATATATTATCGTACCGCTGCTAACTGATGATTATGTGTCTGGCTAGCTTTGTGATTGGGTCATTTATTTTTTTTTCCTTATGCTAATGGAATGGAATAGTAGTGACAGCATGCGAAAAATCAAAGGTGACTGTTCTAAGATTAAACTTGGCAGCGTTTAGGAAGATTCATAGAAGATCTGTGTGGGTGGGCCCGATTTAACGACGCCGGCTCCGAAACAGCACAACGTGGTGATAGCGGAATGCGTGTTTTGATCCGAGCGGCGTAGGGTGGCGAATTTTTTATTTTTAATATCTAAATTCGACCTAACGCCATTCGGCTTCTCGCGAGGGCCCGAGATACTGCCCTAAGCCTCTGGTGACCACGATTAATTCGAATTACTAAAATCCTAATTTAATTCGAATTTATTCGAATTGATAATTTAATCCAAACTAATCGAATAAAGAGGCAGACAGCTGTTTTTTGACTATTTGATGACCGAAACGATTTTCGATCGATACCAAAATTTTCATAATAATTTACACTTCCCGACGTTCGCTCGATGGGTCATTCGAATCATTCCGATGTCGTCTGTTATTTTTCGCAAAATCAAATCAGTGGTTCGAAATTATCAATTCGAGTAAAGCGGCAGTCTGCCGTCTTTCGACTGTTTAATGAACGAAACTATTTCCGATCGATATCAAATTTTTCAGAATAAATTCTACACATCCCGACATTCTCAACAAGTGGTGTTTCGAATCATTCCGATGTGGGATGACCGAAACTAAGTGTTTCGACTATAATGTAATCTTCTGATCTTACCTCTGCCGAGGTCCCATTCGTCTGGACAGCCTTATATAAAAAAATATGTGTTGGGGATTTGAACTCACGAAGCTATGACTACGCAACCACTGGAGAAAGTCCGAAAGAACAATCATGGATGGGTTTCACGCAAATGCTCTTACGTTGTCTGTAGTTGAAAAATCACTGTTTCAGTTTTCATCCCTGGAAATTCAGAAAACGCACCGCTCGGCCATGGCAGTAGCTAACGTCTCTCTAAGGAGCTTCTCTCTCCTTTCACTCCGTTCACAAGTACCCTCAACCCATTCTTCTCAGATATCCATACACAGCCTTCAAACCCACATGTATACAAAGTCCAGAAAAACTAGGGGTAACCCGAAAAAATTCAACTATTTTGTCTTAGAGCAGTTCTAATCTTCTTTGCTTTTGTTTTGATTTCTTTTTCGACATTTTTGTAGGCGTGTTTGCTGGCAGTGTTAGTTCAACTGAAGCAGAGGTTGAAGTTGCTGATGGTTACACCGTAACCCAATTCTGCGATAAGATAATCGACGTCTTCTTAAACGAGAAGCCTAAGACAAAGGATTGGAAAAGGTACATGATTTTCAGAGAAGAGTGGAGGAAACACAGAGCCAAGTTTTACAATCGTTGTAAAACAAGGGCCGAAGCAGAGACAGATCCGTCATTGAAGGATAAACTGAATGACTTGTACAGGAAAGTGAGGAAGGTAACGATAATACCCAATTGATTGTTTCTTCTAATGAATGCGTAGTTAATATAGTTGATTTTGACCTTTTAAAGGATGTATGTAGTTAATAAGCTGTAGACTCTTCGCTTTCGCAGTTCAGTACTTGTACAATTTGGTGGTCGTTGTTCAAATACATTGAAATGATTGTTGAAGATAGATAGGTTCCATAAAGGATCGATATTCTTACAGATCGATGAAGATATGGAAAAGCACGATGAACTTCTCAAAAAGATTCAAGACAGCCCACGGGACATAAATGCAATTGTGGCAAAGCAGCGTGGTGATTTTACGGGGGACTTCTTTCGTTATCTAACACTGCTTTCAGAAACTTACGACAGCTTAGAGGATCGGGACAGTATGTGATGTTCATCTTTCAGATACTTCAGTTCTTACATAATCAATGTTCGCAAATAGACGGTTTTCCTAACAATCGTTCATGTCTGATGGGTGGAATTGGAATGTCTTTGAATTACTCAGCAAGAGATTTTTTGTTTTTTTTATGAATAGCAATATCTCGTCTGGGAGCAAGATGCCTATCAGCAGTCAGTGCCTTCGATAACACACTCGATATTGTGGGTAGCTTAGAAAATGCTCAGACTAAGTTTGACGACATCCTTGACTCGCCTTCAATAGATGTAGCTTGTGAGAAGATCAAAAGTATGGCAAAGGCTAATGAACTCGATTCTTCTTTGATTTTATTGATCAATGGTGCTTGGGCATCTGCAAAGGAGTCTGCCACCATGAAAAATGAGGTTAATGGCGTCTTACTTAGGCGATAGTTGTCATAATCTTCTCCTTTTTCGTATATGATCTCATATGGGGATTTGGTGATTGTGTAATCTTCGACCAGGTAAAGGATATAATGTACAAACTATACAAGACAACACAGAGCAGTTTAAGGAGTATAATGCCGAAAGAAATCAAGCTACTGAAGCATTTGCTGAACATCACAGACCCCGAGGAACGTTTCTCAGCACTAGCCAGTTCGTTTTCCCCAGGTGATGAATCCGAAATCAAAGAAGCCAATGCTACTACATACACGTAAGAGTAATTTCTAATGCACCTAACGTTACTTACATTTGAGGGATAGAGAGAGTTTGATATGCATTTCTATTCTATTTAATATTTTCCAGAACACCAAAGGAGCTGCACAAGTGGATCAAGATCATGCTAGACGCATACCATCTGAACAAAGAGGAGACAGATATTCGAGAAGCTAGAAAAATGAATCATCCAATTGTTATACAGAGGCTCTTCATTCTTAAAGACACCATTGAGGATGAGTACTTGGAGAAGAATACAACAACACCACCACCAGCAGCAGAAACAGTAACAGATCAAACCGATACTGCGATCCACTCAGATGAGTAGTAGTAGTAGTAGTAGCAGTAGTTAGTTAGTTGTTGTTGGCTAGTTAGTGGATGAGTGAAGAATGGCAAAAATCTGAACGAAATGAAAGCACGTTGTTCCCATCGACGACTTACACATGGCAATGTTATTGCATATAATATAATCTTGCTGCTTCATACTTTTGCGTGATTGTATCTGTGTTGGTTAAAGATATTTTCATTATGAGGACTGATCAACTGGGCTAGCTGCCCTTTTATTAATCAAGACTGGATCGGTGGAACTGTAACTGATTCGTCGCGTACATTGTTTGGTTTCGTTTGCAGTTTCGAATCGTCGATCTATTTAGCCCTAATTTCACCCAAACCAGAGAATGGTCCTCCATATTTGGTCTTTTCGCTTGGTGATGCGGATAAATGCGAAAAACATGTTTCAGTAAGTATTTGACTGAAGATGAAAGTGGTCAAAATTCCCAACACTACCAAGAGTTGGAAACAAGAGAAGAGACATATCTGTTACCTCATTTTCTTCCATTTTCTTTTTAGTAGAGTTTGAATACTACCTTGAGACGAAAATACCTAGTAAACTCTATTGACCGGTTAAAATGTGATCGAATATGTCAAAAGAACCAACACTGAATGATTTTGCAAAGATTAAAAACAAAAACGGCACATTATAAATATAAGCACAATTAGTGAAAATTTGGAATAATTTATAACACCAAAATTTACCATTTACTCGTAAATAATTGATACTCGTAAACTCCGAGAATGAACTGTATATTTCGTTAGAAGGGCTTGAAGCAACATATTTAGTTGTTTATAATTGATCGATCTCATTACATCTACTCGTGGAATACACTACAAGTTATGGAGTTGCTCTGTCCAAGTGATATAGCGAAAAAAAAAGAAAGTACTACCAAATCAATCCTAAATTTCTAATAATACTCTTAGACAAGCTCGAATATATCAGCAAGTCACAATCTTTGATACCAACTGAACCATCTTTTCCGGGTCTCATTCTTAGGAATTAACGTGATTCGATCCGCATTGGAAACAGCCCATTTACTAAAATCGGGAGAAGAAACGAGTTCTTCAAGAGCTCTCCGTGTCGAACCCTTTGTGAAATCATCCCATTCCTCTTTCGTGAATTTCCTTCGATTGGGAGTTTCATGGTACGTGGAATAGAATGTCTCAGTGGGAACTTGCAAGAATATATACGCTAGTCAAGAATCACATTTATCAAATCGAGGGGGAAAAACAAGTATATACACAAACCTGGGACGACAGGTCTCGAAGCAGTTGATTTATTGGAAGGCAGAGATTCTCGTCCACGGATTTCTGCTCTGGTAAGATATCTGCCATTATATTTGCGTTATGGAGACACGTATAAAAAAATGTTTCTTTTCGAACGAGAAATACGTTCAAAATTCAAATACAATTATGACACACAGCGGTAGGTGATGAAGGCGTTTAGAATGCTTTTGACCAATGAGTATGCATACAGAAAAACTGCGTTACCTGTAAGCACGAGTAAGAGCGTTTGAATGGATGAATATGTTCATGGACGACGAAATAATGATTCCACCAATCAAAGCTTCTGCAGCCAATAAGGGGTCCACAGAGCTCTGTAGCATATTTATTTGCAGTTTGTCTCATCAGTTATAGCACCCAAATGAGACATTTGACTTGGTTATTAGTAAAATAAAAACCTGAAGGATGAGCAGAGAAGCAATAATTCGAATAGACCAAGCCACGAAGTTAGATGTATAGGAATCAATGGATCCATCCTCTGTGAGCACAAGTTTGCGTACTGCCCAGAAACCGAGCCCAGCACCAGAGACTGCGAGGAATGCCAGAAGAAACAATGCCACCTGCAACAAATTGAAACTGTTATTCATACATGCAGCAGATTACAAGTTGTCTGATCTGATACATTGATTTTGATCATCCAATCATACAACAAACTGTTGTTATGTGGAGTATAACAAAACTGTGCAATGTAAATTTATGTGTGTATATACATCTAAGTAGGAATGATTTGAAAAACAATAATGGGTAATAAAAACAATCGCTGGTATATATATATATATATATATATATATATATATATATATATAGATAGATAGATAGATAGAGAGAGAGAGAGAGAGAGAGAGAGAGAGAGAGAGACATTAAGCGGTCACAATTCCAGTACAGGTGGTTCCAAGCTTTGAACCGGAACCCCAACCCGCCGAACACCACTAATTATGAGAGAAAGAACGAATATCAGTAAAAAGAAACTTACATACAGGATCGTAGATGTCCTCGGGAAGTCCGATTTCAATAAGAAGGGACTTGAATAATCTTGGTATGTAGCGAAGTAGAAAAGATCCAACGCCAACCTGAGCGATAACATAATTGAGAGGAGGCAAAGAAAGAAAAGAAAATGCTGCTACAACATGTCAAGAACACATACAAAACATGAGTATATGAATATCCCGAGCGAGCTCTTGCGACCTGTTGGAAGAACTTTCATCCCCTGTCAGAAATGCGATAAAGTTCATCAATGGGCAATGAAAAATAAAATCTCAAGACAATTTGTAAAAGAGATCTCATAAGCCAAGACTTACCTGGAATAGGACAATCAATATCAGCAGAAGTACACCTAAGGACATTGCACTGCTGTAGTAGAAGGCCAAAGACTGGCTGAGAAATGAAGCCAGACACAGAAACAAAATCCCCAAAACCAGGAACACAGCCCGATACCAAAAAAATTCTGCAATCACCCAATAAAAGTGGATTGAATTGAGGAAAATGCGGGGTATCAGAGCATATAAAGAGACAAAATGTGGTTTATAGTCACAGACCTTCACCCAGAAAAACTTGAAGTTCTTCCGAATAAGACATTCCCATTCGTATATCTAAAATTTCATTGTAGAATGGAGACATTGATTTGACCCATAACCCATCAGTAAGCTTCTCCCATTTGTCCATCGGGCACATCCCTATTCCTAGAGAGGTATTCCTGTGCATTCCACCAGACAAGCAACCCCTTCAAAACTAAACAAAGTAAAAGATATACCTCTATGATTATAAAGGAATAGAAAAGCGCCAGCCATGAAGTGTGCAACTCAAGACAAAGCAGACTCTTCAACCTTATATGGCATAAGATATACATAGTAGTAACAGCCTCACATTAAACCCCACTAACTCACTCACCTGTGAAGACAGACCTGAACATTTGGTGGACGGCCCTTTGGGTTTTCATCGGAGACTTCCACTTTCACAGAATTGGCAAACCTTTTCCAGTGTTCGATTCTAGATAGCCCATGGATATGGACTCTCGCGCACTTCACCTTAGTTCCTGGCTTCAAACCAGGAGATCCTCCAACTACAATGTTCGGGGTTATTTCCAATGACTTGGGCTCCGACAAAACTGCAGAATCAGAACAATAACAACAAATTATTAGCGACGGCGCATTTTGTGGTTACACTACACACTTCTCCAAAGCTGCCTTGAGTCATGAACATTCCTCAGCATTTTTAAATCTTTAGCGCCGAAATACTCACAATTGTCATTGATTTTGTTAAATTGAGGGTTCCAACCTAAAACCAATTGGTGTTAGGTGGAGAGGCCTCTTTGATTTATATACTGAGCCGGGTGATATTAATTTCCCGATGTGAGACAGAAATTCTCAACACGCCCCCTCACGTGTGGCATGATTCAAAGCCTAACACGTGGACATATGAAATCGGGTGACGGTGAGTGAAATATGCGTGATAACACGCAGATCGAACCCGCTCTGATACCATGTTAAATTGAGGGTTCCAACCTAAAACCAATTGGTGTTAGGTGGAGAGGCCTCTTTGATTTATATACTGAGCCGGGTGATATTAATTTCCCGATGTGGGACAGAAATTCTCAACAGATTTCCTCAATTCGTACTCTACAACGGCCAAGAATATTACACCACGGATTCAATTTTCATCGAAAAGAATTGACATTCTCAAAGGGTATTAAAACAATTAACATAAACGCTAACCATCGACCAGCAGAATGTTGAGTAGAAAAAGAAAAGGCGAAGAAATCTATCTAACTTCTCTAGAACTAAAATGAAACAAGTCATCCAAATTCAACCACACCAAAACAACATTATGTTGGATTGGTTCAGCCAAAAAAGTGTATTCCAAACTTTGAGATTCACCTAATGATAACTCCGAAGCCGTGCCTGGAGAGGTTAAGAGAGTAGATAGTAGGAGAAAAAACCAAAGCGTGACGGTCCGTGGAAGACTTGATGGGCTCATCGCTTTCAAACTTCAGATACGATGGTCTTATTTTGGGAAGTGTTAGGGTTTATTAATTCTGAAGATTCAAAATTTGAAATGGAGGATGATTCTCAATGAAGCATATTTGTGAAATTAGGCTACTGTGCTGTGGATAATCTGATCTCGGTAGAAGGTATCCATCCGTTCGGGATGTTGGTGTCCTTCGAATCAAAATTTTGGACACGAACCCGAAAGTGTTATTCATCGAATCTTCAGACACAAAGCGGTGGTAATCATGTGTCCCACAATTTTCATTTGTAACAATTTGTAAAATTAAATTTAAAATGACCTATATGATTATCGAAAAATATAAGACATCGATATCAAATTGATCGTCACAAAACAAGGAATAAATTGGATTTATTTATTTATCTTTATCATATAAAGCACAAGAAATAAGGTTGATTTTGTTTAATATAGGATTAAAAAATTAATATTCTTAGCTTTTATGAAAGCAATAATAAAACATGTTATACAGTCTCACAGTCGTGCTTACAAAATACAGTCTGATAGCTGTGCATCGTACAGTCTTACAATGTTTAAGTAGTAGTTGTGCAGTCTTACAATGTTTAAGTAGTGCAGTTTCGTAGTCGTGCATAACCCTTATAAACCCCTCACGGTCAACAGTGTCTAGCGCACGATGACTATCCTGAATTACCAACAACGACTTATTAACTGGACCATAAATTTCATTCTTATCCAACTTAAATCGAACGACATCGAGTTAAAATTCAAACTAACAACGGTGGGTAGCAACTTGAACAAATAATGATTAAATCATTACGATTAGGTAATAGTTAATATGCCTTGAACAACGTAGATCTAGGCAACGTCTTGAACGGCCAGCTTCGCAACGATGGGGAAGCAGCTGTGGCAGAGCTCGAGCAACGAAATTAGACCATGAACGGCGAAATCGGGTAACAATGGGGAGATCCAGGGGTGTGAGTGATGTTGGAGGGTCACAGCGCTGGTCTATCGCGGCGGAGTCGGCAGCGGAGCAAGGTGGCGGCAAGTGATAACGATGGGAAGAGGAAGAGATGAAAGAAAAAGAAGTGGGGAAGGAGAGATACGGCGCTAATGAAATCGGGATGTCGCGACCGTTAGACCACCTCTAACAGAAAAACTCATTCACAAACTCAAAAACATTCCCAAATTCAAAATTGAGTAATTCTTCTCCAACCGTAAATCACTTCTCAAACTCAAAAGGCCATTATTGTAATATACTCTTCTACCGAATTTTTATAACATTACCCATATAATTTACAACTTTACAAATTAGACCACACTATGATTTTAACTTCGATTACAATTCCTAAAATTGATAAGACACTCAATATTTCTTCATATAAAAAACATAAAAGAATATTTATTAATAACACGAGCCCTTTTAGATATTTTTATACGGGTACTTTAATACTTAAAACATATGTATTGCTATTTTTAAACATTAAAATAAGATTTTGGAAAATTCTATTTCAAAACGCATATTTGCATTTAAAACAGGAGAAAGAAGATGAAAAAGGATATGTACTTTTACTCCACTTTGGGGTTTTGGGTCCCGGTGGGGATGCTCTTAAACGCGTCGTCGCATCTATTAAGCGTGGAAATCTTTGTATGGGCCAAAAGCGTATGCCCATAACCACGACGAGCCCAAAGAACGAACATAAGGCTAAAACCTCGCATGTATTAGACGCCTCGCCGCATCCTGTGAAACGCGAAGTCGCATTGTTTAGCACTTTTTGTCAAATTTTGTTAACTGTTCCCACAACAGCCCTATTTTATCTAGGATTAGTAAAACCAGTTTAATTACAGAATCCTATATGAGATGTAAAATATGCAGCACTAGCCACGTGCAGTTTGAATTATTTTATTTAGGCCATTGTCAAATGTTTTGAAACAAAGTAGATTGTACTTCAAAAATTTTGAGATCCATTTAAAACGTAGATTTCCCTTTCCCTAGCACAATTTTACGTGATTGGAAAAACGAAGTGTCCCGAAAATGATTCGTATCCTTGAGATTTCTTATTTTTTTAATATTTCTTTTTAGGCAAAATTATAAAATTAGGTCACTAACTATACAAGTTTTCGTTTTTGGGTCACTATGTTTTATAATTGCAAAAGTAGATCACTAACTTTTCATGTGAAAATAATTTTGGGTCATTTTTCAATTTTAGGTCACTAAGATATATTCTTTCGATTTTGGGTCACTATGTTTAGATGTTTTCAATTTTGGGTCACTCATTTGGTATTAATGTTATAAACATTGTGACCCAAAATTGAAAACATCTAAACATAGTGACCCAAAATCGAAAAAATATATTTTTAGTGACTTAAAATTGAAAAATGACCCAAAATTGTTTTCACATAAAAAGTTAGTGACTTACTTTTGCAATTATCAAACATAGTGACCCAAAAACGAAAACATGTATACTTAGTGACCTAATTTTATAATTTCCCATTTCTTTTTATAACACAATAAAGAGATCACGAGTCAACTCCACCACGTTCGAGCCGCCGCCAGTGCCACGCCATTTATTACCATTCTTTCCGTTTTTATTTTCATGAATCCGAGCAAGCATATTCAATCAAAAGAGTATAAAATAAAAAATCTAAAACTATACTCGCTCGCCAAAACAAACCCGTTTTCTACGATCCTTCCAAGTAATTCACATGCTTTCTTGAAATGTGCTTGTTTTCATTTGGAAAAAATATGATGCATAGCTTTATATGAGAAAAGTTAGAAAATTCAAATGGATCTTTTGTTAATTGAAAATGTGAGATCTTATCCCAATCTGTTAGCAGATGTGTCGATAGAGTTTGTTTCTGCTAGCTGTCGGTTTCTTCAATCACGTAAAGTGCAAGAAAATATTGCACACCGTCTCTCTGTCTCTCTCTCTCTCCTCAAAAGTACCACAAAAACACGTCTTTTTTTCTTTCTTTTGGGTTATGCCTATATAAATCATCACTCCCTCCCAATCATTAAGACATATTTTCGTAGGTGTCCTGAGAGAAAAGTTTATCAGATGGATTTTACATACAGACCGTACAATGACCCAGAAATTGAAGTACTGATGGAAAGAATACATCCACCGAGGTTTGAGTTCATTCATTAATATCAATATTTTATTTCTTGTAATTAAGCATATGTTCTTGTGGTTTTTTCCGTCATCGCAGGGTTTGTATTGACAACGATACCCATCCAGATTGTACTCTTGTAAAGGTACGGTTGCTTTCAAAGGAGACGACAGACGTTCAAGTTTTGTATATGTTGTTATATCCTTTTATATAATCCCAAATGATTGTCGTTATATTCTAATTAATTACGTTTATTTTTCTTCGTGGCGATGATGTGAGGTTGACAGCGCGAACAAACAAGGGATGCTTCTTGAAATGGTCCAAGTTCTCACCGATCTTGACCTCCTAATTTCCAAATCATACATTTCTTCAGACGGTGGCTGGGTGATGGATGGTAATAAAATAACTAACAAAATCGTCCTCACGGATGTAAAAATTTACCTACCATTAATGAATTCATTATTGATTTTCTGATTATGCATAAATGAAATGTTTTCGACAGTTTTCCACGTGACGGATCAGGGGCGGCACAAGGTGACCGATGAAAGCCTCATACATTACATTCAAGAAGTTGGTTCGTTATACCCTTTCCGTTATAAATAAACTGTGTTAAAAGGGTGCGTTTGGAGTGCGGATACCAAACTCACCCTAAGAAAGAAGAAGTGAATAACTAATTAACATTGATTGAAGGGAATCAGCGCGATTAGGAGAGTATCGAAGGACGAGCCGGCATGGCCGAGAATGCCTCCAGAAGCTCGGCCCGGGCACGTAGTGAGCGGACACATGGCGATAGAGATGACGGGAATAGACCGCCCGGGGATGATGTCGGAGATGACGGCCGTCCTAACAGAGCTCAGGTGCCGTGTCTCGGCAGCCGTTGCTTGGACGCACAAGTCCCGAGTGGCTTGCATCATATACATAGAGTCGTCGTCCATGGATCCGTGCAGGGCGGCTGAGGTCCAAGCCCATCTCGAGAACGTGGCCGAGGCACATCACTACGGGGACGAGAGATGGAGCGTTAGGCTGTCTGGCCGAACCACCCACCCCGAGAGGCGACTCCACCAACTC
Organism: Craterostigma plantagineum; assembly: GCA_027422505.1. Lineage (NCBI taxonomy): Eukaryota > Viridiplantae > Streptophyta > Magnoliopsida > Lamiales > Linderniaceae > Craterostigma > Craterostigma plantagineum. Next base: position 108,216 of record JAPQWV010000201.1, on the reverse strand, counting down.
ATGGCAGCCGATTATTGTTGCGACTGTGACCATAATAATAACAATAATAATAATTGTAAGGTCGACGATGGTGATTTTGATGATGATATGGTTGGCGGAGTAGGAGGAGGAAGAGGAGACTACTACTACAGTCATAATCATCTGGTGGGGGGTGTTATCGTAAAAAAGCAACAACAACAAAAACAACAACAGCAGATTGACAGGGGAACTCGTACTCATCCTCCACAAGTGAGGATAGGGTATTGTAGAGAGAAGGAGTACTCTGTGATTACTGTGAGGAGTAGGGATCGACCCAAGCTGTTGTTCGACACGGTTTGCACAATGACCGATATGGATTATGTCGTCTATCATGCCTCCATTACTTCCACTGGATCCACGGCTTACCAGGTACTTACCCTATTTGTAAGTTGTAGTGAAGTGCTATAAATTTTACATAAACGTAAAATGCCGTCATTGTTAGGAGTATTACGTGAAGCATAAGGACGGGCATCCAATAGAGACGGAAGGGGAGAAGCATAAGGTGATCCAATGCTTGGTCGCGGCCATAGAAAGAAGAGCTTCACACGTACGAAAACCAACATTTACTTATATATATTTATGTCGTTGTGTAATTAATGAATCGATGTTTCCAATAATAGGGATTGAGAGTAGATATATGCGCCCGTGACAGAGATGGGCTATTGTCGGAGATCACTCGGGTTTTTCGGGAGAATGGTTTGTCGATATCTAGGGTCGAGATTGGTACTCGCGGTGATAAAGCGGTAGGAACGTTCTATGTAAAGGACACGTCTGGGCAGAAAGTGAATGTGGATATGCTCGAAAAAGTAAGGCATGAGATTGGAGGCGACATTATTAATGTTATCCAAGACGAGGAGCTTCTGCCTTCGACGAAGACCTTGAGAACGTTTAAGAGCAGCAGCGGCAACAACAGTGGTGGTGGAGTCAAGGAGGAGGAGAGGCCAAGATTTTCGCTGGGGACATTGTTATGGTCACATATAGAAAGGCTTTCGGGAAACTTTTGACCTGTAAAATGGTGAAAAGATGCCCCTTAGATTGAGTGGCGCTGGGCTCGTTACTTGAACATGTTCTTCAGCTCAACGTATAATAATAAATAGTTGCACTGGAATGATAGGAAGGATATATAGGCTGATGATGGTTAAATATATTACCTTATATCGTTTGACTCGAGTACCTTTACAAAAGATAAAGAGGTAATTCGTTATCGGTCCCTTTTGGGTTTTAAATTGGGGAAATTCATTATTAGTACCTTTCGAAATTTGAAATCCCTGTTCAGTACCCCTAGCGAAAATTATTCCTTTTCAGTATTCATCTGCAAAAAAGTTGTGTGTGTGATAACACAAACAGTGAGAATATACCATTTTCCTGAAATTAAATTGGATAGCATACCAACTGTTTTGATTATTATACCAACTATTATTTTAATTATACTAACTGTTATCATTATTATACCAACGGGTATATTGTACAACTCTGCTTGGTATAATTATCAAAAACAGATGGTATAATTTCTACAATTTCTGGTATAATTTCAAAATCAGTTGGTATAAATGTCCAATTTCGCTGTATAAAATTACACTAACGTTAACTGGTATAATAATAAAAACAGGGTATAATTTCTACAATTTCTGGTATAATTTCAAAATCAGTTGGTATAAATATCCAATTTTTCCGCTGTATAAAATTATAATAATGTTATTTACTGGTACGATAACCAAAACAGATGGTATGATTTCTATAGTTTCTGCTATAATTTCAAAATCAGTTGGTATAAATATCCAATTACGCTGTATAAAATTATAATAACGTTATTTACTGATACGATAACCAAAACAAATAGTATAATTTCTATAATTTCTGATATAATTTTAAAATCAATTGGTATAACGTCCAATTTGAAATGTGAGACAAAGGTATTTTCGACCTTTTAACCCTGAAAAGACCTTTTTAGGTACTGAACAGGAAGAAATTTTCAAAGGTACTGAACAGGAAGAAATAATTCGTGGGGTACTTAAGAGGAATTTTGAAACTTGAAAGGGACTGATAAGGAATTAACCCTATAATGAATGATGAATGGTATATGTACACTTATCTCCCATACAAAAAAGAGTAACATATAAAAACCGCTGCTGCATCCATCAATTACTGAAGAGGAGCTGCTAATGCTGCAACTACTAACTATTAGCATGATTCAATTAGAAGTGGAACGAGGTAAGACAGAAACAAACCTTATCTGCCTCCCTCTCAACTTGGCTCGCTGGCTGGTTAAGTATTTGCCCAACTCTTATGCTCCTATAAGTAACATGTATATATATATTATCAATACCAAACCAAAACTGGATCTTTGATTCTGTCTCCTCTTTTTGGATATTATCATATCATAAGCCTAACGTTTTCTGGGCATAACCATGCTTCAGTCGATCGATCAACTTCTCCTTGATTTTTCTCTTCTTGTCCATTTTAAGCCTGTAACGGTATTCTCGTTCTCTTTCATATATGCCTTGCCAGTAAACCTCACCCGTTAAAGGCCAGAGCCAAGGTCTATAAGGATGGTCGTCGTCATCTGCTGCTTCTGCAAGGTCTTCATCCATACTCTTCAATAAGGTTGAGTTGAAGAATTTCGCCCACATCAACTCCTTACGTTGTTCGATAGGGTGTTGTTCTTGTAACTGACCAGATTGAGGGCTCACGTAAACCATCTTCCTCCCACTGTGGTAGGCCCACACGTTCACCACCGCCTCCAAAATTCTACAGTAGCAATGCTGCTTCTGTTGGTCGAAGAAACCATACGTGAGAGAGAGAGAGAGAGAGAGAGAGAGAGAGAGAGAGAGAGAGATTTTTAAGTAGGCAATTGCTCACACCTCATGGGACGAAAAGCCTAGCGAACAACTCAATGACAAGTTGGAGTGTAAAAAATGAAGAGAGTCCACAAACATCCTGGGAATTTCCGTTTTGTGGTCAGATCCAATAAATTAAAATTATGGAAATTATTTATGCACGGTCGTAAAAGAAACAAAAAAATGTACTCAGCTAAGCAATTACCTGGCAAACATTGTGAACTCCAAAAAAGAAGGGGTAGGCATCACCCAACTGTGAAGCGCCGCCCAGTGTCCTCCATCTTCAGCCATAGGAGGAAGGGCTTCTATATTTGAAGGCAGTCCGTACATTCGACGGAATGCATCTTCAAAGGCTGTTCTGAAAATTTGAGATAAAAGTAATCTATTTTTTGAGTTACTCAACAAGGCCTATAGAAACAATTATAATGGTCATTTCAAACAAACCATATGAGCTTAATATGTGGGCATCCCCATGGAAAAACATCAGTGTTTTAGTACGTTTAGAAGGCTCCATAATAGACATTTCAAATATATCGATGAACTGAAAAACGACCATATGATCGGCGTGACTCACCTGCACATTCCAGCATTCATAATATCACAGGTCGACCAAAAAGTTAACCGATCATTGTTTCTAGCAATTCCACCATTCATATCCAAAGATGTCCAAAAGTACATAACATCTCCTTTAGGGTTCTCCTGTATCGTCTTCTCTAAAGCCTCTTCAGCCTTTTTGGATAAGGAAACCTGAGATGGACAAAATGAAACATCTTTAGATCATAGTTAAGAATCAAACGACAATCATGCATTTGAAATTCTACCTCCGAATACTATGATTAACACTAAAGCATAGTTTTCCCGACAATTAAATACAAACCTTCCTCCCAGCAGCACGCCACGATTGAAATCCTATCCAAGGCCGCTTGTGAATATCGTCAATGCTGTTAGCAATTGCAAACATCCCTCCAGTCTCACACAAGATATTGCGATAATAGGTATTATTCAATATGGGAAGTCGGCTAACGGCATCCACATCATCTGACTTCAATCTTCTTGCCTTTGAAGACTGAGGGAAAAACATTTTAGCATTCAAATCCCATATTTAAAGCATAAAAAGAGATGATCAATCGAATACATCTAGAAGTGGTCACGGTAAGTACCCTTGAATCAACTAAAGAAGCTATCTGTGGAATCGATTACAGAGAAGACGAAACAGATCCCACTAAATGAATAAAATGGTCCAGGAGAGACTTACAAGACTTAAACCACGGTACAATGAACCATGGTGTAGGAATGGCCAACCCCCAGCACCACTGTAAATCTCATAAATGCATATCGGCTGCCCAGTTCTTTCTAGTTCACCTTCATCCCTCTCATTAGTTTCAAACTTCAGTTTATCAGATTTCTTAGCATTTTTATAGATTTCATCCCATTCGCCCAAGGGTTTCTCCATTCGCTCCTCAATCTACAGCGCAGAAAAGAAAAGAAAGAGGATTCAATGAAAGAATTAACCAAAAAGGTGGGGTAGGACGATGGAGGTGGTTAATATTTGACGTACCTCCTCTCTTTCTGATATCTCGGCTTCCTCTTCTCTTTCCACGTCCATCAAAATATCCCAGTCCAGCATAGTTGGGACATCCTCTTCGAGATAATTTCCGTTACTATGGGACATGTTATTTAGTGAAATGTTAATGAACTCTGTCATTTCAACCTCAAGGTCATGAACTACGCCAGAATTTACGCCAAAAGAACCGCCTAGATCCAGATTTTCCAAGTTAATTGAAACCTGATCAGCTTCCCCTTTGAAGTGATTCCACTCCCAAATGCTATGGTTCAAATCAGCAGCACTACCTGGTAACAATACATCTGATGGAAAATCAACAAGGTTCTCCACCAGTTTTGCATAACCAGAGATGCATTCTGAAGCAAACATGTTCTTGGCATGCAACCTTCCAGAGGATGCTATGGTATGTGCATATCTTGATAAGCGCCCTTCATCAATCAGAAGAGAGAAAGCATTTTGCAGAGCTTCAGGGTCATTTTTGGGGAAGATTAGCCCGTGAACTCCATCAACAACCTGTCATTTCAGGGGACGAAGATAAAAAATTTTCCGATGATCTATCTCTTTTGAGAAAATGTGGAGGGCTTACATATTTTTTTATGACATGATTATCCGAGGCAACAATAGGAATACCGAAAGACATGGCTCTTGTCAGTAACATAGGGAATTCCTGCTCGTCTTGGGAAGAGGCATACAGAGCTATGTCAGCCATCAATATCATGCCATCTACATCTCCACTTATCCCATAATGCTTTAAAGATCCTTCATTTAGTCTCAAGCGAATAGTAGCATCCTACACAGAGAAACAGTTTAATGTTTATGTAATCATCTCAATCATGGATTATAAAACCTTCACGAAATTAACAACTACTTGTCTCACATGAGTTTAGATCCATTTCCCTAGACTGTCATGAAAAACAATTTAGACACGGAATATTAACTAAAATTCACAATCAGAATTTGCCATTTGGCAAGTTAAGCTATAGAATCAGCATTATGATATGCAATAAACTACACAATCATAATTCATATTACACGCAAGCCATCAGTACAGCATCTAAGAACCACACACGTATAGAATAGATGAAGCAGAGTAGCTTAAATACCATTCAGAATTCCTATTTACAGTTAAGAGGAATCACTCAAATTTGAACTTCAAATTTGTTTGACTAAACAATCATTTGAAAGCAATTTGCTCCAGTTCATACCTGTAAAGCATCACTGTAATCATTACTGGAATTTCCACTTAGAAAGATAAACTTGGATGAGAACCCAACAGCTCCACGTCCGGCATACTTGAGGAGTAAAGATTCTAGATCACGCATTGCCACAGCATAATCCCAAGCTAGCTCAGAGTAGAATAACGAGCTGCCAAAGACTACAATCAGCAGGTCATCATCGCCAAAATGATTTTCCTTTCTCAGCTGGGATCTGGAATGAGTCTTACTATAGCTTTCTGCAGCCCAAACATCCACTGGTGATCCAGGAATCACAAAGAAGTTTCCACTGTCAAGCAGACTATATAACATCTGATACAACAAATGGTACAATAAATAACTGAGAACATGCCTGTTTCCAGCACTTCAATCAGATCTATACGCATAATAGAATTACAATAACGAGCAACTTACTGGAAAAGAGAAGTCCGGAAATATTACAACATCGGCCCTGCTAAAGGCACTTTTCCAATTGGAAATGAGGTGATCCCATGCCATGTCTTTATACAGCTGTAAGCGATTGCCAAGAGTATCCTCCTGGATAATCCATATGAGTTTCACAGAGCAGAATGGCTCTTGCATGAGGCTGCATCGGTATAAAACTCACAAATCATAGCAATAAAATAACAAATTAAAAAAGATGATACTGTAGAAACAATATATGCTTAAAAGGCGGTGGACAAAAAGGAATGTTAATGGTGGTAAGGGTTTTCATTAGTTGTGCTCTATTGAGGTTCAGAGAACCTCTCATCTTATGGGATCATGATAATGTATCGAAGATTGAGCAGCATAGGTTAAAGCACTATTGAACGCTCTTCCAAAACAAATTTATATGGTTATGGATAGAAAGCGAGTATAAACTTGGTATTAAAATGAACTAATAAATCCGATTTGGGGCAAACGAAAATAAAGTGGCACATTAAGTAAAATTCAAATTTCAAATTGAATTATTTCAAGAATTTAGGTCTTGTGGCAGTCACCAAACATGATATATGCAGAAGAAGGAGCTGTGTCACAAACAGAAAAGTTATACAATGAAAAGCAACCGGAAATGACAGAAGCATAGCACCTGATAAGATGGGAAGCAAAATAACCTAACAACAAAGCACTTTCATTGCATATATCGAAAAGTAATAGAACTCCAGAATGTTTGGGACTTCTGATGTACCTGGAAATGGCAATTTTTGATTCGAGAGAGTCAACAATGACACCTTCAAATCTGCAAATATGAGAGAGAATCACTCTTACTCACATCAAGCTCGCTATAATAGTAGTAAATTCGCCAATACAGAGTAGTAATCATAAGGATCCCGATTAAACATAAATAAGTAGACGAGTGGACGTACATTGACCAATCAATATATTTATATCTTTCAGGAGCTACAATTGAGACATGACCTACAAGTTCTCTCCAGGTGGCTAGTGCACCACCGTCTGCAAGGGCATATATCTGTACCATATAAAGCAATAGGATTAAAAGTTTTAAACTGTTATGCATTATGAAAACAACATTTCGGAAATCCATATCAGTAGCTTTCCCATAAGCAATAGGACACGAGCCCAATGTCTCTAGCACAAACTAGTTCTCTATTAAATATCAACAACCAAATTATATTGGTTAAAATTTGTTTTGGGTGACAATAAAATTAATGTACAGGCACAAACAACACATATCTCGTCAGACGTCAACTTTCAGGCCTTGAGCAGTACCAACTGAAACTGATTGAATATGAGGCTAGAAGATTGTGAGAAAGTTCCCGGACTTCCAATTTATATTCCAGTGTATGCATGAGTAACTAAAGCATAATGCAAGCACATGCGTGCCGAACATTTGAGATATTGGAAAATCACACCAGGATAAACAAACTTCAAAATCTTTGATTTAGGAGTCTAATAAAAAAAGAAGGAAAATGGTCCTACTGATTTCGTTGACAAAAATCATTAACATGAATATAAAAAGTTCCAATCTTCCAGAGGGTATTGATGGTGTCACTTGTCAGTAGAAAATTTCACTGGGCTACGAGGGAAAGCAAAATACGTATCATTTAAAAATTTAAGGTAGCATACATTCAATTCTGCACACGTAAAATCATTGTCAACAAAGATGTTAGGCATAATAGTTATCCACCAATATCTATATATATTCAAAAGAATACCTTAACATCATAGCCGAGATCTTTGATATTCTTCATGACAGAATACAGCACCAATGTAGAAGCATCTTTCATCGTGTTACCTAAGATCTTACGTTTACAAAAATAAAGGGAAAATTAAAGATTGAACAAATATTAACTTACACATGCTTGCATGTATCTGAAAAAGAAAAAGAAAATCATGTGAACAGTTCCAACAAGATGCTGCACTGGTGCAAACAAAAACAAAAAGAAATGTGATTAACACTGCATTTATCAACAAATCTTAGCCTAACCAGAAGATCATGATATCTTTTAGAAGATTAAGTCACTATCCAAGAGACCCTAATCTTTTGGGCATTTCATTGTCTGTAACCTGGGCATTGGCCAACAGGACGTTCATGTTCAATAAAAACTATAAATAACCATCCATCTGTAACAGTTTGACAGACTATAACACCAATGATAGTCAGATCGATAGCTTATAAAATTTGATAGAGTAAGGCTAACCCATTTTCATATGTCTATAGAAATACGTGAGTGCAAAAGATGAATCTAATGCTACACATAAGAGAATATAATTAATCAAGAAACTTAGTTTTTATTTATTTAAAGTTTTGGCACCTCCAAGTTTCAACCAACAATTAAATTATACGGCTTCCGTCACATTAACATTAAAACCCGGATTTAATCAAACATGAATACATATTCATTCATGACAGCACAATCATAGATACTGGAATTCCAACATTTAAGCAATATGGAAGTGGTGAAACAAATACTTAAGACCTTTAATGTAATTTTGATCTAGTACACAATTGATCTAGCTCTCCAACTGATCACATAATTACTTCAGTTCAAAAAATAGCTTATGCAATTTATAATCTCTCAACGCCTAAGCTAGATAAAAGATTAATAGGTTATATTGCATAGCACCAACGGAAGCATCAAAGAGAAGCGCAATACTATCTCATTTAAATATCAAGCCTAATAATATAAACCAGCAGATCAATGAACAATATTTAGTTAAACAGTGCAGTGACAACGTACACATCAACATTCCCATGTTCCCACTTATTTATGGGTTCTTTAAATCCTACGATATGTTCTTTCCATCTAGATTGTTTTACCCTGAAAACACTGAAACGAGCCTGTCCGCTAAGGCAACAGTAAAGGCCCGAACTGCCAGATACAGGAATCAAAGAAAGGGAAGTTATGACTCACCAAAGCAATCCTGGGAGATTGGATGCCAATTCTCGGTTGTCTCCTTAACTTATCAAGCCGACTATCATTCGTCATAATATTTCTAAATCCCATAGGTGGCTCAAATCTCAATGAGCTTCCCAGTTCTAACCCATCTTTCGCTGACGAAATCCTCCACGGCCATCTCACGTTCTCCCCGCTTCTAAAAACCGACGTGATCGAGCTCTGAAGCACGATAGACGCGAAAGAAAACGCAGAGATCAGCAGCAATGCAAACAGGTAGAACCACGATTTGCTCGATCGGAACGTGGAGATCGATAGTCTCCGTCGGTGGTAGTGCGATCGAGAGGTTTTCTGTGGATACCACGCAGCTTTGCGGGATGACGGAGTGTTCACACTTGCGGTGGTATTACTGGTGTTGCGCTTGAAGGGGAAACGGTCGCGGATCGATCGGAACGGGGACGTGACGTCGCCAGAGGCGGAATCAGGTAACATTGATCGACGGATTGGTTGAATGATGGTATAATTTGCTCAATTTCCTAACTGAGTACGAAGTTGGACGATGCTGAGCTTTTTTCAGTTGGCGTGGAGGAGTGTGATGAGACGGTGATTGGGAACGCGGTGACTAAGGTTGGTTTTAGTTTAGGTATTACAGAGCTCGCTTGGTCTCAGTCCCCCCATCTCCGCAGATTTGACTTTTCACGTTATAAATTGGACAAAAAGTTAGTATTATTAGGCAAAGAGCTATTTTAACCATCGATGTATAGGGTTAGGGGAGCAAGATGAACTGTCGTGAGCTAGGTGACTCGGCCCCTAAAGATCCGCTCGACTTAACTAAAGCTCGAGCTCATAAGTTCGGCTCGACTCGACTAGACTAAAGCTCGGCTCGAGCTGGAGCTCAACCATAAGAATTCGAAAGCTCGCGAACGGGCTCACAGGTATTTTCAAATTTTTTATAATTTGTAACCTTTTATTGATTTTTTTTATTTTTATTAATAAAAAGCTCGAGCTCGAGTTCAAGCTCATCAAGGTGTAAATGAGCCCGAGCTCGGAGCTGAAAAGTTCGAGCCCATAAAATGAGCCGAGTTCAGGTCATTTACAACCCTATTTGGCATGAGCATTTCTGGTCCTCATGTTCCGAGTTGCAAATTTTATTCCCCAGCATTTCTGATTTTGGACAGTGTTGGCCACCGATTAACTTAACTGCTAATTTAGACCGAACGTAACAAGTGAGAGCATATAACCTCCCTACTCAACTTAAAACCTGATAACTCACCTTCTTCTTCGACTTAAACGAAAATAAGCATCATTACACATCACATTTTGGGGATGATTTACGACCTTGAAGCTGAGTTAAATGTGATGTGTAATGATTTCACGTGTGTTTAAGTCGAATAAGAATTCGTCACACGACGTTTGTGGCTAAATAAAGTTTTTCCGTCCTCAATTGCGGATGGGTCTTACTAATGAAGACATATTTTTTATGTATCGAATGAATTCGTGCTTCCACCACCAAATCGAAAATTTCGTTAAGAAACCGATTCAATATTGACTTCAACGGACGAACAAGGTGAAAGCGTCTGAATTTGATCATATTTCGTAATAGTAAATGTATATTACTGATTTTAAACATGGGATGACGAAGTATCTTGACGCAATCGAAGATTGAAAAGTTTGCAAAATAACTAGCTTGTCAATCACAAACTGATAACTGAGTACCATTTAATAGAAATTATACATATTACCTTCAATTTCGACTGGAGACATGGTTCGGTCTACCAAGAATTTACATAATTTGCGTCGAAAGATTTCGGGAAAAACTAATCGAAAGTCGTAGTTTTCGGAACGTAATATCATGAAAACCCTCGACAATACAATGAAGATAATTTGTGCATGGTTCGGTGGTGGTTTAACCGAATGTAATATACGTTCATTCGTGGAATCTCACGTTCAGTCAATAACATTTAAGGATCCTTAGATTCGTCGCATGTGGCCTGCTTAGGGTTGGGTGGTGATGGCGGACGGAAATAATATATATGGAAAATCGTTCGGTTTACTTAAGAAAATTGTTATCCTGATAGCACTTTAATAGTCATTCAGTCAAACCTATTGTTAAGTAATAACAAGTAAGTATAACAGAATAACATTCGATGCAACATCCATAACAAAACAAGGGTTGTCGATACTTCGTTTTACTGATAGTTTGTAAGGGTATTTTGGTCAGAGGTCTTATTTTGTAGATGAAAGTCAGAATGAGTTCTAAGCAACTTTTATACTGACATGGCCTGAAACCATCAGAAAACTTAAAATAGTGTTTGATAAGAAAAGGCCCCATATAAATAAGGGTTAATTATGATTTATGCCCCATTTTCATATTTTTATTGAAGTTAAGGCTCTATTCAAGTTTGTTTTAGTGATAAGGACCTACACTTTGAAGACATTAGAGAAAAAGACCTAATTCATGCGCATTTACCCTTTATATCTATCGAAATTACTCTATTATGCCATCATCTTCTGCAGGCAACGAAATCCAAATCTAGTTGGACTGCAAGCTGTAGTTATTGATGTTCATGACCGAATATGTTGAAAATTTCGTCAATATGATCTTGGGAATTGATAATTTTGGGAAATTTTGTGACATTAACTTTCAAAACGAATATCAGGATCATATATAACAAAAAATAGATATTGTAGCAGAAGTAACACATGTCGTGTAATATAGAACAAATGTTACCACTGGAGTACCACATCATTGAAACCGAATATTTCTTGTCAATACCATATTTTGTGCACAAGAAATGAATTGCGAGCAATTATCAAAAGTGGCCAACGACACTCAAAAATAAGTGAAAACTACAGAAATATCGGTATTATTGACAGAATAAGGTTAAATTGATCTCATTCTCATCGGTATTAGTAATAGAGAAAAGTGTTGAAGTTGATAACGAAATAATACCTCAAACCCAATTTAAATATCTCGGGGAAAATTCTTTATTTTAATGATCGAATATTGTGAAATTGACTCAATTTGTTCATTGGTCCTAGTAATCAACGAAAATTATTGACGTTAGTCATGAAATAACGAAGAATATTGATGCGACGCAAGATTGAAACTTTGCTAATTAATGTTACTGAGTAACACTACATGCAATAAAAATAACACATGTGTCGTTGGAGATAACCCTAAACCCTAAAGTAAAAAAAATTGTAGGTAACAGATAAGCCACTATAGGTAACAATTGGACACTTACTTGTAACACTTACAACCGTACTAGTACCACTATTTCAGAAAAAATTTTAAGAACCAGCCACTATTCGACCATTCTAGCTCATATTTAACCCGTTCGATTTGCTACACGGTTTTTAAACAAAATTCCTTACAGATCTTAGATCTTACTTCATCAATATTTGAATAAATCCTACATGACACATCGAAATTTGGTTAGTTGAAGGGATATTCAAAATTTTGGTGCTTGTTTGAGTGAAAAAACGGAGTCCGATCATCCAAAAAAGGGAAGTCGATAACATGTCACAACCGCGGAGTAACATAATAACACTTTAAAATAACACTTGTGTTTTCTAAAACAATATATTATAATTGTGTAACAGAAAACTATCGTAAAATACCTTTTCATAAAACCCTTTAAGGATATTTTCGTCAAAACATTGTGTTGGTCCTTTTTCCCTAAATTTAAGAAAAACTGAATCATTTAAATTAAGGGGTCTTTACACGTAAGTATCTATTTGGATAAAAAATTGTAATTTGGCACCCTGCCAGAATTTTTTTATATGTAGCTACCTAACAGAATAAATTTTTTGCACATAGGTACCCGATCCTGGAAGTACACCATACAACACATTTGGGTACCCTATATCAACACATTTGGGTACCATATATAAAAGAAAAAGGTACGACGTATGCTATATTTAGGTACGCCCTATGTAACACACATGTATGCCGTATGTACGACGTATGATATATTTAGGTACCCTATAGCAACGTGTTATGGTACACAATATACACACAGGAAGGTACGACATGACTAAAGAAACTGGTAAAAATTAAATCGGGTACCTATCTATAAAATTTTCTGACATGAATGCCTATGTGTAAAAATTTATCCAATTAGATATTTTTCTATAGATTCACCTTAAATTAATTATGATACTGATAGGGCTGAAACTAAGGGGCTTAACAGAAATTGCCCCTATAAATAAGGGTTAATTCCTTATCAGACCCAATCAACGTTTCAACTTCCTCTTAAATACCCCTCGAATTATATCTTCCTTATAAGTACCCATTTGAAATTTTATTCCTGTTCAGTACCTAAAAAACCCTTTTCAGCATTAAATGGACGAAAATACCCCTGTCTCACATATTCAAAAAAGTTGAATAATTATTTTCACGTGAATTATACCCAAAAAATAGTTATTATACCAATAAAATTAGACATTGTACCGGAAAATGTTGAAATTATACCATATGTTTTCGTTATTATACCAGTAAATAGCGTTATTATAAATTATTATAATTACAGCGAAATTGGAGATAATTATACCAACTGATTTTGAAATTATACCAGAAACTGTAGAAATTATACCACATGTTTTGGTTATTATACCAGTAAATAACGTTATTTGAATTTTAGACAGTGAAATTGGACGATATGCGAACTGATTTTGAAATTATACCAGAAACTGTAGAAATTATACCAACTGTTGACGTAATTATACCAACAAAATTGTACACTATATCATTTGGTATAATAATGATAACAGTTGGTATAATTAGAATAACAGTTGGTATAATTATCAAAACAGTTGGTATGATGTCCAATTTAAATAGCGTTATTAAAATTTACAGCGAAATTGGATGTTATACCAATTGATTTTGATATTATACCAGAAATTGTAGAAATTATACCACATGTTTTGGTTATTATACTATTATTTGAATTTTATACAGTGAAATTGGACGATATGCGAACTGATTTTGAAATTATACCAGAAATTGTAGAAATTATACCAATCGTTGACCTAATTATACCAACAAAATTGTACACTATATCATTTGGTATAATAATGATAACAGTTGGTATGATTAGAATAACAGTTGGTATAATGGTCAAAACAGTTGGTATGATGTCCAATTTAATATCAGGAAATGATATTTCCGTCCGTTCACTATTTAGGGGTATTAAACACACAACCTTTTGCAGATGGGTACTTAACAGGAAGAATTTTTCGTAGGGATACTGATAAAGTTTAGTTTCTGACAGGGTCTGATAAGGAATTTACCCTATAAAATAACCCATTTAACGGTAAGTGTCAAAACCTAAACGGGCGTATCTGATACACGTACAGAAGATGCCACCAGTCTTGACCAAATCCCAAGACCACTCTCACGTGGTCCGACGTGGACCATTTTTGTCTGACGTGGTGCATAATGACGTGGTTTCTGATATAGTATAATACGTCTATTATGAATTTAAAATATTTTCCAGAGCAACGACTATAAGTTCTGAACAACCTAACTTAGAAATATAATATACTAGTAACTGGCACCCAGAACACATCGATGAGGTCTATTAAATATAACTGACAAATAGGTTCCAATTTTTGGTCTAATTGATACACCAAATTGGAATTAAAGAGCAGTTTTTAAATGGTGCTCTCCATTAATAAATAGTATAGATATTACGAAGAAAGTACCTCGAGCCCGACATATGTGAGATTCTCATTGCTTAATTAGCATAAAATGATTCGTTTCCCGATGATAATGACATATTGTGATACTAATAGATATAATAACAGATGCACCTAGAGCGGTCAACTGGGCCCGCGGTCCGCGGACCCGCCCAGCCCCGCCAACCGAGCGGGTAAGCCCGCGGCGGGTGAGGGCTTTGGCTGGGCGGGCCCGCCGCCCGCCAGAATAATAAAAAATAATTATATTATTTTTAATATAATATTACAAATATACAATAATAATTGATACTTAATAACATAAATAGATTAATATTAAAATAGTTTGTTAAATTAGATATATTTTCCAACTTGAATTCTTCAATATTTTTTATTTTTTTCCTATTTTTATAATAGTTTTTCCTATTTTATTATTTTTTTCTTACTTTTCCTATTTATTTTTTCTTATTTTATTTTTTTTTAAAAAAAATTGGCAGGCCCGCTACCCGCCTGCAGGCGGGGCAGGCTTGCTCGCGCCCGTCCCGCCAGTGGCGGGCTTTGGCGGGCTACGGGGTGGCCCGTCCCACTGGCCCGCTTTGACAGTACTACCGTACGCCACGTTAATTATATTTTTAAAAATTGAGAATTACCAAGTATTGGAGATAAATTTCTAGGGAATATATAAAGAAAATAAATTAATACAATCAAACCAACCCGCTCCTCCATTTCTTTACCGAGTAACTTCATGTCATCTTTAACGCTATAAATTAAACTATCCGTTACAGTCGCACTCATTCAAAATCGCATCTCTCGTTCACAACACAAACCTTTCCTGTCCGACAACATTTCACTCGACTGTACAACGCTCTCTCTGTGCCCTCGACAAAGGAACAATTCACGGAAGATATCGAAACAAGAAAATTGAAAAGAAGTTTCAAAATATATCCCAAAAATAGTTAGCGTTCACCAGCAATGGCCGAGGCTAATCAGAGCAGCAGCTGCAGCAGAAAACTCATCGTCCAAGTGTGCAACGCCAAGAACTTGATGCCCAAGGACGGCCAAGGCACGGCGAGCTCGTACGCAATCGTTGACTTCGACGGTCAACGTCGTCGGACGAAGACCATCTTTCGAGATCTGAACCCTCAATGGGACGAGATCCTCGAGTTCTCAATCCACGACGTCGTTTCCATGGTTGAGGAGACTTTAGAGCTCAACCTCTACAACGATAAGAAGAGCAATAAGCGGAGCACCTTTCTCGGAAAAGTCAAGATCTCTGGGTCAACGTTCTTCAAATTGGGCGATAACGGCGCTAATGACGTGCCGTTGGTGTACTATCCTCTGGAGAAGAGGAGCGTCTTCTCTCAGATCAAAGGTGAGATTGGATTGAAGGTTTGGTACGTAGACGAAGAGCCCAACAAATCGATTCCATCGCCCAAGAAGAAGAACGAAGCTCCTTCGACTACCGGGTCAGAGGAGAAGGAAGCGGTGGAAGAAAACCGTAGCACGGATGAGAAGAAAGAAGATGAAAAGAAAGAAGAGGAGAAGAAGAAGAAAGAAGAAGATGCTGCGGCGGCGAAGGATAACGATAATAAGATAGAGGAGCCAAAGACTGAAGTGAAAAATGATAAAAAGGCGCCGCCCTCATCACAAGAGAAGACCAAAAAAGAACCCACCGCCACTAAGCAAAAAGAAGAACAAGAACAGGCTCCTCCCATAGCTCAACAGAAGCTGTCCCAGGTACGAGACTCTGAGAATTTCGCTGTTAATGATGTTGAGACAAAGCTGTTTAAGAGGATCATTTCCTCTCCCGAGCGAAGATCGATTGCCTACGATCTGGTCGATCAAATGCCGTTCCTCTACATTCGTGTCGTGAAGGCTAAAACATCATGCGACGATGAATTGCAAGCAAAGATCGTAATCGGTACTCAATGCGTCCACTCTAGGCTGGCCAAGGGCAAAGAATGGGACGAGGTCTTTGCATTCGATAGGGAGAGCCTCAACTCGACCTCGCTCGAGGTCTCAACATGGGCTCATAAGAAAGACGGCTCGAAGGGTGATGACGCTAGTACTACTGATTGTCTAGGCACGGTGTCCTTCGATCTCCAAGAAGTCCCAAAGCGTGTGCCGCCCGACAGTCCCTTGGCTCCTCAATGGTACTGCCTCGAGAATGATAGTAGCGGTGGCTGTTTGACGGGGAACGATGTAATGGTATCCGTGTGGTTCGGGACCCAAGCAGACGAGGCTTTTCAAGAAGCTTGGCAGTCAGATTCCGGCGGGTTGATACCCGAGACTCGGGCGAAGGTTTACCTGTCTCCAAAACTGTGGTACTTGCGGCTAACAGTCATCCAAACCCAGGATCTGCAGCTCGGGCCCGAACCCGAACCCAAAGCTCGGCCCACCTCGGAGTTATACGTGAAGGCCCAGCTCGGAGCCCAGGTGTTCAAGACGAGCCGAACCTACGTTGGATCCTCGAACCCCACGTGGAACGAGGATCTCATCTTTGTAGCCGCCGAGCCGTTCGAGCCCTTTCTGACCATCACGGTGGAGAACGCCAACAACGGAATCTCCTCCGTGGGGTTCGTGAAGGTGCAGATGAATACGGTTGACAAGCGTGCGGACGATAAGTCAGAAGCAAAGTCTCGGTGGTTCAACCTTATCGCCGACGAGGACAAGAAGGCTTACGCGGGCAGGATACACGTCCGCGTTTGCTTGGAAGGCGGCTACCACGTGCTGGACGAGGCGGCTCACCTGACCAGCGACGTTCGGGCCACGGCTAAGCAGCTGACCAAGCCTCCCATAGGAGTCCTCGAGGTTGGGATTCGCGGGGCTTGTAACTTGCTGCCCGTGAAGACTAGGGACAGGACCCGCGGAACCATGGATGCGTACGCCGTGGCTAAGTACGGTCCCAAGTGGGTCAGGACGAGGACCATCCTCGACCGATTCAACCCTAGGTGGAACGAGCAGTACACTTGGGACGTCTACGACCCGTGCACCGTACTCACCATAGGAGTTTTCGACAACGGAAGGCATGAGTCGTCCTCGGGCGTGAAGAAGGATGTTCGGCTGGGCAAAATTCGGGTCCGTCTCTCCACGCTGGACGCCAACCGCGTGTACGTCGGGACGTACCCTTTGATCGTTTTGATTCCTGGAGGAGGAGGAGGAGCTAAGAAGATGGGCGAGATCGAAGTCGCGGTTAGGTTCTCATGCACGTCGTGGATCGGCCTCATTCAAGCCTACGCAAACCCAATGCTGCCGAGGATGCACTACGTTAGGCCCCTCGGCCCGGCCCAGCAGGACATATTGAGGCACAACGCCATGAAGATCGTCACGGCCAAGCTGGCCCGTTCGGAGCCTGCCATGGGTCATGAGGTGGTTCAGTTCATGCTCGACACGGACGTGACCATGTGGAGCATGAGGAGGAGCAAGGCCAACTGGTTTCGAGTCGTCGGGTGCCTGTCGAGGGCTGCGGCCGTTGCCCGATGGCTCGAGGGGGTTCGGACGTGGGCCCACACCCCGACCACGGTGCTCGTGCACTTCTTGCTGCTCGCCGTCGTGCTTTGCCCGCACCTGATACTGCCGACCGCGTTCATGTACGCCTTCTTGATTTTGATCCTCAGGCTTCGGTGCAGGCGGGGCGTGTCGTTCGCGATGGATCCGAGGCTTTCGTACGCGGAGGCGATGGGACCCGACGAGCTTGACGAGGAGTTCGACGGTTTCCCGAGCACGCTTCCGGCGGAGCAGTTGAGGGTGAGGTACGACAGGCTGAGGGCATTGGCAGGTCGGGCGCAGACGCTGTTGGGGGACGTAGCAGCTCAGGGAGAGAGGCTGGAGGCTCTGTTCAACTGGAAGGATCCGAGGGCCACTGGGATCTTCGCGGTCGTGTGTCTCTTTGCTTCCTTGCTTTTCTACGTCGTACCGTTTAAGGCGTTCGTGCTGTCCTTGGGTTTCTACTACCTTAGGCATCCGAGGTTCCGCGACGATATGCCGTCCGTGGCCGTCAACTTTTTCCGGCGACTGCCGCCTCAGTCCGACCGTATACTTTAGTCCGACCTTTTTTATTTTATCGTCTGGTAATTTATTGCAGAAGGACTTATATTTACTGAATGCACTCTCGCGGTGTTCACTTGGTCGCTCGCATACGTTGGATGTGGTGGATTGTTTCGCTTGCAGTCTTTTTTTTGTGAGAATTTAAATAAATTTAATTTTCTTTGGCTGTCTGTGTTGTAGTAGTAGTACGCACCACGGTTTTCAAAACCGGAACGCAGCAGTCGGTTCAAGCCGAAAAACTGCAAATCCGCCTCAAATCCCGTCCGATTCTGGGCCAGTGTAGATTTTAATTTAAAAAAGTAAAAATAAAATCGAAAACGTAATAAATTAATAAATATATAGATTAATAGTCAAATAATTGGTTGTGGCCTAATGGTTAGATTTGTCGCGAAACCAATGTCGTAGTGGAAAACAGGGCTAGTTTTTTTTTTTTTTGTAAATGTGAAATTGGATATTCGAACTTTAGACCGACTAGTATTCGGATTCGGTCCGATTTATTAGAAAATAAATCGAATCGCAAACGATTCGGTTTCTAAAATCGGATATCCGTTTATTCTGATTTCGAAAACCGAATAACGGATCGGAATCCGGTTTCCGAATATTTTTGCTCATCCCATTCATTGTATGTAGTACACATATAAGATTTTGTGTTTGTTTGGTTTGGAGGTTTAATGATTTTAAAAATGGGCTTAAGACTTTTCAGACTGTTTGGTTCGTCGATTAAATACATCCTCACATGCGTGTTTGGTTAGTTGGTTTAATTAGATAAACACATGTGAGAATGTGCGTTTTATTTAAACCCGCCCGCGCAAGGTGAAGTGCGATTTTTTCTCCTTATAAATTGCTATTTTCTTTTCTACTGTGATAAAATTGGTTTTTCATGTACGCACTCTTACAGCCACGAATCAACTCGTCATCTGCTACGCCTCTGCGATTTTCAGGTGACTGTTTAGTTCCATTTTCCTCGTTCGTAAATATTCAATTTTACTTTTCCATTTCGCGACCTGAAATATTACGTCAATGAATTTTTCTTTGGCGCCAACGGATTCATGATTTTTCCTGACCCTTAATCGATTTTAATTTGTCTAAGAATGTCGTATGAAGAAGTTTTATGACTTCCTGACCTGTTGGGGCTAAACAACGAATGCTAGAACCTGATATGTTGTTTGGGCGTAATTAAGAGGACAAATTCTGATGATTGAAGCTCGTAGTCCCCTTGTAATAGAAATTTCGTGTTCATGTCTTTGGTAATGCTGTTAATAGATGACGAGAAATAACACTTTTCTGCCGCAGCAAAATTTCCTATGAAACTAAAAGATATTCGGCAGAAACTATGATGTCTCTTGCTTAAACCACTCATTATTGCTTTTTGTGTCAGATTCTTTCTGAAGTTTGGTGACTTCGTGAAAGGTTTTTTTAATCCTCAAACTACTATATTTTTATGATATTACTGATGACTTGAGCTGCTCTTTATTTTTGGGTCTCATTCCAGCCCTGTTTCATTCCGAAACTACATTCAATGTTTGTTCGTTGCAAGAATTGGTACAAGTACGCCTGAGCAAGGTATCACGTTAGGACGATGGCCTCAGTTTTGCCTACAACTGCAACCGTGTTGTGTATATGTGGAAATACAGTCCCCAAGTTGTCGGTTTCAAAATCTTTGTCTGGAATCAGATACCCTAATGTTGGCCAGTGCATAATCTTGTCGCCCTATTACCACCTTGCGGATTTATATGTATATCAGAAGAACAGGCCTTTGGTTGTTTGCTTTTCTGGTGCTTCTGCTAGGTATTGCTTCTTTGACAAAGCAAAACCTTTACATGAGTTGAGTGCGACTAGTAAATCCCTGCTATACTTCTGACCTTCACTACCCATGTTTAGTTGGAACGTCTTTGTCCTCACTTGTTTAATATTTATCAACTGCAGAGATGATTCTGGAAATTTCCCAGATCCTTGTGGCAATGATGAGAACGATGGGGACAGTGACGAACAGAATGATTATGACTCTGCATTCCCCTCTGAAAGTTTTGGTGATGGAATCGAGATAGAAATAATAAAGACAGGCAAGAACAGTCGCAGAATAGTGTCAAAAGTGCCAATTCGTGCAAGTCTTCAAGCAGTTTGGGACATTTTGACTGATTATGAAAGGCTCGCTGAGTTTATCCCGGGACTTGCTGTTAGCCAGTTGATAGAGAAGGGAGACAATTTCGCTCGTCTCTTTCAGGTTCTAAACATAATCGTTTTTTTCTACAGTTTTCTGAACCAGCAGTCATCTTGAATTGGAAAATGATAACTTACTTACAGAGTACTTGTCACCCTAGTTCTTTTTCATTATGAAAGGAAAATACTATAGCGAAGATGTTATTCATCATTAACAATATGAAACAGTGTATCATACTATATCTTAACAGGAAAAAACTTGTCTCACCAATTCCTGACTTGCACTCAGTAGATGGTGCGTTCCATTTAACAGATCGGTGAGCAGGATTTGGCGCTTGGGCTGAAGTTCAATGCGAAAGGCACGATTGATTGTTTCGAGAGAGATCTTCAGACTCTTCCCTATGGTAAAAAACGCGACATCGATTTCAAAATGGTCGAGGGTGACTTTCAACTCTTTGAAGGAACGTGGTCTGTAGAACAGGTCAGCGTTTTGCTGCATCCCCAATTATTTCTTTAAATTGCGCCTCCTTTTCCCTACATTGTATCTGAAATTTGGGTTTTTCTCAGGAGGCAATGTCGGTGAACGGCGATGATCCAAGTTCTGGTGAAGATTTTTACACAACTCTTACGTACACTGTAAATGTGAAGCCTAAAATGTGGCTGCCAGTGCAGCTTGTTGAGGGTAGACTTTGCAGGGAGATAACGAAGAACCTCTCTTGCATACGAGATGAAGCTGAGAAAGAAATACAGACCAATCCTCTCTTGTAGTTGTTAACTTTTTTGTGTTTACATTGCAGTTATAACTTCTCAACTGAGTTCTTACCAACGGGTTCATGCAACAATCCAATCGTGTACTGAAAACCAATATGCAAAGCAGATTCGTCAGCTCTTGCTGTGTGGGAGTGATAATTGTTTCTGATTCATTTTTTAATGGGACTCTGCCGTATCATTTTTTTTAAGGATTTGTTTTAAGTTTTAAATATATTTTTAAGGACTCGTTATGACACACTAAAGTCCGATCTGGCGAAAATACCCTTACTAAAGACGAGGTAAATGATCTCCCCGCAAATAATGAATGAATGAAGCTGGAGGAGAAGAATTGCTCCTTGTTGGTGGGCGTTGATCTTGTGGTGGGTGATAAAAGGCTGGACCCAACAGAAACCTAATGGAAAAATCAAATGAATATTTTATTGCTCCACAACTTCCTTAAAAATGAACTAAACCTCTTTCTCTGACCAAAACCAGTATGTACAAGACTACAAACAAGTTCTATGCCATTCACTGCATTCAGCAAACTAAACAGACAACATTTGAAACCATAACTACAAATACCAAAAGCAAATACAAACTAAGAAACATGACAACAGCAAGTTTAAAGAAATGAACTTGAAGAGAACATCCGAGCCAGCAGATATGATGCGTCTTCGCTACAAATATCTAGATTCTGGAGCTCGAGTTAAGAGCCACTTCTACAAGCAAGGATAGGTAGGAGCCTTCAAGATTTCTTGGGCAAGGGCGTTCGAGGAAGGATGGAGTTGGCAAGCTCTTCGTTCAACTTAGGCAATGGTGGCATTTGATTCATAATCTCAGGAATATCAATGAAGCTGGCAGTAAACAGTAAAGATTATGACTAAAACAATTAAAGCCCCAGTGCATCACGACAAAGAAGTGTATTGGACTTACTCATTTAAGATTTGAAGGATATTTGTTCGAGCTTGACAAAAGAGATTGATGTTCTCATGAACCTGCATGTAACGTGGAATGGAATATAGTGGTGTTAATGGTAACTCAACCGATCGTAGTTAGCAAATAGGATTGAAGCCATGGAATCACCAAATATAGCTGCTTAAATGCATATTGAAGACAAACTCACATCGAGAATATATATGCGATAACGCAATCAGTACCTTGCAAGCAGAAAAGTTTGCGGAAATTTGATCCAAGACCTGAGCACTTTGCTCAAGAAGCTGACCAGCAGCACCGCCAATAGCTAAAAACACGAGCAAGTTCAGGTGAATCAACAATGGAGATCAAAACCATACCCACAAAAGTTACAGATATCCTCATTTTTATTCACGATTATAATATAAATAGCCAGTATTGGTTTCGTAGAAACTCTGAAATATAATCACGTTTGGTGAGCCTCTCCAATCACAAACTGGGGATAAACACATCATAGCCCCATTTGACTTTAGTAAAACGGCAAACAGGCATTAGCAAGTTACTCATATCAAAAGTTTAAAACGAACTACCGAGATAAAAGTATCAAAAGTAGGAGCCAGAGCCACACAGACCTTTGTATGAGATTCCATCATCGCTGTCAGCTGATATCATTGATTGAGCATAGGAAGGGCCATTGGAATGTGGGGCTGCTTGAGAAGATTTAGGCAGTGAGTCCGTACCTTTTTCCTGATAAACCAGTAGAAAGATAGCTTTTACTCGAGACTAGATTAAGCCGAGATCAACACTTGGGAGATAAAACAATCAACTGTCACGGTCTGACATTTGTAGAAGAAGAAATGCCAATTTTATCCCAAGTATTCACATGGAGAGTTGCATCAGATAGCAATAAAACAAAATTCCATATATACCTTTTTGTCTTTATTCTTCCTTGATGAGTTATGGTCATCTTTCCTCCTCTTTCCATTTTCCTTTTTCTGAAACAGTGAGTGACAAATAAGAATCCAAATCTCAGCAGAAAATATCATATTTGTCAAAGCACGTCATGATTGATACTGGGCTTGTCTCTGTTAAGTCTATCAATACCACTAAATACGACGTATAGCCAACATAAAGAGAGTTCTACAACTGTCTCAAGCATAACCATAAACTAGGCTTATCAGCCTTCCAATATCAGATATAGATTTGTTCGCCTGAGGAATTTCAACAGTCCATTTTCAAGCAATCCTAAAACAAAAGAAAGACAATAGCTCACATTCATCCATCTGCAACGCAGTGCAACATCTCGAACGGTCTTATCTTTCAATGCTTGCGCAATTTTAGCATACCGGACAATGGTGGGATCCGAGGCATATCTGCAAGGAGGATAATCCAATTATCTAGAGAACACGACAGGGGACACATAAAGAACCTGGATCAAAGCAATGCTGCAGAATCATCATCTCTTGGAGCTTAAATACTAGGTCGCCTCTAAGAGCAATCCAAAATTTTATTTAATGGAAATTCTACAATTCACAGATCAATTTCTTAAATGGTCACCACTACTCATCAAGCCCACGCATCCGGCGTCACTGCCTCCAATTTGTAGTTTCCGCACAATAATTATTTGCACTCAATGAACATTCAAAGCATGATAGAAAGAAGCTTCAGAATATCTAGCAACTTCTAAAAACAACATCATCACAAATTAATCATCGATTCGCGAACCAAGTTATGAGCCGTTGATCACAGCCAAAGCCCTCAAAGTTGAAAAATAACACCAATAACAAGGATCCAAGCAAAACAAAAATCCACAAACAAAAAAAAAAGGCATCACCATTCACAACGCATCCGAGAAAGAAAGAGAATCTTCGGACTAACTTGTTCAGCAAATCCTCAAGCGTAGACTGCTCTTCTTGGGTCCAGTCAAGAGAAAGCCCGGGATTGTGTCTCAATGAACTCCGTGTTGGGCCCGACGCCCCCGAATTATCCGTTCCAGCTCCGTTAACTTGCCCCTTTGCGGCGACGCCGCCGTGACCATTCCCGTCGGCTGTGGCCTCGCCGTTAGCACTCGCACCCATCGAACTAAAGAAGCAGTAATTTGGGGGTAAAAGAGCAACAGAATGAAATGAACGAATAAACCCCCAATACTTCAGAACTCTCAAATCTTCGGGGAATTCACTGGTTTGAATCTGACTTTGATTTTCGTAAATAGGTAATCAGCTGAACATAATAACCCCGGGTATGGTTGTTCTTGTTGGGGAAGGAAAAGAAAATCTATACGGAACTCGGACTTAACTTTTGCTCTTATATGCAGCACTGTTTTCTCAAAAAAAATCGTGAAGTCTAGTCTAATACATTAATATATACTTATTTTTCCTTTAAGGATAATTTAATTTAGAAGTTTAATATATGATTTATTTTTAAATACTTATTATATGTGAAAAAAATCATTTGTGAGGATAATAACAAATTACACAATGAAATCGAAATTGGTAACATTACTCGCATTTTGTGTTGTGGCTTGAGTTTGAAATTGATATAACAATAACATCAAGGGCATCATAATTTACGTTTAATTTTGGTAAAATATAGAGGATAAATTCGCGATCGTTTAATTATTTACGTTTCAAAATAATAAAAATGAAGAAGTTACAATATTCTAATCATATGGCGAATCAAGACAAGAAGTTACAACTGGTAAAATCATATGAAATAATAAATTCTTTGCTAAGATCTGTTCTAAAATTAATGTTTTTATCAATATTATTAAATCTTTATGTATTGAAAAGTAATTGAAAATATTAAGTATTATTATTATTATTATATATATATATATATATATTAGAGTATACTAGTTTAGGAGAATCTACAATATTCTACTTTGGCGAACATGCATGTGATTACAGCACCACATCCATATGGAGCCTCGATATTTAAATTTATGACATTCACATATAAGTAACATATTGTGAATCCTGACATAATATTAATGGTTTCTTACCTCCCTACACTACATGTAATCTGGGTATCGAAACTGTAATCATTATACGACATAATATAGTAACAGAAAATAAAATATTCTTTGAATTTCAACAACATAGTTTTACATAATTGGCGAAAATCAATAAAGAATACTTGCCCTGCATTGCTATATAAATAAGGCCGTCTCCTACGTTATTTTTCCATCAAGGGTTTTATCTATACATAACATAATAACATTACTCCTCTCTGGAATTGAGATTCACCTATTTAGTTTATCCTAATGGCTTCTTACTCCAATGTTGCCCGTCTCGCTATACTGCTATTGACCATCACCACCGTTGCACTCTTCGTCATTCCTCCTAATGAATGTAAGTTTATAATTTTACATATATATACATATATCTATATATATAAAACACTTTGTTATGCATACTATGGCGTGAGCACCTTCGTGAGCACCAACCACATTAACACGCCAAATCAGCATGCAATGAGATTTTTTTATTAATCTATAACCTACACATGGGATTAGTGAACCCGTCGGGGATTGATTTGACATGTTGACGTGGCACAAAAAAAATGCCACACAAAAGGTGCCCACGGACGGTGTCACGCAAAGTGAGCACCATAACATTTCTCACTAATTAATTATTTGTATTATTCAGTTGTGGAAGCATTTACGGACAGTGGATGTGAGCTCAAACCTTGCTACAGACTGTCGGGAGATACTTGCTGGTGTTGCTTTTTCGATGAGAGGTGTTTCCTCGACAAGGAGCCATGCAAAGAACATTGCCCTTTGGCCAAACACCATCTTATTAAGGCCTAGATTTTAAATTATTATTTACATATTATATATCCACAACAAAATGTTGTCGCTTTTTTTTTTTATTTGAGTAATAAATGATAATTGGCTCCGTCCATTTTGTTCTAACTTCTATCTCGTTATTCAATGAAATCAACCAAATAATAATCCGACAAAATTCGTATGTACAATAAAGGACACATTTTCAGTTTGATGATAGATAGAGGGCTCACATATACAGAAAGTAAAGTATCCCATTTATTGTTAACTTTTTGTATATAATAACATTAACTCAGAAAAAAGAAACAAAAATAAAAGAATATCTATTTTAAATAAAACATACGCAATGCCTATTTTGTAATTTGACACATGGTAAAGTGCCCATTTTTGTAATTACCTCTACCACGACAACCACTACGACGCTCTCCGATTGCCCTCTTAATTCAGCTAGGGCGATAATCGGGTATTTTCAGATCCACCGGCGAACGGTAGATCTTAGCCGTAGATTCACTTCCAATGGACGATCTCGACGTGTTCGCCGGCCTAGGTACACGTGGCACCGGAAAAGCGAATCCTATGCGTCCCGATCGACGATCCGTCAACAATCCACTCGGATTTGATTACGATTCTATGTTCAGGTCAGCTGAGAAAAATAGTTTTGAGAGTAATGGTTTTAATAAAAAGTCTACGGCTGATAGTAGCAGCGATGGTGGTGATGATTTTCCTGTGTATGATAAGCCGGTCTATGATGATGATATGTTCGAAGGGTTGCCTGGGGTAAAGAGTAGCAAACCGAATGTTGCATCGCCAAAGGAGACTAAGTTTGAGAATGACGTGTTTGGCGATGCGACGGGGAAGAGTGGAACCGAATTTGATGATTTGCCGGGGAATATTGGCAAAAACGTTAAGACTGCTAATGGTAAAGGTGCGACGAGTGCCAAGGGTTTTGATGATTTGTTGCCTGGTCTTGGCAGTGGCAGTTCTGTTGGTAATTTCAGCAGGTAATTGCCTTTGGTTTATTTATTTAATTTTTCCGAGTATTTAGTAGCTCATTGAAGTATGCATCTTTGATGGATTTGAGTTGGAATCCAGTTGGTCACTCGTCTTTGGAGATTTGGTGCCACATTTTCGGGTATTTTATTTCTTCAAATGCCACTTATTGCAATGTTTAGGTATTGCATAGTTACAATATATGCTTTCTGCGGCAGCACATATATTTCTTTTTGGGGTGGTTGTTTGTTCTCGTGCATATACTCATGTAGCAATGTCATTAAGCATTACAGGGCTGCACGCGTTATTGCATCAGAAAAACTTCAGATAATTACTCAATAAGCCATATTTCTGTTTGCATTCTTAGGACAAATGTATTATTTGACAACCACATGCCTATCATATTTTTCCTTTCTTTTTCCCTTTTATCTGGCTCAGACCAATATCAGATTCGAGGTGGGGCTCTGTACCAACTGCTGGTTCAAAGCAGCAGCCAGTCCTTGATGATCCCTTTATGGTATTAGAATCAAATTCAGCCTTTGGTTTAGCATTTGGCGGTACAGATCCGCAAGACAACATCGGCAAGTATAGTATATCCAAAAGTGCAAAGGTTGAAGCTTCATCTGGAAGTGCTGCTGTATTTGATGACTTAGACCCCTTTAATAGCATTGGGAAATCAAGAAATGCATTTTCCCCTCAGAGAAAAACCATCATGAATGATGGAAGCCCTCCAAGGTCCACAACATCTCAATTTGCCAGTACCAGAGAGCCAAAAGGGAATTCATCCAGACATTCAGAGAGCAATATCAGTGATACTGTTCATGTAAACGTGTTTCAAGAACCTCCATTGTTTGATATACCAAATGTTTCAACTGAGTTTCGTAAGTCTTTTAGCCAAAAAGCTACGACTCCTTCACATCATGAGACAGGCGCTCAGGTTAAAACGCCGACATCAGGATCAGCAAATCCATTTGATGATATATGGCTCACTGTGTCAGAGATTCCTCTTTTCACGCAAGTTTCTTCTGCTCCGCCACCGTCGCGTCCTCCTCCTCCCGTGCCTCGAAAATCTTCAAGATTAGAAACTAATGACTATTCTTCAAGTTCGTGGAAAAGGAGTGATGGTCTACAGTACCAAAGCTCGAAGTTGGGTAGACCTGAAGCGAAGGCCCCTCCAGCTTCGGAGTTTGATGAGCTTGAGGAATTTGCCATTGGCAGGTCACATAAAAGTTATGATGGAGATGCCAATGTTCACTCTAGTGTGGATGGTGATGCGTTCTCTGCAGCCGCTGCCTCTGCTGCTGCTATGAAAGATGCTATGGACAAAGCTGAGGCCAAATTCAGGCACGCTAAGGAATTACGTGAAAGAGAATATGCAAAGGCTGCTAGAAGTAAGGAATCTGTGCTGCTAGAAAAAGACGATGAAGCACGGCAAGATAAAGAACTTAGGGAAACCCAGGAGAGACTAGAGCGGGAGCGAAAACAGAAGGAAGAGGAAGAGAGAGAGCAGAGAAGACTTGAGAGGGAGAAGGAGATCAGATTAAGGGAGATCGAGAGGGACAGAGCTAGACAGGCTGTCGAAAGGGCTACAAGGGAAGCTCGTGAAAGAGCTTCCGCTGATGCCCGTTTAAGAGCTGAAAGGTTAGCTGTTGAGAAAGCGAATGCTGAAGCTCGAGAGCGTGCTGAGAGAATAGCCGTTCAGAGGGCCCAAGCTGAAGCCCGTGAAAGGGCTGCTGCTGAAGCCAGAGAGAGAGCAGCGGAGAAGGCTGCTGCAGAAGCAAAGGAAAAGCAAATGCAAGATAAAGCTGATGCTGCTAAAGCCGATGCAGAAGCTAGACGACGAGCTGAGCGTGCCGTTTTTGAAAGAGTTGCTGCAGAGGCTCGTGGAAGAGCTGCCTCTGAAGCTCGAGAACGGGCTGCTGCAGCTACTAAGATGAATCAGCAAACAAAAGATGATGATTTGGAATCTTTTTTCAATATGGGGCGAGCAAGTAGTGCACCAAGAGCACGTACAAGCAACACTGTAAGTGCTAGCATTTATCCAAGTGTGTCAACGGTGTAATCTCTAGCCTCATATCTGTCATGGTAGATTGCCGTTCAATTTTCATCGTTTTTGATTTGTTGGTGTGGATAGGATCCGTTGTTTAATTCGCAGTTCCAAAACAAGGGAGGGTCTGATGCTGCCAAGGCGCCATCATCGACAGGAACCTCATCTAATACGAGGAAAGCTTCTTCCACTACGAATTTTGTTGATGACCTATCTTCCATTTTCGGAGGTATGCTACCTTTGTATCATGCATACAATATCTGGTGTGTTTCTCATTCGAACCAATCCTCTTGATATTGTCCTCCCTTAGCTGCTCCAACTGGTGAGTTTCAAGATGTCGATGGGGAATCTGATGAACGAAGACGAGCCAGACTGGAACGCCACCAGCGTACTCAAGAGCGTGCTGTATGTACTTTTCCTCAACAAAAATAAATTCTGTTTTTAATTTCCCATCTTTGATCATTTACCTGTGTATTTTCTCTTCATAGTTCTTTTTTTCTAATTCTTGTTACACGGTTGCGTTTGGTTACCAGGCGAAAGCATTGGCTGAAAAGAATCAGCGGGACCTTCAAGCTCAGAGGGAGCAAGAGGAAAGATATGTGAGTCCATACAGAATCTAGTTTTTCTTTTTTTGCTTCAGCATTCGATTTAGGTTCCTGGATTCTGATCTATGCTCGGTTATGCCACTCTTAAATTTGCCATCCACAGTAGATTACCTAAAGAGCTTCTCTCTAACTTTCTCTTGTTTCTTACAGAGAATTTCTGAGACATTAGATTCTGAAATCAAACGTTGGGCTGCTGGAAAAGAAGGAAACCTTCGAGCTCTGCTGTCAACATTACAATATGTATAATTGCTAATTTCTTTTATTTTTGTCATACAAGTATTACGGAGCAGTGTAGGTATCTATCCCTGCTTGCCACTTTCCATCCCCTTCCCATCACTATTTATTTTGAGAAGTGCAACCAACATAATTTGTTTTCTCTCTGTTATATTCAACTTGTTTGTGAGCGCAGCTGATTATTGATCCCTGTTTCAGGTGCTTTGGCCTGAATGTGGATGGCAAGCCGTTTCTTTAACAGATTTGATAACTGGTGCTTCTGTCAAAAAGGTTTATAGGAAGGCTACCTTGTGCATTCATCCAGATAAGGTGCAGCAAAAGGGTGCTACTCTTCAACAGAAGTATATAGCAGAAAAGGTGTTTGACTTGCTTAAGGTATGTTTCTTGTTTTACTTTTTATTGAATTTGGCTTCTTTTATCCCTTCCGTATAAAGCTTATCACAAGTATTTTATTATTTCAATTCACCTTCCTTTTTGCGCCTTTTGAGTTTGGGTTTGGTGTATGTTTATAGGAAGCATGGAATAAGTTTAACTCTGAGGAGCTTTTCTAACCAATTACTATTGGACATTTTCGCCATTGCTTTGATAAAACGCCTCAGTCGTCGTACACTCGATTTGAGCGCAACAGTTCTGTGCTCTCTTCGCTTCGACATGGTGAAATCCCCTGGCCGGGGCTGTTGGGTTGAGCTTAAGTGCTTGGCATCGATCAGTATATTTATGTTGCTTCAAGTTGATTAAAAGTGGAAGAAATTTAAAGCTCATGGGATGCATGTCATAGTGAGGTGCGCTTCTTTTTGCAAGAACTTAAATTTGTATTTATTTATTTTTTGTTTCCTCGCTGGTTTTCGGAGATGGAAATTGTTTGTTTCTTGTTTTTTCAGATTTTGTGTCCGTCCTTATTCTCCAATGCCCATCATTCTTGTATTTATTTTGATGCCTATTCTTCAAGTCATATATAATGTGAATTTCTATTTATTAATACCTATCCAGTTACGTCATTAAATTTGTAGACATAATAATCTATTTTGTTATATTAAGGGTGATGAGTATCTGTTAACTGCCATTTTTGTCTGAAAATATTTACAATTTAACATCTCTATTTCTAATTTCATTAATTAAACAATTATCATATTTATCACCTCAATTTTTAATTTTACTTTTACTCTTCCTCATTATTTTTCTTTTTTTATATAAAAAATTATCTTTCATCTACTAAGCATAAATTATAAATTTCAAAATTAAAATTAGAATAGTTAACCACATTCATAGAGTTTGCATAAAGTACTAGTAAGAATTAACTTCCAAATATTTTAAAAAGTTGCTAAAATTAAGACAGTTTTAAAAAGTAATTAAAAGTAAGACGGTTTAGAATCCCATATAAGAGTAGGGGTGGTAAACAGGTCGGGTTGGGTCACCTTCGGGTTCAACCGTTTAATAAACGTTGAAAACTTCAACCCTGACCTGACCTGTTTACTTAAACAGGTTGAAAAATCAAACCCAAACCCAACCTGCTTTAACCCTAACCCAACCCGCCAACCCGTCAACCCGTTTAAAATTAAAAAATAAAAAAGAAAATAACAAAATTGACAGAATTATAACTCCAAATTAAACTAAAAAGGAGAAATAATGCAATTTTTTTTGCTATAAATTCATTTGCGAGCGTGAGAGTGGATAGAGAATTATGGTTAATCCTTTTATGTTATTATATTAATAATATTTTAACAATATATATTATTCGGGTTAAATGGGTTGATTTCGGGTTGGTTTCGGGTTGAAAATCCGAACCCTAACCTTACCCACTTAATAATTGGGTTGGGTTCGGGTTTACCCATTTACGTAAACAGGTCAAAAATGCTAACCCGAACCTGCTATTTTCGGGTGCGGTTCGTGTCGGGTTGGCGGGTCGGGTCAATTTTTAACAGCCCTATATAAGAGTCATCTCAATTTTCAGCATACATAAAAGAAACATATAAATAGTATTATTAATAACAAAAGAAAAAACCGCGGGCTCATTCTCAAAACCAGGCCAGGGCAGGGGTGTAATGCAAATTTAATCAGAAAACAGAACAGAGAGAGATAAGGTTTTGCTGTTACTCTTTTGTCCTTTCACAGTTGGACTTGATATCATCATCGTTTTCGTTTCTCCTTCGTTCTTTTCACATTCCCAAACCATAGTCTAGGCAACCATGTTAGCTTCTACAGCTCTGAATGTTGGCTCTTTGAGTGGCTCGCTGCACTTAACCAGCTTTCAAAAGCCTTTCTTGATTCCACAGACAAAAGCTTCCGTAAAATCTTCGAACCCCATTAACATAAATGATCTCAAAACGACCGTCTGTGTAGGAACATCAGCTGCCGCTGTTGATTCGTCGAATACAACCGAAAAGGTCCGTTCTTTTTCTTCTGGTAATTGTTGTGAGCTCTGAAATTCGGTACTGTGCTGTTTTCTCCCTCTTGTTCTCATTAGATCGTATCGTACGTACACTGTAAATTTCTCAAGAAGTAATGTACCTTTGAATTTCGATGTTCTTTGATCAATTGTTGTAAGTCAGTGCCTTGCGTGGCTGAGTTAACAGGCAGTAGAAGAAGGAGGTGGGACGAAGACTTACCATTTCGCGGTGGCAAATGCCAAGTTTATGTTGGACGAGGAGGAGCATTTCAGGGAGCTTTTGTCCGAAAGGTTAAGGAATTTCTGCGAGAAAAGCTTAGAACAAGACTTTTGGCTTGCGATTGAGCCCAAATTCTTGGAAAAGTTTCCAAGCGTTACAAAGAGGCTCAAGAGACCTGCCGTTGCTCTGATCTCCACAAATGGCCCTTGGATCACGTAAGAAAACCTCAAATACAAACAAAAAAAAAAAAAGATCAACCATTCGTCGTTTATCGATCGATGCCTTCTTCATCTCAACTCTATGATTTTAGCCGTTAATCTTGACTACGCGGGCGACACAAGACACTTCCGTTCTATCTAAAAAGGGTTTTCTTTTGTCTGCGTTTAAAAGGTACATGAAGCTGAGACTCGACCGTGTTCTTCAAGAAAGCTTTGAGGCCGACAGCCTAGAAGAAGCCTTGGCTTCGAATACAACGGTCGATATCAAGTTCGAAGTGCCCGAAAATTGGACAGCTCCTTATCCTAAATACGAGTACGGTTGGTGGGAGCCTTTTCTTCCTCGTCCCAAGACATCTTCCAAGAGTTGAGATGAGAACTTTTCATTGCCTCTATGTTTTTTGGCCGCCGAGGCTATACTGTAGAATAGAAGATATCGCTCGTCCGTTAGCTTACGTGTTTTTTTACATCTAATTGAGCTTAAGGCCCATTCTCAGCCTGACACGAGTTTTTTAGTAGGAAAATCATTAAATTTCCATCTACTTATAAAATTTGATTATTTTTCTTTTACGATGGTTTAAATCATAAATGGGCCGTACTTTTCTCCATTAGATAAACCCGATTGTAGGTCCATTAATACGCCAGCTCTTTTGAGGTGGCATTGCGTTCTTCCTTCCAAGAAAAGTTATTTTTTGTTTCAAGAAATACGAGAAAAGGATATGTTGTGCAATGGGCATATTATATGTTCAAACTTCAAATTCCATTACGACAGCTAAACGCCAACATCAACATAATAAATGCAGCCACCGTTAATCATTTGTCCATTTTATTATAGTCTTGTGCCTTTGGAACGGAATACAAGACACATAAAAAAAATAGTAATAATTTATCGACATTAGGAGAAATGTAACATTCGCTGGTCCATAAGATTCTGCATATCACAACAAAATGACATATATAATTGGACGATCGTATTTTTAAATTATCAGAATAAGCAATAGCTATCTTCTTCTACGTACCTAATTGAGAATCACACGCAATGGAATCATAATTTGTTTGCATTCACAGCCCCATGAGCCCGCTTTATCTTAATAATTATGTGTGCGTGTTTGATGTATATTCGAAATAATAAAAATGTTTATTTACAATAGATTATTAGTAATACTAAATTTTTCCATACCGTTGATCGTAAGACAACAGGAAAATTATTAATGCCATCAATTATTTCGGTCATACCTTATTACATAGTCATTGAAGAGTAAATGCCACAACCGTTTCGTGTCCCAAAAATAGTGATGGCCACGAAATAAATATCGGTGTGACGATCCATGCAATTTCGATCATGGTCCCATAAATTTTTTACCTATTTTCTGCGTGTAATAGAGAGACGCAATCTTGAAATGAATTCGAATTGAATTGGTCACACTTACCTTACTGTAAATATATATAATGAAAAAGGAAAATCTTCAGATGCATAGATGTCATTTTCTACTCAATTGGCTGCGCTGGAGTGGAATTTCATGAGTTATCATTTTATTTAGGGACATTTTCATTTCAGGCCCCACATAACTATCATTTAGGATTCAGATCCTCTTAGCAAAAAATTTAGTTTTAAGGACCCATTTTCTGCAATACCACTTCATTGCTCTTTCATACCAGTATGTTCAAATTTTGTAACACAAAACGATAATTCGGTACCAGTTTAAGATCATCAGATACCAGTGTATTTTCTGCAGTACCACCACTTCATTGCTCTAACATACCAGTATGTTGAAATTTGTAATACAAAACGATCATTCTATACCAGTTCATATATTTTTCATACCACTTTTTTACACCATACAAAATTGGTCATTTAACCTAAAAAATTCTAAAACAGGGTCTGAATTCGAAATTAAATGGGGCCTGATTTCGAATTAACCCTTTTATTTATTCAGATTATAAAGTGTAAAATTGCTAAATCGTTGAATTTATATATTTATTGCGAAGAAGCACGCTCTCCGACTCACGAGTGGTCGTCGTGGGAATTAGACTGTGAAGAAGCTCTCTCTCTCTCATTACAGCTCGTCTGATCTGAGCCACCGCAAATATGAAATGCTGAGCTCATTTTTGTTATTCTCATCCTTCACATCTCAGATGAAAGGAAAACCCACTTCAGAAATGTGAAGTTTTCAACACTTCAATGAAATACAGCTACAATAGCTAGACTTCGATCCAATCTTCTGCTCAGTTGCTTACATTTGAAGTTAAAAAGCTTTGGATTTTGAATTTCTCAGCGCTGCGCTCCGCGGAGACGTTCTGGGCTTCTTCGGAATACCTCAAGGTGATCTTGCGTAACCCATTTTTCCGACAATGTGTTTTGTTTTTCTGCGTAGAATAAGTTAATTTATTTCTTCAATTTTACGAGCTTAAAGTTATAGTTGCCCGACGTCGTTGCTATTGCTTGGTTACAGATCTGAATTTAATTGCTCGTTCATTACGTGTTTCGTTTCATGTTGGAATCAAGGAACGCAGTGTACTATCATTCAGATGAATTTTCTCTAGTCTGAGTGGCCTTCGTTGTGTGAAGTTCATCAAACATCTAAGCAAAAGGAGCATTTGACTTGAGAAAAGTTTTTCAGAAAGCTTTTCTCTTGGATTACTTTCCTTTTCTCCCCACAACTTTTCAGTTCATGCATTTGTTTGGTGGAACGGTTAGAAAAACTCATGATTATTCATCATAATTCACAATGACTACAATTTCCGTCCCTTTAGTTCAAAAATTCGATCCAATCCCAGTATATTCAAAACTCTTACCATCCCCCCTATTTGTTTCGAAACTCTTGAATTTGCTGCTGAAGGGATTAATATACACTTTGCCTCAATAGGTTTCTTCAATGGCGAAGCACTGCCACCGCTCCGCAAAGTCAGCACCATTTCTCCTCTTCCTCACCCTCTGCATTCTTCCCATGATAGCCTTCGGCGACCTAACCTCAGACAGAGAAGCCCTCTTAGCATTCTCCGAGGTTGTCCCCCACAGCAGCAAAAAGCTCAATTGGAACCCAAACTCTCCAATCTGCAAATCATGGGTAGGAATCAACTGTAGCTCTGACGGCCGCCACGTCATCGGCGTACGCCTCCCCGGCCTGGGGCTCGCCGGCCCAATCCCTCCGAACACCCTCGGCAGGCTGAGACACCTCGGCATCCTAAGCCTCCGATCGAATCGACTGGCCGGCGACCTGCCCGCCGACGTCCTAACCCTCCCTTCTCTCCACTACCTCTTCTTACAAGACAACAGATTTTCCGGCGAAATTCCGGCGAATCTCTCCCCTCAGCTCAGCGTCTTGGACCTCTCCTTCAATTCTCTGACGGGCGCCGTACCTTCCTCCATCAAGGACTTGTCTCGCCTCACCGCTTTGAACCTTCGGAACAACTCCCTCGCGGGCCCCGTCCCCGACCTGGGAATGCACATTAGGCGCCTGAACTTGAGCTACAATCGTCTCAGCGGCGCCTTGCCCTCGTCTCTGAAGAAGTTTCCAGAATCATCCTTCCTCGGGAATTCCCTGTGCGGCCCGCCTTTAGATCCTTGCCAGAATTCTTTCCCGCCTTCTCCTTCGCCGGGCCCACCTTCTCAATCTCCCGGGAAGAAGAAGAGAAGGCTTTCCTTGGGAGCTATTACAGCGATAGCAGCTGGCGGCGGCGGCTGCCTACTACTGCTCACTGCTGCTCTATTTCTGTGCTTTTTCTGCTGCTGTAAGAAGGGAAAGAAGAGCGACGATTCTCAGGCGACGAAGGCCAAGCCCTCCGTCGCCGGGCGGGGAGAGAAGAAGGCGAGCGAGGAGTTTGGTAGTGGGGTCCAAGAGCCAGAGAGGAACAAGCTCGTCTTCTTCGAGGGATGCTCCTACAACTTCGACCTCGAGGATTTGCTCAGGGCTTCGGCCGAGGTTCTCGGGAAGGGAAGTTTCGGGACGGCGTACAAGGCCGTCCTCGAAGAGTCGACGACGGTGGTCGTCAAGAGGTTGAAGGAGGTCGTCGTGGCCAAGAAAGACTTCGAACATCAGATGGATGCCGTGGGAAGGTTTGGACAGCATAGGAGCGTCGTTCCTCTGCGCGCTTACTACTATTCCAAGGATGAGAAGCTCCTCGTCTACGATTACTACCCTAACGGTAGCTTGGCCGCCCTTCTGCACGGTACCGTTAGCTGAACTGCTCTATAATTTATCTTTCGTTCTTTCTTCAGTACTGTGATTTAGGAGGTGACGTTATAACGATAAAGAATCTGGGGGTGACAATGAACACCAAGGGTGCGTTTGTTATGTGGAATTTGGTGTGGAAAATGACAGAAAAAGTACAATGGTACGACACGTGAAGCATAACGTACAATTATTCGATGCGTACCATTACATTTTTCTATCCTTTTTCCGCAGCGAATTCTTCGTACCAACCACACCCTAACTTAAAAAAATTAAGCAATTTATGAATATTGTACGTCAGCACCCTAGATTTTGTCTCAGTTACTTACTTACTTTGGAAAGTTATTGGTCGTATTGTGCAACTCTATAAATTCGTTGGAACCCTCTATTATACGTCGAAACCCTAGAGTTTGCCCCGAAGTAATGTCTCTAAAGTACTTACTTTTGAAAGTTATTGTGCATTGATCCCTAACTTCATTGTCCATATAGTATATCTCTGCTTAAATAGCAAGACTGAAGAAATATTCAACCCTTCATATCTCTACGATTACTTGATTTCGACGATTTCTCCTCTCTGTTGTTACAGGAAACAAGGCATCGACGGGGAGAACAGCGCCGGACTGGGAATCGAGGGTGAAGATCTGCCTCGGGGCGGCACGGGGCGTGGCCCACCTGCACTCGACGGGCGGGACGAAGTTCTCCCACGGCAACATAAAGTCTTCCAACATCCTATTAAACCAAGACTTAGAGCCGTGCGTCTCAGACGTGGGCTTAGCCCCTCTGATGAACTACCCCGCCGGAAAACGCCAGGCCGGCTACCGTGCCCCCGAGCTGTCAGAGACGAGGAAGTACACGCACAGATCCGACGTGTACAGCTTTGGGGTGGTGCTGCTTGAGATGCTGACGGGGAAGCAGCCGGCGCAGTCGCCGAGCAGGGAGGATGTTCTAGATCTGCCGAGGTGGGTTCAGTCGGTGGTGAGGGAGGAGTGGACGGCGGAGGTGTTCGACGTTGAGCTGATGAGGTTTGAGAACATAGAGGAGGAGATGGTTCAGATGCTTCAGATCGCCATGGCGTGCGTGGCTAGGGCGGCGGAGGCGCGGCCGAGTATGGAGGAGGTGGTGAGGATGATCGAAGAGGTGGTGGTTAGGGTTTCTGATTCGGAGAACCGTCCTCCTTCCTCCGACGATAATAATAATAATAGGTCGAGTCTGCCGTCGCCGCCGTGATTCGGCGGTGGTATGTTTTCTGTGTTCGCCGCCGTTTGTGTGACGTTATTTGTCGCTTTCTGTTGTTTTCATACGTCATATTATTCGATTGTTTGATTATATTTGTGGATCAGACTGATCCAAAGAACGAACAAACATCATTTAAATCATTTCAATTGTCTCGAGATTTTTTTGGCTTTCGTTTTGTTCTAAAGTAGAATCGAATAATAATATACAAAATTATAGTCTTTTTCCTTTTCAGCCAAATCACAGAATAAAAAGCTGACGGAGCGTTGATTCCACGCTAATCTCTAATTTAATTCTGGCAAGACCCTTCTAGAACAGTGCTTATGGGCCCCACACGAATTATTGCTTATAAAATCAATACCGTCTCCTATGGTTCGTACTTACCTTACCTCGTTTCTTATTCAATCGATCGAGCAGATCATCGACTTTTGTGATTCACTGTTTCTTTAATTTA
Organism: Craterostigma plantagineum; assembly: GCA_027422505.1. Taxonomy (NCBI): domain Eukaryota; kingdom Viridiplantae; phylum Streptophyta; class Magnoliopsida; order Lamiales; family Linderniaceae; genus Craterostigma; species Craterostigma plantagineum. The sequence continues at coordinate 69,357 of JAPQWV010000201.1, read as the reverse complement.
ATTAATCAGGTAATTCCTTAGTTATTTCTTATGGGTTGCCCTATGGTTTCGTCGTGCTTATGTTTGTCATCTTTAATTTGGTTGGTGTTCGTTTGGGTTAGGGTTTGTGCGCAAGGTGTTCAAAGGGATTTTCTGAAATTTTAATGGCGTCGAAAAGGATATTGAAGGAGCTTAAGGATCTGCAGAAGGATCCTCCTACCTCTTGCAGTGCTGGTATATCCCGTTTTAATGTCGTGAACGTTTTCTGATTTTGTATTCTTATTTTCATGGGAGGCTTTGTGTGTAGTATGTTACTCGTTTGTTTGTTTGTTTGTTTGTTTGCTTGCATGTTTGCTATAACCTGATAGAGGTCTTTGAAATAAAAAAAAATTAAGCTTTCATAGGTTATTACAATTAATACTGCTCTGGGAAGTCAAGTTTTGTGAAATATTTTGATACATAGATTTTTAAATTAAGTTTTGCGGAATATTTCAAGTATGGGCTTGTGAATATTTAGCATGCTTGTGTGGATCCTGGAGTCGGATATGAGATGTTGAGTAGTTATTTTGTCTTCAGATTTTCATGTCTTTTGGTGTTAATATCTTCTTATGCTATAGTTAAGGTTCCAAAATAATATTCTGCTTTGTAGCTGAGTGATCAGTCTTCACATCTTATAGTTCGAACATTTTGTAAACTGTGTTCTACAAGACAAGTTCGTTTACATTATGTTGCTCTCAACCTGTTCCACTATTTGGAGCGTGTTTTATCATTATATGTTTCCTGTTACTTGATCTGCTATCTATATGAAGTGAGCATTCCGATCCAAGCGACTGCTTTCTTTTAAGAATATTTATTGGTGGGTGTAACCTGAATGTTGTGAGTTGATGTATTGCAGGCCCTGTAGGAGAAGATATGTTCCATTGGCAAGCAACTATTATGGGGCCTACTGATAGCCCATACTCAGGAGGTGTATTCTTGGTCTCCATTCATTTCCCTCCGGACTATCCTTTTAAGCCTCCAAAGGTAGGGACTATTCTGAATGACCTCTTCCTTTTTTGCAATTGTCAATAGTCTAAAATTTCCACCATATCTGTCATCTAGAATTTTGCTCAAGTAGTTCCATGGATTTGTTTGTAAGACTTGACTCGATTAGTAGAAGATGGTTGTATAGTAGAAGTGCTGGTCACATATTTTGCAGATGTTTTCTCTCTTTCAAGTATATGTTGTGTGGCTGGAACTTCTTCCACTGAAACCGAAATACAAACTGGCTTCTTTCTTAGCCATCTGTATCAATGTTGTAACCTCGTTATGTCAGTATTGATTTATGTTCCATTGTTTTCGTCGCATCACAGAGAACTTGCACATTGGATACATATATTTACGGGCTTCTGACAAGCAATTCTTTCTTTGTCACAGGTTGCTTTTAGAACAAAGGTATTCCACCCCAACATCAATAGCAACGGAAGTATCTGCCTTGATATTCTGAAGGAACAATGGAGCCCAGCCTTGACCATCTCCAAGGTATTATTAGTAGAAGTGTCTGTATTTTTCGGATCATCATCTTTTTTGTTTGTGATCCAAGAATTGCCTAGTGTATCTTGAGAAATGGAGTTTTTTTGTTGACGTTTGTTGTTGTTGTTCATATTATAGGTGCTTTTGTCCATCTGTTCGTTGTTGACTGATCCAAACCCAGACGATCCTTTGGTGCCTGAGATTGCTCATATGTATAAGACGGATCGTTCCAAGTACGAGTCCACCGCTCGCAGCTGGACTCAGAAGTATGCCATGGGCTAATAATTAACCAATAAATCATAATTGCTCAATAATAACGGTCCATGCATGATTCCCTTGTGTTTGCTTGCTTGAGAATTCTCAGTCTTCCCATTATTGAACTCTTATTATTTTTTATTATTAGGAGAAAAAAAAGTGAGACGTGTTGTCTAGTTTTACTGGTGTGTTTGATTTGCCTCTTCAATTTGTCCCATTATACGCATCTATCAAGTTATATTAATGGGAAATAATAATCCACTTGTTACTATATCACATGTATCACAAGTATTATATATGTTAAAAATCTTTTACTTATGTTTCAAGATTAGGTTTCCAGTTTGATTGGTATATGTCACGACTGCTGTAATCACCAGTAAAAATCATCAAGCAGTTTGTGAGCTGTGAAGGCGTTTTAAAATATATATATATATATCTGTGTAGTCAACTGTGTAAGCTGAGTTATTTATAACCATGCAGTGTGAAAGGCAATTCATGATAAAATAAATTAGCAGGCGAGATATTTTCCTAATAATTCAATCTAAATGTTGGCCCAGATGAAGCGTTTACATTTAATAATGAGACGTGTACACACATGACTCGTATTAGTTAGATCGTATCAAATCTTTTTTATTTCTTTCAAACTTTGGGCAGATCTACGATCTTTATATAATCATTTTGTATTTGTTTTATCGCAGATAGAGATTATGGTTGCGAACTCATAGCGATTTGATTTGTCGTGATCTGAATTAATTTTCCATTTAATGTATGATACTTACCACCTGTTTTTGGAGAATAATTCAAACCTAATGACTTTATCGACCTTACATGTGAAATCGTTATGTTAATTTGGATTTGGAACACCATAGTTTGAGTCGAAAAATTGCCCGTGCCTTCTGATGTGAGAAAAATGTATTTAATATTCACAGATACACGTTTTTAGATCAAATCAAATATAAATAAATATAACTACACGACATACATACAAACGCACAACCTCTGTCTCCACTCTCTCTCCGTTTGGCTCTGTTTTGTTTTCCAGTCTGAGGAGTTTTGAAGAATTAGCGACAGGTAAAGACATTTTTTAACTCACGATCTGAGGTTTTACCAAAATAATTGTTCCTCAGTGTCAGTGCTCATCGAACTTTCTGTGAATTCCATGCGTTTTTTTCCTTGTCATGAGCTGGGGAGGTGATTTAGTACGCGTAATGTTCTGTGTTTCCGTTTCTGGGAGATTATCAGTTTTTAATCGTTCTGATTTGAATGTTCAACAGCTAACAGCCATGAGCTCACTCTTCTGCGCCACTGATTCCTATTTAGTTGAAGTCCTTTGTTAATCACCTATATGCATTTCAAACACCCATGTTAGCAGTGACTTTTAAGTTTCCTTTCTTTCACTTTCTAGTTTGTGCATCATAATCACATTTCCAGTAAAGTTCTTTCAGAATTTATCCGAACTGGGCTAAAGCTCTTCTAGTTTCCCAGATTTGAATTTTGGTGGAAAAAAAAAGGAGAAAAAACTCTTATTTTCGGGAAGAAAATATGCGACAAATAATTTAAATAGCGTGAATTCGAAGCCTCGGGAGATGTGTATTGTCTTACGCGAGTTATTACCGCATCATTATGGTTTTATTGCTGGTTAAAACAGTTTTGTGTTTGTTTTAATAATTCCCACCAATCATCTTTGTGCTTGTGGTAGTTGCATCATAGTCAATTCTTGCATTTACTACTGAGCACTAGGAATGGGCCACAATCTCGCCCCTTATCTGCAGTTGATATGTTCTAAAGATTGGAATTTTTGAGTAACTCTGTAATGGCTATGGAGATCTTTGCCTATCTGTCAATTGCTTGATAAATGTGATGTTTGAAGCCCTATAAGTAATGTTCAGTGTGTTTGTACTAAATATCAGGTAAATCGACTTTGGATCGTCGTTCTATTCTGCAACCATGGCATCGACCAATGTAAGAGAAACTGACTGACTCCTTTGCATTGCTGTCTTGTGCCTTTTGCAGAGTTATCTTCGTGCTATCTTTGCTTTAATGCTCCTTTTACTTATCGTTCTTACATGTTTGTTACTCTTGAATGAAGTCGCACAAACTGAAGAAGACCGAATCGAAGAAGTCTCGCTCGTGGTTGTGGGACAGCCACATAATTCCCAAGAACAACAAATGGCTTCAAGAAAATCTCGAAGGTGAGCGAAAGCTATCGATTTTCACCTATTCATTCTCTGCCTTCTTGCCTTCCCTATTTGATCAGATTACTACGTGAATCGATTTCAGAAATGGATCAATACGTCAGAAGAATGATGAAGCTCATCGAAGAAGACGCAGATTCCTTCTCCAAAAAGGCCGAACTCTACTTCAAGAAAAGGCCCGAGCTGCTCAACCTCGTCGAGGAATTCTATCGAATGTATCGATCTTTAGCAGAAAGGTACGACCATGTGACTGGCGAACTGCGCAAAAGGGCGCCATCGAATCTCCAATCCCAAGATTCGGGCCTGTCCGAAGCTAGCTCCGAACCACTTCCTAGCACCCCGGGCCAAAAACCGAGCCGAACCAAGTCTGGCCCGCGAGCCGCTGGGTTCGACGTTTTCTTGGGAGTACGTGGAAATAGTTCGGAGTTTAACAGTGTTAAAGGGGAAGGATATTCGTCTTCGTCGTCTCTTGATTCTAAGTCAGATTCTGACGACGATTCGTCTGTGAATAATTACTCGGAGGAACAAGAATTGAGGAAGAAGATCGCCGAGTTGGAGGATGAGATTCTTGGTCTGAAAGAAAGGGTTGAACTGCAAGAGAAAGAGATTGACATAGGTTGTCTGAAGCCCCACTGCGATGATCATGGTGATGTCGAGCTAAAAATAACGGGCCTCGAGGATGAACTGAGCTCGGAGAAGGAGAAGGTTCAGCGATTCGAGAAAGAGATCGAGCGTTTGCATGACGAGCTTCAGAGCTATAAATCTTCGGCCGAGAGCGAAGATCATCTTTTTCCTTCAAAGACGAATGGTTCCGAGGTGGACGAAAATCGACGCTCAGAAGAAGAAATTTCGGAATCTGCCGAGAGAATTAGGGTTCTTGAGGAAGAGCTCCGAAAAGCGGGTGAGAATCTTACGAAATCCGAAGAGGAAGTTGAGGGATTAAGGCAAGAACTGACGACGAAGGACAGTTTGATCCAAAACATGCAAGAACAGCTCAATTCTAGTCAGAACGACGCCTCCAATTGGAAAAACGAACTTGAGAAGCAAAAACAAGATTTTGCAAAGCTTCAAGATCGCATTAGCAGCTACGGAAATAACCTCTCGGAGCGCGATGAAGAAATCAGAGCACTCAGAGAAGAAACGTCCAATGCGAACAAAACCCTGTCCGAAGAAAAGAAGAGGCTTCAGGCCGAAATAATCAGAATTTCAGAGGAAAAGACTTACCTGGAAAACAACATAAAAGAGATTGATTTCCGCCGCAAATCTTTAGAAGATGAATCGAACCGAGTTAAAGCTGCAAAGTCCCAGGTGGAAGAATCATCTGCAACTCAAATCGAGCAGCTCAAGGGCGAACTTTCGGACAGAAACAAAGAGTTGGATGCGTTCAAACTGAAGTACGACACACTGATGTCTGAGAAAGACAATCTGAAAGCCAAGATTGATACGCTCTCTGCAGAGCTAAGCTCCAAGCAAGATCAGATCAACAGCATGAACAGCCATTTGAATAACTTGCACTTGCAGCTCGTCAAAGTGATTTCTAAATCTGAGGAGGCTAAGGAAATCGAGGGCAAGTTAAGGTCGAGAGTTAGAGAGCTTGAGATAGACGTAAAGAAGAAGAGCGAAACCATTCTCGAAGGAGCAGAGGAGAAAAGAGAAGCAATAAGGCAGCTTTGCTTCTCTCTCGAGCATTATCGCAGCAGTTACGATACTCTTCGTAAGGCGGTCGTCGCTCACAGAAGAACCATTGTGACGGCGTCGTGAGTTTCTCTTACGTCTTTCGGTTCGGTTCCGATGATTTGCTTCGTCTGTTTTGTTCTGTGACTTCGGCGACGGATTGAGTGGTCCGTTTTGTGCTAAAGGTTTTCGAGTTGTGGTTGTGAACGTAGTAGTAATAAATCAGTCTTATCAGTTTTCAAAGAGATCATTCTATCCTTCTATGGAAATGTTCTTACTTTGTTCCCATAATGTATATTCTTCTCTACCACGATTCATGTTGGATTTTAGACACGTCGAAAATTTTGGACTTTCGACGATGTCTCGAAAATTTCCACATGGTAGGGTTCGGCTCCTCGGAGAAATAGTTTCCTTGAAAGTCGAAGGTCGTCCTATAATCCACTGAATCAAATGAGGTTCAATTTCGATTCAGAATAAACTGAGTCGGAGTACGAAGACTACACGGTGGCTTTACGTAGAATACTAACGTTTTTTTTCACGAGGGAAGAACACACAATACAAGAAAGCGCTTTCACTCTCACCAAAGTAAGACATCACCACAACTTACACTCACAACAGAAAAGATACGCGTTGGCCGTTACGAAAACCCGAATTATTGAAAACACACACACGCACGCATACGCCGCGAAAATCACGAGAACGACGACCTCGGCTTCAGCACGACGGAGTAGTGCGTCTTCATCCTCATAGCAAACTGGCCGTTATTCTCCGAGAGATCGATCCCGGCGCATCCCTCGGGAAGCAACAGCTCGTAGTTCTGCACGAGCCTCCCGAGCGTAATCCCGAGCACGGGCATGGCCATCAGTATCCCCGGGCAGCTCCTCCGCCCGATCCCAAAAGGGATATACTTAATGTTATTCCCAGTCGTCTCCAGCCCGGCCTCCTCCTCCAAGAACCTCTCGGGCCTAAACTCGTCGGGCCCGTCCCATTGGGCCGGGTCGTTGGCCATCCACCATGCGTTGACGAATATGCGGCTCTCCTTTGGAATGTCGAACCCTCCGAGCTCGGCCCGCTCGGCGTTCATGTGAGGGAGTAGGCATGGCACCACCATTTTGAACCGTAGGGTTTCTTTGATCACGGCCTGGAGGTAAGGGAGTTTGTGCGTGTCGGGCTCGGTGACCTGAACCCCCGGGCCGAGGGTGCGGTCGATCTCGGCCCGGAGCTTGGTTTGGACTTCCGGGTGGTTCATGAGTAGGGCGATGGCCCATTCCAGCGCCCAGATCGTCGTCTCGATGGCTGGGTATGAGGCGGAAATGAAACAATCAGTACTGAATGACATGCTTCACCTAAAAGTTTAAGCATGCAGGGAATATGCCATTTTTTTCAATTTTACATATTTTGTTATATTAAGGGTGAGAGGCTAGAATAAACCGGCAATTGGCCTGTCTCAATTGACCAATCAGATTATTTCTACATATCTTAAAAAAATAAAAAAGACTCATTAAACCACCTAACTACCATAATAACTATCAAATTCTATTTTTAGTATATTACTTATTAAAACTATTTAATAATAATTAATTTATTTTATTGCACAAACGTGAGGCGTGCTCGAACTACTAGTTTATATATATTATATTTATTGCGCATTTTAGGTTTATTTCTTTATTATCTTGTCTTAAACTTTTAATTTTTCTTAAATCAATGGTAGTGAGGATTCGTAACTCTTTGGTTCCTTGGAGATTATATTAATTGACCACCTTTAAGTTTAAGCTTTATACCATGTTTTAAATTTTATTATATTATATTTGCAACGCGCGATCGAAGATAAGTACATACTGGACAAAGTTGGAGTTTTTTTTTTTCTCACCAGCGATATTCATATTCTCGATGATGTAAAGAATGTTATGCTCGTCAATCTCGCCGTTCTTCTGCGATTCAAGAAAATGATCGATGCCGCACTTCACATCGTCCCGGCTGGTGTTCGTCTTCGTATTCACAATGCCTCTGCAATATATATTCAATACACGAAGAAACATTAGAATTCATAAGTTTCCGTCTTGGGAGATCCATCATTCAATAAAGAAGCTAGCTAGAGATGGGCTTTCAAACTACACTTACTTTCGAGCATCGATGAACAGTTCCTTGTACATCTTCAACCTCGTCATGGTCACCTCCTTACACCTCTTCAAGTACTTCCTCAACAAAGGCCTCAAGAAAGGCATGAAATCCCCGAAATTGTACTCGAGGCTCTGCCCAAGCTTACTCCTCTGAGCATTCGCAGCCTTCACTTTTAGGAACATGGGATCTTCCAAACCCTCAAACCTCTTGTCGAACATAATCTTGTACACGTTATTGTAAACCATAAGCTCAAGCCACCTCCTTATCACAATCCCTTTAGTAGAAGCCTCGCCTGTGTTCCTGCCGACGCCCTCCACCAGCTCCGCCGCCTCGGCCTCCCACATGTGGTGGTAGTGCTTCACGACCTTGTTGGTGAAGAAGGGAACGGTGACGATCCGCCGCATTTTCCTCCAATGGTCGCCGTACTCTGTGAAGATCAAGTCTTGGCCTTTGCCCGTGAAGATATCGAAGACGATGTTCCTTGAGCGCGAGCCGAACTCTTGGCCGCGAGTGAGGAGGACCTCTTTGGCGAGGCGAGGGGAGGAAACGACGGTGATGTTTCGCTGGCCCATTCTGAGCATGAATAGGCCGCCGCCGCCGCAGACTTTCTTGTCGTAGGCGGCTAAGTCGTGGTGGTCTAAGCGGTTGCCGATTTGCAGCCAGCTTCCGACCAAGGGCAGTGAGAATGGGCCGGGAGGGTATTTGAGCCGCCGTCCTCGGAGTTTGGAGGCGAGGATGGCCGCTAAGGCGGCGGCGATTGTGGCGAAGATGGTGGTTTGAAGGGTGAGAAGAAGGTCCATCGCTTTTATCTACTGAACGATTGATTGTATAGCGTGTGTACTTCCGTTGTATGGGGAAAGATAATTGGTACTATTTATAGAATGGCACTCGCCTCGACATGTGTAGTGCAGTAGTTCTCATGTGAGTATTTATTGGTTTAAAAATAAAAATAAAAACAATTGAAAATGTTAAGTTCATAATCATGCCGGATGATTAGGTTTATTAGAATTCAATAATATTTAAAATATGCACATTTCGATACGCTATGCTCCTACTTGCACTATTATAAGGGAGTGATTGAATTTACACATTATATACAAAATGTGCTGCTGAATAACTGCGACTTGCGAGGTTTAGTTTAGGTGTTATTCCATATCAGTAGAAGTCGTCCATATGTATGATTCCTATTAAGTAAGTGAATTTCACTCAAAATGCAAGAACAATAAAAATTATAAGCCATTGTTTGTAATTAGTGCACGACGAAGTCGAAGTCAATGCAGCCTTTTATTTTCTGATGAATAGAAACTATATTCTCTCATGCATTTGCATGCTTTGAGTGTGGTTCAATTCACGCAGCTATGAAGTGTATCACCGCACGCAACTCTCCTTTTCTTATTACACGAATTCAAAGCCCACGCCCACATTCCATGCGTGCCTGGGACTTAACAATTTCTTTTCCATAACTTCGTCAATGGACGGCCCACATGCCCACATAAAAAAAAGCGGATTTTCTATTCAGACCCCCTCATAAGTTTCATTTATGTTTCACGCTCTTGTCGGAAAATGCATAGTTTTAAGTACCCAATGTTTGCAGTACTACTTCATTGTTTTGCAATACTACTTCATTGTTCTGCATTACCACTTAATTGATCTGTAGTACCACTTCACTGTTCTGCAGTACCACTTTATTATTTTGCAGTACCACTTCATTGTTCTGAAATAACACAAACGATCGCCCCGATACCAGTTCATATACACTTCATAATATTTGTGTAATTTTAGGTCCCTATCTCTAAAATTTATAAAAATTGAGTCCTTTAGACAATAATTTTTTCTGAAATGGTAAAACTTATTTGAAAACATTTTTGGGGCCTGAAACGTAATTACCCGTAAAAAAATCCAACACTCAAATATACTGTATAGTTCAAAATTAGAAAAATGGTATGAGTTTGTATTAATTCAAAAATTGATCTGATAACCGATTTAATTTATCGTATGAGTGAATATTTTGGAATATTAGGTAGCTTTTTAGTATGTTCTTAGCTCTTTTGTCTGTAATTTAATCTTATTTTCTTTTGGACTTGTTTGTTTTTATTTCTATTTTTATAGGTTTGTGCTCGTTTATCTCTTTGTGAAAGCTTTCTTCATTCCGAATTAATGAATATTATCAAGAGGGCGCATTTGGACTCTTTAATCGTGTAATTTTTTTATTCTAATGAACTATTGTTTGAAAAAAAGATAAGGTCGAACAAGACATATTTCTTTGTGATAGTTGATAGTGAGATTACAAGAAATAACTGTTCTTTATACCTAGAGAGGAAAGAGAGACGGAAGAGAGCAGAGAGAAAAATCATAAATCCGTAACCTTCTTCTTCCCACCTAGACCTGGGCTTTGGGCCGGGCCAACCCGGAACCGGCCCAAAACCGACCCGTTAACCCGGCCCAAAACCGGAACCGGTAGAATCGGTTCCAGAACCGGTAACCGGCCCATTTAAATTGGGCTGGGCCGGTTAGTGGGCCGTGGAACCGCGGATTACCGGTTCCGGTTTCCGGATCCGGATCTGCGGTTCCGGTTCCGGTTCCGAACCGGAACAGGAACCGGCCCAACGGCTATATAGCCGTTGGGCCAACGGACTTCTTATTTTTATTTTATTTTTTAATTTTTAAACACTGTAAAATTACAGTTTTAATCCCAAACGAAAAATCTATAAATACCACCTCATTTTAACCATTTTAACTCACAATTACATCCAAATCTCTTCCAAACTCTCTCAAAAAGCTCTCAAAAAATCATCCTATTAATATTTAATATTATTAACATTAATAATTATTTTATTAATACTACACTACACTACTACCTACACACACTCACTTATTATTACCAATAATAAAAAAATTAATTTTTTAATATTTTCTAAAGAATTTTTTGGATATTAACACTAATTAACACTACACTACACTACTACCTACACACACTCACTTATTATTACCAATAATTAATTTTTGGATATTTTCTAAAGAATTTTTTCATAGCAAAAAAATAAAAAATTAAACGGGCCGAATCCGGTTCTGGAACCGGAACCGGCCCAAAAGAGGCCCGGGGGTTCTTCGTATGGTTCTGGTCCGATCCCTGGAAAATGGTTCCGGAACCGGACCCGGAACCGGAACCGGAACAGTGCCGCTGTCCCATAATCCGTGTCCCATTTCCTGTCTCACTCCCTTAAAATTGATTTATATAATTATCGGAAAATATCTGATATGGATATCAAATCGTAAAATAAGGAATAATTGGATGTGTTTATTTATTTTTATCATATAAATCTCATGAAATAACGACGATTTTATGATTTGGGGACTATAGAATTAAAAGAATTAATAAATAAAATGAAATTTTGTGAACAGTCGGATTTAAGATTTAACGGATCTGATCATTTTGGGACATAGAGGGGGACATGTTTTGTGGGACAGATGATTTCATGCGGCCCGAACCGGCCCAATCCGGCCCAAAGCCCAGGTCTATTCCAACCCCCTCCCCAAGCCGCCACTCGCCACCACCCACCTCCTCTCCAACAGCCAACCTAACCGTTCATCCTTACCACCTCTCCCGCCTCCATTAACGGAGGTAGGGGGCTTCTTTTCATTTATCTCGTTTTTCCTTGTTTTTGTTAAAAAAAAAAAAACCAATGCACAGGAAGCCACCCAACCGTCGCTGCCCGACCGCCAGCTGCTCCCGCCACCTGTCCATCGCCAGCCGCATACCCTTCGACCACCCGTCGCCAGTCGTCGCTGCCAAAGGCAGCCGCCCGCTGCCCAGCCCTCGCCATCCGCTCGTCGCTTGCCCCCCGTCGCCCGCCCTCGCCACAGTCTTGAGTATTGAGCCTTTTTCTCCCTAGCGAAGCTCTCAGTGCGATGAAGATTGAACCCTGACGTCGAAGACCAAGTGAAAGTGAAGAATATCGTAGATTTAGCTTAATTGTTTTTCTGTTATAGGTACTTTAGTTCTTGATCGTAGATAATGAGTTTTGTCTTCTGTTGGTTTTTTTTGTCCCTTATGGACCCCTTTCTCTCCATGCGGGAGTGTTATTCACCTTGTGGAATTGTGTGGTGCTCCTAAGTGAGTCTTTATTATCTCGGTTGACGATGTACCGGTGGACTCGCTGGGCTATTTAGCACTGTATCTTTGTTTTTAGGTGACTCTATAGATACATATCCAATTGTATAAAAAATGTGCAAATCAGTAGCTATGGTCAGAAATTTTTTTATATAAGTACCTTCGACTGTCGGAAAATTTTTATATATAAGTACGCGTTCGACTGTGCGTACCATTTTCCAATCTTGACGTACCTTTTTATATGTGTATTGCATACTGCGTCACACAATTATATGATACTCATATATGATACCTATATACGTTCTATACAGTACCTTGCAGATGACTATATGATAGTACCATTTTCTAGCTGTATTACGTACACAATACATTTCTCTATTGTAGCAAAATGTGTGATATGATGCACCTTGCAACGTGCAGATCTCAATGTACAAAAAATTTATTCTAACAAATATCTACATCTGCATATAAAAAATACTGGCAATGTACTTGCTAATTTTTATAATAATGAATAATTTTATGTAAAATTCGCTTGCTTTTAATGTAAGCTATATTTTCGAAAAAAAATAAAACATATTCATTTCTTTTAAATATTTGGGTTTGACTTCCATTGAGATTTGATCGATCGATTTTCGAAAAGCAAATCTAAATCGTGTTGATTATTCAATTCACACATTCTATTTCGAAAAGCAAATCAAAATTTTCATTATTCTGATCAGTCCAGCAGTTGTAAATGGTGTGAGCTGCTGATATTCAAAATAAGGTTTTCTTGCCAGATGTACAAAATCCTCCAACATCGATTGTACTTCCACTTGGCTGTAAATCTTTTATTTTTTCTCAGTATATGATTAGAACATCTAGCTATGGATTAGTGATATTTTCTAATAAAATCATTTTTTTTTCATACATACCTTCCAATTAAGTTCGAGAAACGGCTTTACTGAAGGAGCAAGATGAAAAGCTACACAAGATGATATACCATATGTTTTTCAATGTTTCCTTCAATTTAATGAATTCACAGAAATCAGGAACTTTTCAATTCAACGAATTGAAAAAAATAAAATAAAAATTAAATAACGAAGAAGAAGAAGAAAAAAAGAAGTGTAGGTCTAAACCAGGCCCTCAAATCAGAAAAAAGAAAAACATATCATTGAGAGCAGACACGTCGACCTTGAATTCAATCTCTGTGCACATCACCATGCTTCCTTCATTATCTTTATCCAGAGCATCGGCTTATTGTGCACAGATATATAAAAATTAAATCTTTCGATAAACAAATCGACAGAGCATACATACAAATAATCAAGAACAAACTAATATCTCGACATCTATATTCTCTTTCTTCTCTTGCGAGAGTGTTTGTTTCAAGTGAAGGCAGTGGAGAACTGAGGGGCTGTGAGCTGCTATTTATATTGGAAGTTGTTGGGGATCTCCGCTAGGGTTTCGGTTTATCAGTCAAGCCCGATATAATGGGCTTCGGTTGAAGCTAAATGGGCCTTTCTTAATGGGCCGAGCTTATGCAAGGGGCCCACCATTCTGAAGCAACGAAGAGTATGTCTATCTATATTATCCATGCTATCAATTAGTGCGCCGTATATGGTCAACAATAGTTTACATTGAATTATTCAAAGATTCCTATTATCTGTTATTATGAAATATTATAGTGGTTTCTAAATGATTGTCGCACTAAACATCGATTATCTTATGTTAGGAGTATTCTTTTATGTAGTAATTCTTGGTGCACCCTCAGATCAATCATTGCATATGGCAATTTCATTCTTAAATAGGCAACGAAAACAAAGGGATTGGTAGTTGGTGAATGTACATCATTGATTCATTACATCTACTTCGTCCTTAGTTGGGGTCTCAATATATTTATATGCATAGATACGTGCATGGCTTCAACTCTCGCCAAAAATTTTGAAGTCAACATGCGTGGTGAAAATTGCAGATATATCATTTGCGTCGCATTGCATTGCTGTCAATAATATAAAATTTCGATAATATATATTTCTCTATTAAGAAAATAGTTGCAATTCGTTGATGGCGTGGTGCATAAAGTAACATACACCTGCACACGCCGACGGTGCTTATCCCTTGCGGCAAACAATAAATTGTAAGAAAAGGATTTTTATTCTATGGAAAAAGAAAGAAAAAAAAATAGGGGGTGGTGAAAGTAAAGCGAATCCAATCCAAGTTATTACCTCGGACACGAAACTGGCTTAGTTAGAAACACTGAACCTTGATCATTCGGACAGTAGTAACTCATTTCTAATTACCATGTTACTGATTGTGGTACATTTTTACCGTTGCCGTGGAAGTTTCTTTTTTTTTCTTCGTGAAGTAAATACGAGTCGGAAAAGGTCAAGGATAAAAGGAATATATATTAAATATATTATATTATGCATAAATGCCATCGTCAATCTTAAATGTTGTGAGAAGGAAAACCCCAGGTCTGGTCTCCCCTTTCTTAAGTGTCGTGCATGCATTTTTGGGCCATTGCATGCCCTCACGCTTTCTTTCTCTCTCTCTCTACGGTTGCTCATATAGACACAAACAGTCTTCGCCTCTGTCCCTTGTAGCAGTTTATCTGCTTGTTTCATATTTTTGCTTGATTAGTTTTCTTGATCTAGATTTGAGGGTTGACATTCGTTGAATTGGCCGCCGCCGCCGGGCAATAGATTAAATTTTTTTTTACGGTGAGTTTCAATTTTTTTTTTGTTTTACTTTGTCTTCTTTCTCAGTCTCAGATTCAGACCACGTTTTGAAGTGGGTTTAAGCAATTTGGGCACATGGGTTTTGTCTTCGGTTGGTTAGTTTTACATGCGGACGTTGGATTCCATAGATTTGAATGAAGCTGATTCAAAGGGGAAATCTTTTGGTTGAACTATGAAATTGAGGTGTTATGGTCACTAATTCGTTTGTTCTTGGATGTGGGTTTTCAATTTCTTGTTTAGAAACCTTCTCGATCTCGATTAATCCGATGGGTTGCTTTAGGGTTTTCGGTTTGCGGGTGTTAATTTTGAGTTTTACTTCTATTTCTCGTAGGTAACTATTCGATTTTGAGGAATTTTGCCAAATCTCGGGAATAAATGGAGTCAAAGAATTGCATGAATGAACTCTGCCGTGCAACGACGTCGTCTGAATGGAAGAAAGGTTGGACCTTGAAATCAGGAGGGTTTGCTACGCTATGTTACAATTGCGGGTAATTATTATTTTTTCATTTGATTCTGATTTTTGCTATGAAGAGGGTATGTACGTATTGTGTTGTTTGGATTCCTATAGTATAGCAGGTTTAATGGGATTTGTTATCTTGAGCACATTTTGCGTTAATTGACATCTGCTCTGTTTACTATATTTAGGAATCAGAGTTATCCATGGAAGTCTTACTTTCACTTGTTGACTTGGTTTAGCTCTTCATTATGTAAACGTTTAGACTGAATCCATTAATTGTGATGACGAATTTTGACTTTATAGAATCATGTTTTGTGCTAGAAGAAAGCTTTTGAGTTGTGATGTTGGGAGTCGTGTGAAATAATGCTGATGTTCATGGTGTAAGAGCATATGTTTAGATTATCTAGAGTTTCATATGTTCTTGAAAGATCATTCCTTTGGGTTGGTGGCTATTTGATGCATTGTCAGTTTTCCCGTTGCTTTTCATCTGTGGTTTTATAGATGGGTCTGAGGTATAGTTTAGTTTAAAGATGGTCAAGTCCTTACATTTTGACTTGAAGTCCACCACATCACCTTCCCCTTTTTTCAGTAAGAGCAACTGTCTGAAATGTCTGCTGCTATATTGTCAAGCGTCTGTTCAAATTGTGGGCGTTGCAATTTCTTATCTGATTTGTGTGTTTCCACCAGTAGCATTTTGCCCGTATGTTTCTTTGAGAGGCTCAATTTCATTTCAGATCTGCCTATGAGAACTCTCTTTTCTGCGAAACGTTCCACTTGGAAGAGTCGGGATGGAGAGACTGCAAAGTTTGTCACAAGGTAATTGCAATTATATGATCTCTACGTAATCCTCTCTCTAACGGTGTCTTTTAAATGTCAGCGTCTTCATTGTGGTTGCATTGCCTCAAGAAATTTGCTCGAGTACATGGATTTCGGCGGCATTGGGTGCATGAGCTGTGTTAAGAGATTGGAAATTCATCAAGCACCACCAATCCAGGTAAATGCTCCTGCAAAGTTTTTTTTTTCTTTCTGATTTTGATTTTATCATTGTTACTACTGTGTTGTTGTTGTGATGATACACAATGTTAGCCACCGTCCTACTTATTACAGCGATATGCCATCGTCTTTCTCACCGTATGGTCTCTTACAGTTGATGCAACGTGTAGAGAACATGGAATATTCCAGTCTCTGAAATCTTCTTCCTTTCTTGCAGATTTCTGCTAATGTTCCCCCAAGTGGCGCATTGCTGACCAACGGAGTCAAGGATGTTGATCTCAAGGACAAAATCATCGGCGACAAACTTAGTACTGAGAGGCTTCTGCAGTTAACCAAGAGTTTGAGAATCAACAACGTAGGCTCTACACTCGAGCACTTCAAGCAAGAATTTCCCGTCCTAAAACCCCTGGAAAGTGGCAAAGGTGCAACAACATCTCTCACCCCACAACAGTTGTTGTCCAAGTCAGACAGTGGTGGCACGAAAGCTAAGGAAGCACGCGAATCTTTCCCTCAACCGTCTCGTGACTTCTCTTTGTTTACTCCCTTGGGGATATCTAGCCCCGTCTCCCCATTTCCTCTGGGAAACATCGAAGGAAGTGAGCACAGCAAAAGTGCTCTACAACATGGACAAAAAAGCCGTCCTTCATTACAAAAGCCCCCAAAACATAGTCCTACGATAGGCTCAGATGGTACGAACAAAGGATCTTCTTCTTCACAGTCACGTGTTGCTCGCCCCCCTGTCGATGGGCGTGGTAGGAATCAGTTGCTTCCTCGGTACTGGCC
Source organism: Craterostigma plantagineum (assembly GCA_027422505.1). Taxonomy (NCBI): domain Eukaryota; kingdom Viridiplantae; phylum Streptophyta; class Magnoliopsida; order Lamiales; family Linderniaceae; genus Craterostigma; species Craterostigma plantagineum. Next base: position 52,560 of record JAPQWV010000201.1, on the reverse strand, counting down.
GAAGATCACAGACCAAGAATTGCAGAAATTGTCTGGAGAGTATCCTTTTTGGTTTGCTTCTTTTTATTGCCTTATCCTACTCATGCGCCTGGCGGAACATTGATTTTGAGTCACTTATGTGAATATCAGTGCGTTCCTTAATCACTGTAACTTAGTTTGAATTCAACTATTGTGCCATTGTTCGAGAAGATTCTGAGTGCTAGTGATGCTGGGAGAATAGGTCGTCTAGTCCTACCAAAAGCTTGCGCAGAAGTAAGTCTTCATATATTTTCAAGATAAAATCAGCTTATTCTCCTTGCTTTTAATCTCCGTGCGCTGAAATTACCATGTTTTCTTTAGGCTTATTTTCCCACCATCAACCAGTCGGAAGGCATACCAATAAGGATTCAGGACATAAAGGGAAAAGAGTGGACGTTTCAGTTCAGGTTTTGGCCTAATAATAACAGCCGAATGTATGTCTTGGAGGGCGTTACTCCTTGCATACAGAACATGCAATTACAAGCTGGTGACACTGGTAATTTGCCTCATTTATTTGATAATTGACCAATTTGAAAGGCATAGACAAAGATGGGTTTACTACTTTCTATGAATTCCTTGTAGTTAAGTCCTTCCTTTGTCTTTTGAGCAGTGACCTTTAGTCGAAGAGATCCTGGCGGTCAGCTTGTTATAGGCTGCCGAAAATGTTCAGTCAACGTCGATTCCCAGGTCAATATCTGCCGCCCTTCTATTTTCATTATGTTGTATGTTATTTTTCATTCCCCCTTTGTCTTGATTCAACCTTAGGGCCCTCAAACGCCTGCTTCAGCAAATAACGGTTTCCAGGCAGAAACAACTTCTTCGGGCGCTAACGAAAATCAGCGTCAGGTATGTACTTTATTATTTTTGCCCGTCGCCTTTAAGACTTTTTCTTTATGTGCTCTTAGCACACTTGGGTTCTAATTTCTCTGCGCTGGTCGAATGACGTACAGACGGCTGGAAAAGCTTCTGATGATCTGTCGTTTCGACACATGTCTGCTTCGGACAAGAAAAGGGCGAAGAACATGAAGAACAAACGGCTTCACATGCACAGCGACGATGCGATGGAGCTGAGGATTACCTGGGAAGAAGCGCAGGAATTACTTCGCCCCTCTCCGTCTTCTGAAGCAACGATAGTCTTGGTCGACGACCACGAATTTGAAGAATTTGAGGTGAGTGGAGTCAGTCAGTTGCCACTTATACTATGCTCACGCTGATATTTTTTCGTACCGTTAATTTCCCCTCGTTTATTTACTGATAGTTCTTATTCTTCGTTTCGTAAAGGAGCCTCCAGTTTTCGGGAAGAAGACAATATTCATATCGCAAACTTCAGGGTAAGAAATTTGGCCCAGTTTCTGGCGACATGGGCCTAAATGGTCAGGATGGTTTCTACGAATGCGGGAAATGACACAATTATGTGGCTTTATCTTCGACTATGCCAAATAGCTCATCATTGTATCCAAATTATCATGACAGTGATAATACTTTGCATTTCAGACTACTTTGTACGGTCTAAATTTTTATGAAGATTTTTTTCTTTCAGGGAGCAAGGACAATTGGTCCAATGCGACAGCTGCTTAAAGTGGCGAAGGTTGCCCGTGCATGCTCTCCTCTCTGCTAACTGGACATGTTCGGAGAACATTTGGGACTCTAACAGGTCAGAATATTTTACGGATTTCAGTGCAAGGATGAATATTTTTCATGTTGGGATTTTAACGTTTGTTGCTGGTTTTTTTTTCTTTCAGGTCCACTTGTTCTACGCCAGAGGACATAAACCCGAGGGATCTCGAATCTCTCCTCAAGGGTATTTCCGTCATACGTTGTCACTCTTCCACTACTACAGATCGTGGACCGACTTGTCAGAAATCTATCCTGATTATATTTTTCCCTCCATCCGTTTTTACTACGCAGAATCCAAGAAGCGCAGGATAATGTCGGACGGCAACACCAACAAAGCGCACTCGAAAGAAGGCGAGCCGTCCTCTGGACTGGACGCCCTGGCGAACGCGGCCGTCCTCGGGGACGAGGCGGGGCCCGCAGCCGTCACCACTCGGCATCCCAGACACAGGCCGGGGTGCTCGTGCATCGTGTGCATACAGCCGCCGAGCGGCAAGGGAAAGCACGACCCCAACTGCAAGTGCAACGTGTGCCTGACGGTGAAGCGCCGATTCAAGACGCTTCAGCTTCGCAAGAAGAAGAGGATGATGATGTCGGAGAAGGAGAAAAATGGAAACGGCAACGGCGAAGATTCGACGGCTAAGGTCGAAGCCGAGGAGGGAGGGGAGGACGTGGCCGGCCTTGCGCTGTTGAATATGGCTGCTGTTGTCGGAGGTGATGACGATGATAAGGGGAAGTTGGATTTGAACTCTGAACCTCCTCCTCGCAAGGAGGAAGATGCTGCTGCTGCTGTGACGATGGCGTCGGACAATGTTGTTGTTGTTGTTGTTGCTCCTTTGGGCGAGGAGGACCTTGAAGTTGTGAAGGGAGGAGGGGCGGCGGCCGAGGGCGGCGGTGGTGGTGGTGCTGACGTGGATCGAGAGAATAATAAGCAAGAAGAAGATGGTGGGTGATGAGAGAGGTCGATTTCGAACTATATTTATTTCAATGATTTTAATGTGGTGTTTCTAAATTATATGTGGGGTGGGATTTGATCCGCGTCCTTTTACTTGAATGGTTGTTGTTTTAACTTGTAGTATTGATAATTCTCTCTCCATGCTTGTAAGATAGGGAGTTGGCTGCTTTGCGCTTGTGGTCGTGTCGTAATATTTGGTTTGTGGTGATGAGGATTCGATGCAAGAGAACTATACCATAGTTTAAGGTCCTGCTTGATATTTTAATCTAAGCCACTCGACTCCAATTCAAGAATAATCCAATGCGATTGCATGAAGAAAGACAAGGAAATAAGAAACAGCAACAGTGGTGACCACGCATCTGTTTAACATCTTTGAACGAACAAACAAGCTTCGCTGTTTTGTTTTCCTCTCTTCCGTAAAGCCCTGAAATCTTCGGGTACTCTACGTAGTTGCTTCTCTGTAATGAACTCCGCTCAAATTGAAAATCCCTGCTAAATAACATTTTATTACCACTCTCAAGAACTTCAATTGTAAGGTGACAAAATTAACAACCAAGGACAAATGGGTGGGAAGCCAAGTGAACAAGTACCTGAGGAGGGTCGAATCTAGCCCCAAGATTGCTTAGCTTAGCATGGGCTTCAGCATAGTCTTTAAAGAATGCATCTTGATCTACGGCGTATTTCTCTGCGTATTCCTGTTGAGATGATAGAATTCTTTCATCATTCAACAAGAATATGAATGGCGCCGAAACACCCTTGAGAAAACGAGATGATCGTTTGTACCTTGAACCCAGCATCTTCGAAAAGAACAGCATCGGTAGGTAAGACTAAAAGGTCTTCATCTCTTTTTTCCTTAATGTCCTGTAAGTTTGGTTAATTACGCGTCAGAAGAAGAAGAGTATGTTAATATATTCAAGAAAATATCGAAAAACTATATATAGACATTTTATCAACTGAATTCTGAACCTTGAAGTACGAGTTGTCAAATTTCAGCCATTGTGATGTCCATGATTGTCCTCCTGGTGCTCCAGGACCATCTTTCTGCAATGTCATATTGAATAATTTGCAAGCAATCAAGTTTCAAATTGCAAGATTCTGAAATATCACTGCGTAGATTGTTTTCTACCGTATACTTGGTCTCGGGTTTGCCCCATCCACTGCGGTCTAGTCTGGACCTACCAAGAGTATGAGCGCCAGAAAGTGCTACTATCTCCTGGACGTGGAAAAGGTCATCCGTTATCATCAGAATGCCACTAGTATTGGGAAAAAACAATTAATAGGTTAAAACTGTATGACAAATTAACTACCTTATCAGTCAATCCCATCCGATAGAAGACATTGCGTAAATGATCAGCAGGGGATGGCGGACCTGCATCTGATTCATGAAGAAAGTTGTTAGATAAAATAAGATCGTAATGTAGTTATCTTTTCACTAGAATGGCTGGAAATATACGATCAATTAGCTTGAGATACTGGAAAGAATTCAACGGCTACGAGAAAAATAATTAAATCAAGCGAGTTTACCGGGGAGCCTCCCTTCTTCTGGGCATTGTTCTGGGCCAGTCACGTCTACTCTTCCATATGTCATGGGAATCTTGGGACCTCCAGCTTCCTAAAAGTGAAAGAAGGATCATAGATGAAAAAGAAATTATGAATTATTTTTTCCCTTCTAATATTGAACCTAAAAGAATGACTTGCCTCTATAGCTGTAGCGCTAGCCAACTGGAATAAATCCGCATAGGTCACATTAGGATACTTATCTTTGATTGGTTGAAGAAGATTAAGAGCATTGACAAGTCCTGGCACAAGACTGAAAATGTTAAAGCAAAATGATAGATCAAATCAAAAGAAATGTGATCCCCATAAAGGCAAAAAAGCTCACCAGCATTTGCTCCATGCTTCAGCTCAACCTCAAATCTTAAACTTCCATTAGCACCACCTCTTTGTGGCCACTCTTCAATGTTCTTGTTGTAGGTACCAGCATCATGCCAACCCAATCGAACCTATTAAATACAACAATAGTGAGCTTGAACTCCAAAGCGTCGCTAACACTATTATTAATCAATCGCACTTCACTAGACATTCAATAGCTTCATATGCCAGGTCTAATAAACAAAACAGTCGTTAAATTCCCACTAGTTCCAAGTATCGCGACATAGATAGTTGTGAGTCTTAATTAATAAATCTCACCCAAGTTACTCAGCTGACAGTCTATCCTAACTAATGATATTGATTTGGGGAACATGTCTTGAAACAACCACAAGAAAACACCGGCGCACTCTGTTCCATAACAAACGAAGAAAAAATCGAAGGAAAAAAAAAAAGAAAAAAGAAAAGGTAATTACCAGAATAGGGTGACAAAACTTAGCATCGAGAAGCTTCTTGATTTCCTCTCTCGCACCCTTCAGATCCTCGACGCTCGACGCGAAGCATTTCGGCGACGACGTCGCATAGTAGTTTCTTCTCCCAACCACTCCCACACTCCTCTACAATAAAAAATATAAAAACAGAACAAACCAAATCCTTCAAAAAAATGCACGAGCAAGAGCTACGCGAAGCATGTGCCCGATTCAAAACTACCTGCGGAAGAAAAACGTGCGTCAGGCGAGGCGACGATCGGAGCGACTTGACGGTAACTGAGGAACGGCATAGCATCTTCCCCGTGTCAGTCGCGGAAGGAATGCGGCGAACGGCCGCCGAGCCGGATCCAGTGGTGGCGGAGATAGAAGCCATCGATCGTTATGCAGAGACGAGAAGATCGTAAATGGCGGGCGGAATACTTCGAAGAGAGAGTGTAGCTTGTTTAAATATATAATATCTTCATAGCGGGGGTTAGGTGGAAATATGGAATCCACCTGCGAAAAGTGTCGAGCTGACTGCGCTTAGCTGAGCTAAAGCTGGTCAAAGATGAAAAGATCTAATTTGGGCCGTGCGACATAAATGGGCTGGGCCTATTAATTGGGCTCATCCAACCTACAGCCCACCTAGCTTTCTTGCTTCATCTTCCTCTTTCAACACTCCTTTCAAATTTCGAATATCCAACTTTAATAGTATAACAAAAGAAAAGCAGCTACGAATTGATATACAGAGAACAGAAACATTCAACCATGGCTTGTAATAACAACGACGCTATCGTCCAATAGAGACTTCTCGGACAGCTTCTGCCTACAAGTGGGACACGAAGAGCTCGACTCTAACCACTTATCTATGCACTTGGCATGGAATCCATGGCTGCAGTTGGGAAGGACACGGAGGTCCTCGCCGTCGACGAAATCGGCGAGGCATATGTGACAGTCCGTCGCGAAAATACGGATCGCCTCCGAGCCGCCGTAAGTCGTTGTGGGCATACCTCTTATAATCGTCGTCGCTGCTTCTTCCTTGAGAGCGGAAGGTGAAGAGGTCAAGTGTGGCCGAAGAGCATCGCCGTGGGAAAAGGGTCTGCGCCGGCGGCATCTCGCGGCGCAGCGAACGATAGCGTTTAGCCCAAGGGCGCATATAAGCGCGCACAAAAGAGCTGCCAAGATTATTACCATGTTGTTGTCGAAGTTTGCGTCGTTATTGTAGGGGATATACGGCGATGTCTCCTTTCCATCGAGTGTTACGTTTATGTTAGCGTCGAGCAGTAGCCGAGGAAGATGATGCGCCACCATTAGAGAGAGAGAAAGAGAGAGAGAGAGAAGATTTTAGTCAACAAATTAGTACAAGTATGGTGGCTTAACTAAGATTAGTGAAATATATGGCTATATTCCTAAGGAAAATGTAACGTGGAAGATGACCGAATTGCAAAATGACAAGAAAAGATATTTTTCAAGATGAGAGATGGTATTAAGATTTTTCTGAAGTGTGTGTGGTTTGGTCTCGACGATATTTCGAGGTTAAATAAGAATCGGATATGTAAGAATGGGATGGGAAACCCCCCCAACAAATCTTCAAGAAATATAATAACCAACATTAGGAATCCAGAAATGTATAAGATTTAGCTGTCTCATCTTGCAACTGATATTATATGATACATTAAGCCATTTGCAATATTTAATAACCGATCAAACCAATATCGCATTATGCTCAAAAGTAAATTTAGTGACCACTTGATAAAGAAGCATCAACTTTATTGGATATGTTCGTCACAGTCACTTGATATTATAAAAAGTGCAAGTTCGAAACCGCAGCTCTTCATCGTCGAATGGAAGAAAGAGGACTATTTTGTTTATCTTTCAAAAAACAGAGTCGAATTCAAAACAAACTCAGAATTTGGACTGGAACAAAAACAAATCAACCAAGACAGACGAATCTTCATTTCATCTACCTGCAAATCATCCTTCAGAAAAGATAAAGCTGCAGTGCAGATGAATATCATGAGAATGCTCCTTTCTTAGCACAATGCAGCTTCAGAATGCAAATCATCATCAGGAAAGTAGTACTATATAAGAAAAAGCCCGGACTATAGATGCCTTACCTTTTTGGATCATAAATCATTAAGAACTCTCATGGGCGGTTCAGGTTTCTCCACTTGTCCTTCAAGTCAACCTAAATTACATAAAATCTTCAGTAGCTAAGACCAATATAGGGAAACTAAGGCAGAGGGAGGAGAGGCGAAAGGCATACGTACTTCAGTTCTGTATGATAGAACGTCACGGTAGGTAGTTAAGATCACCTTCCAACTTCCTTGCCCAAATCTTCAGGAAATAACAGCAAAATCGTTAAGAATATTACTTTTTAGTAGAAACATAGAACACTGTATGTTATGCGTACTAATGGAGAAAAAGTTAGAAATACCAGCCTTTTCATCCATTTTTCGGTGGAAGGCCAAAATAACGTAGATAATCATACAGTGAAATATTCAAAATGGATTCTCCAAGGGTAAATACGACAAACAAATAACACGGAGACGGTGACATCTGTACGTAATGATGATAAGCAAACTTCATTATCACGAGCAAATACCTTTGTATGCCGGCCCTCAATGCATCTTCTTCAACTTCAGTCCATTTCCTAGCTTTCCTCCTCTTCTTTCGGTTGCTCGAGTCATATGAGCTCAGTGGAGAGGCACCTAATAAAGATGGACTACCTAACAAAACCATATCCGTGCAATTACCACGGATTTCTCTTTCTGGGGATGCATCGATTGCGCCATCCGACTGAATAAACAGCAAATGTATAGCATCGGTTTGTTGATCCCTTCTTGCTTTGCAATGCAGACAAAACAAAATTTGCTAAACTTAACAATCTTAACAATGCAATCAAGAAACTTTTCAAGCATTTGGCCTGCTTTCTATCTACACAATTCAAGTTTTTCACGTAGAGCAAAATCTGATACACCAGAAATAGCGCACAAATAGAGAGCTCATTAACATAAGCTTGCTACTTAAGTAATGAATACACGATGAAATCATTTCCATAATGGCTATTTAAGGTACACTGATTGTAGTCTGAAGAAAGAATAATAGGATCATCATAACTTGATGAAATAAGCTAATTTCCAAACAATATTGACGGTTTGATACCCCCTAATCTGGCCCAACCATTAAGTGGCCATAATCTTTAATAGAATCTCCTACAACAATAATATAGATGCACCTTACTTGGTATAAAACACGAGCATATTAACGATAACTACCAAGATAAGAAATTATTGACTTACATGGCCCTAAATATAATCTCACGGAGTCCCGTTCCATGAATACAAGGATTGGAAAAAAGTAATAAGCTATTCACCTCATGGACATATACAGAATCACAATGTTCCATCATGCTTGATCGACGTGGATTACTGATATCACATCCATAACCTTGAGCAACTCCACCGCAAGCCATAGTTGACAAATTGGTCTCAATCTCAACGCGATTATTCTTTTCCATTATATCATGAGTTCCTTTTTTACCAATATTGCAAGCTTCTTCTGAATGCTGTAATGCATCAGGAAGAGCATCCCCTGCAACTACATGGCCCTCCAGTGAACTTGATTCAGGGGCTTTGGGAACCTTATGAACTTCCTCATTACCAGGTAATATGCCATCCAGCTGTGATGGAGCTAGTGGATTTTCATCAGGATCAACAATTCTGACTCCACAAGATCGATCGTCCAATCTTCCTGAGCGTCTCATGCCATTACATTTTTTCATTGGCTGAATAACGTCTTTATGCATTTCTACAAGAAACACAATATGTTCAGTAGTATGAAGTAAGCTAATACAGGTATATCAAAGACAAATGAAACTCGCAACTTCAATGTCGATTATTAAAAGGGAAGACGACGAAAAAAAATCTGCAGAAATCAGGTTGACGGAAGGAATCGAGAAGATCGACCGCAATAAACAAATAAAGGAAAGATATAACCAAATCCCAAGTAAAAAAAATCTGGAGATATTCCCTCCGCGATCAATCTCCAACAATGTACAGAACCGTGGGACTTGGGAGGCACTGTTGAAGGAACAATTTCGCCAACACACCTAGTTTATTTTTTTACTTTCCATATATCAAAAACCAAATATTTATTCTTCAATCCAAACATGATTACAACCGAAAGATAGAACTACATTCCATAAAGAAACACTTAAGGTTATTCACAAACTCACCTTTATCGACGACACCAAAAGCTCCCTTCACATGCTCATCATTCTTCATTTTATCAGCTACCAACTCAAGAAAAGAAGGACCCAACTTCTCATTTTCCTCCCTTACATACGCACAAACAGCGGCAGCTGCATTAATTTCCTCGTTACACCGCCTAGAAACTCTCTCACACGCATCATCCTCCCACACAGCAGCCTCCAATTCACCCTTCCAACGCAGTAAATCAACCGAAGACAGCCGCCCCTTTCCAACAACCTTCTCCATTCTCCCCTTCCAAACTCTCTTCACCGCCAGAAAAAAACTAACACCGTCCCGCTGTTTCACCGTAGACTCAACGGCAACAGCGCAGTACGCGCGCTTCATTGCATCCGAAACACTCCGAACCCCTCCGTTACACTCGATTTCCTCGATCCCCTCAAAGTGGTCAAGCATGTCTTCCGAAATCAGGTTAGACAATGCCTTGGATTCGAGCTTTTTCAGCAAGATAAGCTTCCGCAGATTGTAATCGTCGTACGGGACGGGCACGATTTCAAGTAGCGAATCCAACGCTCTCTCTTCGAGCTTTCGCTGCCGGAGAAGGAATTCCAGTATCCATTTGGCGATTTCTCCATCCATGCCGAAGATGATCACGACGAATCGAGCCCTAGATTTATATTTACTTTCATTTTTATTTTGCTTTCGTGTTGGGGAAATTAGGAACCAAACGACGTCGGTAGTAGTTTAGCTTTTGGCGCGAGATAACGTTACTCATAACGGTCCATATATGTAAAAACGTTGGGCCGGCCTGTTTGCAGCTAGGTTTTGGGCCGCCCGATTTTTTTATTATTGTAAGCCCAGTTTCTCTCTCCGAGTATTTATAGTCATGAACCCTAGAGTAGAAGACCTAGCAACTCTGCAGCTGAGCGAGAGATCTGAGAAGAAAAGCAGTCTTCGCTAACGAAAATGGTAAGGTGTCATTACTTGTGAAGCTGAAATTGCCACTAGCTGGAAACGTGCTTGATACTAATCGAATCGTTTTGTTTTGTTTTAGACTTTCAAAAGAAGGAATGGAGGGAGGAACAAGCATGGTCGTGGTCATGTCAAATTCATCCGATGCTCCAACTGTGGCAAGTGTTGCCCGAAGGTACGCGCAATATTTCTTTTCCGATGTGTAGCCCGTTTTTTATGTTTTTATTTAATAGGCAGTGTTTGATTTGTATATACGTACGGAAAGGGCACTTCTAGCGTTTCTCTTAGATTAATAATTGTGTTTGATGTACTTATTCTAGCTGATGAGTGAAGAAATCTTTTTTTTTGTATGTTGAGAGAATGTATGTGGTGGTTCTGGGATCTTTCTTGTATGTAGTTTGGAAAGTTGTTAAATTGATGTGCCAGTGTTGATGATGAACTGTTTCCGTATGCTTCCTATTGGTCTTCGCTTGAAAATGTAACGGGTGTTGAAATTATGTTCGGGATTACACCTCTTCCATTTTGTCTCTGTTTGAAGAATGTAATTTTTTTGTGTTGTGCCTGTTTGATCGTGCTGCTTCTTTTATTTGCATATTCAGATGTGTTTGATACTTTCCTGGATGCATTAGTCACATTTTGCCTTTTGGGTATTGACTACTGTATCATATTTCTTGACTGTGTAATAACATTACTTTGATTTCTAGGACAAGGCGATCAAGAGGTTCCTGGTGAGGAACATTGTTGAGCAAGCAGCTGTCAGGGATGTCCAGGAGGCTTGTGCTTTCGATGGTAAACAAGCATTCCATTGTGCGCTTAACTTACTAAATTATAGCCTTTAACTATATCGATGCTCAACAATCTCATAGGCTACACCCTGCCCAAGCTCTATGTGAAGATGCAGTACTGCGTCTCTTGTGCCATTCACTCCAAGGTCGTTCGCGTCCGTTCCCGCACTGATAGGAGGAACCGTGAGCCTCCACAGCGCTTCAGGCGCCCAAGGGTCAGTTTTCAAACACTCCCCTTTTCTGTTATTCCATCATTTATTCCATTTTGACAAGACAGTCATGGATGCTTTTGTCTTGGTAAACAAATGTCTAGTTCCCTTTGTCTTCTCGGAGGTTTCCAAGGTTACATAGCTGCATAATAGCAAAAGGGTAACATTTCCTTTGCCTGTAATTTTTCAGGATGACGCACCCAAGGCAGGCCAAGCTCCGCGTGTTGGTGGTGCCCCTGCAGCTGCACGCCCTTGATTACTTTATCGAAGGTCTACTGCTAAGTTCAGTGTATTGCTTATATGCTCTCTGTTTACTTGTTATCGATGAAGTCTACTTTCTTATGGATTTAGAACACCGTCGTCATGGATTTCTTTTGGATTTAAGTGAAAACGACGTTTCTTTGTTTCCCCAATTCTGAGTTCATGATCTTTTGCGACATGCTACGATTCGAATCTTAGGTGATGCATGTTGCTCAACTTTTTTATTTTATTTAATGGCTACGGACTTTCACTTGATGGTAGGACTATAAAAGTTTATCGGGCCTATGTACGAGGTTTATACCTTTATGGGCTCTACATAATATTTTTTTCTCAATAACAAAAATGATCTACATGGAATGTACGAGTGGTCAAGGAGTTTACAGACATGAGATGACCTTCATGCATCCTGAGTACTCTTTGCACTGGTTTTCGAATCCAACTCAATCATATCTCTACACTTAAATCGATTGGGAATAATATTAGTTTATGCGATCAATTATTATTCTTATTTCAGTCGATCAATCTTTTCAATGATGAACTTCGTGGAGTTTCTCTTTAGACGTTATCTTTTCTATTTATGTTAATTACGATTATGACGTGCCATATATATCTGCCGCCCATGTTTACCTTCATGAACCGATGAGGTTGATTTTTATTTATTTTATTTGGTGATGACCCTACGCTATATTTTTTTAAGTGTGGAACCTCATGGGTTATAAAGCGTGTCATAGATGAATATAATAGCTATATATGTGTATAAATCAAAGATTGAGATATGTCACTACTCATTAGGATCGGAGCAGTTGTCTCCTCACATAAAAATATAAAGGAAAACCGTGACAATTAATCAAATAAATTTTAGTGTGTTATTTGAATTTATCCTTTATTTTTTTTTTTTCACTTATATCCCGACGAATTAATATTTAGAATTAAAAGCCACTTGATTTATCCATTGGGAAAAAAGTCACTGATGGATATTAAACGAGGAAGAAAATTCAAACTTTGTATCTTCACTTCACTGGCAAGCATGCGAAGTTCCGTATGCCTCAATAATAAGCCATTGACAATTCAATTTATAAAAACTGTCACGCAATACGCCAAAACCCCATCACGTATATCATCATGCGAACGATGCATTATTATTTAGTACGTTATTAAAAAAATGATGATGATGATGATGATGATGATGATGATGATGATGATGATGATGATGATGATGATGGTTTTGTAGACGACCAAAGTAATAGCGTGGATAAAAACCACAACACACGGAAGCGCGCAAGTCCACACAATGATTTTCATGTCTAAACCATTCTGTAAAATAGTCTCGTATATTTCTATTTTAACATGTCTTGGTAATATCATATGTTTGACTTATAATAAATCTCGATTTACCCTTACATACACATGCACGATATTCTTATATATTCCTTCCGCGTGTCCGTGGCTCCGTGCCCAAAAAAAGTTCGTATTCTTTTATGAAAAGAAGATAGTCACTCCTATTTTGCTTAGATGCGACCGAAAAGACAAAAATGAAAGATCAACTTTTTATTATTATATTTATTATTCTATACCCCAGTCAATTCATAGCTGTCCCTTCTCACCAATTAAACTTGTCGTGCATATATCATTCATAATTGAACATTTGTTTGTGGTGTGCTCTATCTCTGATAACCGATTGACAAATTCTAAGTTTGTGAACTATTTTGTTATTCTTTTTAGTTAGCATTTTCGACCCATGAAATAATGTGTTTTCCCTCGGATGGTCCTCCACCTCCATCTTTCATTAGTTGATTTTAAAGTTGACCTTCTTTCCAATCATTAAGCACACTAATATTATATAGCTTAGCTGCGCCATATCTCCGAGTACTTTTATGCTCTTGAGCAATTAATTTTATTGAAAGCATGTATAGAGCAAGGTTTGGAGGGCATGAAGATGAATCGACGATCGGTCATTGTTACGTTGAAACCGATCCAACTTGCCGATACGGTCGAGTAAGCTTCGTCGTTCTTTGGTTCTGGAATTTTCTTTTTGATAAATATTTTCTTCTTTTGTTTGCGGTTCTTTACATGTTTGCAAGTATCTGCTTGTTATTGAGGTGAAGCTTAATCCTTCTTATGATTTTCCTTTCTGGGTTTTCTGTGTGATGAGCTCAAAGTTGATTGTAAGATTATAACTCAAGATATTGCTAGCTAGCTCAGGTTTATCGTTTGTTGCTAGCTTAGTTTTTCTGCATAACAAGTGATTGTTAATATGCCTCACTCAGCTCACTGATCAGAAGGAGTTAAAGCATATGATTGGTTTTGAAATTCGACATCTGTTTTGAATCTTTCGTACAATTCGATATTGGACAGTTTGACGAAGTTCTTGGCAAGGGTGCAATGAAAACAGTGTACAGAGCAATCGACGAATTTCTCGGATTGGAAGTAGCATGGAACCAAATTAGGGTTAGCGATTTGCTCCAATCTCCCGACGATTTAGAACGACTGTACTCCGAGGTTCATCTCCTAAGCACTCTCAACCACGATTCGATCATCAAATTCTACACTTCTTGGATCAACGTCGAGGACAGAACCTTCAATTTCATCACCGAAATGTTCACTTCAGGCACCCTCAGAGAGTAACGAAAGCTCCCTTCTTCTCACTACGCCTTGCAAAAAATGGCGCAAATTTTATACTCGTGAATATTCAACGAATTCTCTGGCTGCAGATACAGAGCAAAGTATAAGCGAGTGAAGATTCGAGCCATAAAGATTTGGGCCCGTCAAATACTCGAGGGACTTGTATATTTGCACAGCCACGACCCGCCCGTGATTCATAGAGACCTAAAGTGCGATAATATATTCGTCAATGGCCACCTTGGGCAAGTGAAGATTGGCGATCTTGGCTTAGCAGCTATTTTACGAAAATCGCATCGAGCACATAGCGTTATAGGTACTCGTTTTTTACATATAAATTTTTTTCCCGACGATTTTTCATACGTTTTGAGTCTTTATGCTTCTCAATATTCGTAGGAACGCCAGAATTTATGGCGCCAGAGTTATACGACGAGAACTACAACGAACTCGTCGATGTGTATTCGTATGGTATGTGTGTTCTTGAAATGATAACCTTGGAATATCCTTACAGCGAGTGTAAGAACCCAGCTCAGATCTACAAGAAAGTAACCTCGGTAATATAATAGATCGCAAATTCCTCGCCTCGACAAATTAGTGCGTAAAAATGCAGTCGAATTAGTTAGGTAGTAACTCAAATTTTCTCTTTTAGGGTCAAAAACCGAGGGCGTTCTACAAGGTCCAAGACTTGGATGCGCAGCGTTTCATTGGGAAGTGTTTGGAGAATGCTTCGAAGAGATTGTCCGCCGAAGAACTGTTGGCCGATCCCTTCCTTGCCGTCGATATATTTGAGGATCGTATAAAGTACGATCTTGTTGATAATCAGAAGCCTTTTCTGAACGAAAATATCGAGCTCGAAAAGCTTCAGCTGAACGACGACTACGCGCCGAGAACTAACATGACTATCACTGGAAAGTTGAATCCCGAGGATGGCGCCATCTTCCTCAAAGTGCAGATCGCAGACAAAGAAGGTAGCTTTTGTTTTTCGCCACCGAAAACTTACATTCTTTTCTATTCCTAACGACAAAAAACGCGCTTTCTCTGTATTTTTTTCCTCAGGTTCTGTAAGAAATGTGTTCTTTCCCTTCGACTTAGTCAACGACACGCCAATCGACGTCGCGAACGAAATGGTAAAGGAATTAGAGATAACCGATTGGAGACCGTCGGAAATTGCGAATATGATCGACGCGGAGATTTCAGCTCTAATCCCAGATTGGAAAACGGACGTAAATTATCAAGAAGACGATTTTCATCACCTTACTCATAATAATCCATTCTCGCCATCTTCTTCGTCGCAAGTTTCCCTCTTGGGCTCAGTTCCATTTCAGAGAAAGGACGACATCAACCATTCTCGAGGAACTCATTTGTTCCACGGTATGATCATTTTTCAAACTTACGATGTTCAAAGTTTCATTCAAAACCCATAATCGAATTATCGTTTTTCTTCAGGCGAATTCTTCGACGATACAAGCTCGCAGAGCTCTTCGTATTCCAACTGGGCGTATCACTACGCTGACGAGAAAAACGACCCGACGAGTATTAGCCCGAGAAAAAAACACGGCGAAAACACGTCGAGGTTCTGCCCGCACGATAATTCGAGGGAAGCGCCGCCTAAATTGACGAGGAATAGGTCGCTCGTTGATCACAGAAGCCAAATGCTTCATAGGTCTTTGGTCGAAGAAGTTAGTCGAAGGCGACTGTTTAAGACCGCCGATGGAGTCGGAGACGTCGGTTTCGTATCTCCTTACGAGATTTCGAGCGGAGGCAGTAATAGGAGAACGGATACGAGGCGAGGCTCTAAGTCCAGAAAATTTTAACAGCAGAAAATGTGTAATAAATCCTTTTTTTGCTGTAGTAAGACGCTTTTTATCCAGTTGTATTATTTACAGAACTTGGTAAATTATATCAGATATGTTTATTGCACGGAGAACTAATTGTAACCATAGACAAACAAAAATGTCTTCTTGATTGGTTCTATGTGAACATGCGACATGGCTGAGCAATTGAGCGCTCAAAATAATACTCTATTAAAATTTCATTTTAACGCCAAGATGACGAATTATAACATATTGTTTGTTATGTGGTCCATCGTGTTTCCGTTGTCATAATGTGTCTGAGAATATTTAAAATTGACCGTGGATCCCTTAGAGCATCTCCAATCTAATGCATAAAAATATAGGTAATATTACACAATAATACAGTTGCTACAGTGCTTTTACTCCAACCCATAAACTCTATTTTCTACACTAGTTTTCTCTCCAACCCATGAACTCTCTTTTTACACTAAAATCAAATTCCTATATTTTACTATCATAATTGACTTACTATACTTTATTATATAAAATTGAAAATTCAATGTATTTTAATTATTAATATTTAAAATTACATGAATGATAAAATTAGCATATTATTTAAATTTAATTTTATAATATAAATAAAAATTATATTATTTTTAATTTTATTTGTATTATAATAGTGTATCAAATATTTAAATATAACAAAATATGTATTACTAAATAAATATAAATAGAAATTAAAACTCTATTTTTGTGTTAAAAATTGTGCGTACTCTAGATGTAGAGTTTCTCTGCTGATCAACACAATATTTGTGTTAAATATAGAGTCCCGTTGGAGTAGAATCGTACTCTATTTTTGTATTTTACACAAAAATGAAGTACCCGTTGGAGATGCTCTTAGTGATGATCTCAATCAGATGTTTTATGAAGTACTGAGTCACAATATTCCTAAATCTGAATCTTGTTGGAGATGGTTTGTAGGAATTGATGTTTTGTGAAAAAATCCCTTGCCTATGATGTTGTGTCGAAGTCAATCGTTCAACTGAGCTGTGACAAAAAATTGCATCGATATTTAATTTTTTATGGACGTTATTATTTAAATAAAAAAGATAGTGTCACACGCTAGCGAAACTAAAGCCTCTCATCTCTTAGACTTCGCCTATTTTATTTAATTCAGAAGATTGCACCATCCTTGGTTTACATAATTTTCAGCCTCTTGTTATATAAATTAATTAATGATAACCAGTTCATTCCTACTACGACTCTTCTAATCTCGTTACTTGCCACGTTAAGTAAAATATTAATTCCCTTGCCAACCCAAATTCTCAGACATCATTTTCAAATACATTTCGACCACATAAATCGAATCGAAACACTAGTTCTTTCCCACCCATTTGTTTCATTTTATTTACTTTCCTTATTTTCATTTGGGAATATAAGTAGCCATTCCCAAATCCCAAGTGTAAAGGAACTAAATCAAACTTCAACTCCCGGGATGTCGCAATCTAATCTCAACGACCATCTTACGCTACAATTGGTCAATTTGATTTCATGCCCCAACATAACATCCATTTAGATTTTAGGTACATGTCAGAAAATTTTTAGTTTTTAGAACTCGATACACTTAAGTGTTTTTCAGTACCACTTCATGGATCTGTAATACCACTTCATGAACCTTCAGTACCACTTCATGGTTCTGCAGTAGCAATTCATCGTTCTGAAGATTCAGATTCATGAACATTCAGTACCACTTCATTGTTTTGTAATAACACAAAACGCCTGACACCGGTTTATATACAGTAAAATCTCTTTTAATTAATAACCTTGGGACCACTGAATTTTATTAATTTAAATAGATATTAATATATCGATAAATTAATAATTTATTAATTAAAAGAAAAAAATTTAAAGTCAGATGACTTAGTATATATCGATACATTATATTCATGAATAAACCAATACTTTGTAACTAATTAAATATATTCATGTATATATATATATATATATATATATATTTCTTGTTGCAGCTAGCGAACTTCACGTCCGAACTTAAGGCTGCAATTAAAAAGTTAGGGATGAAATTCAATTAGGTTACGTTTAAGAAAAAACAAGTGACAATAGATTCATATTTTGGCAAATATCCATGATTTTATAATTGTTATATATGGATTATTAATTTAAAGTTTTAATGGGACCTAATATTTGCGAATGAATTTTCATAATACTTATTATCTTATTATCTTATGGAATTTAATGATTTTTTTACAAAGGCCCAAGTCGGAATCGAGAGATTTTATTATTTTAGAGATGTTATTAATTTATTGAGTATTAATTTATAGAGGTTTTACTGTACACAGTATAAACACTTGCTTAAATTTTAGGTCATTATCTCTAAATTTTACAAAAATCAGGTTCTTAACCTTAAATATTTTCTGACAGGGACCTGAAACTTAACTTAAATCATATTTTGGGGCGTGAAACTTAATTAGCACTATAATAAATACACCTTCCATTCCTTCCATCACCTTATCTAAATTCTAAGCTACCTAATATAATAATTAATAGATAGATTCTTCGCATATACTCAAGCTCGTATATCCCATGAATCACTCCACAGATACAGCACCGCCGCACGCCGAAGCGCCGCCGGGGAAGACTCTGTTCAACAAATACGAGCTCGGCAAACTCCTGGGCTGCGGCGGATCCGCCAAGGTGTACCACGCCAGAGATCTATCCACCGACAAAAGCGTCGCCATTAAAGTCATCCAAAAGAGCCGCCTCGCCGCCGGCGACGACAGCCTCCGGCGAACGTGCAACATAAAGCGAGAGATCGCCGCCATGCGGCGGCTGAGCCACCCCAACGTCGTCAAACTCCACGAAGTCCTCGCCACAAAAACAAAGATCTACTTCGTGTTGGAATTCGCCAAGAACGGCGAGCTCTTCGCCAGGGTGGTGGCGAAGTCGCGGTTGTCCGAAGACGTCAGCCGTAGGTACTTTCGGCAGCTGATCTCCGCCGTCGGTTACTGCCACGGCGAAGGCGTCTACCACCGCGATCTGAAGCCGGAGAATCTTCTGCTCGACGAGAACGACGATCTGAAAGTCTCCGACTTTGGACTGAGCGCTCTGAGGGCCGAGCAAGTGAGGGCCGACGGAATGCTCCATACGCTGTGTGGGACGCCGGCTTACGTGGCGCCGGAGGTCTTGCTGAGGCGAGGGTACGACGGAGCTAAGGTCGACGTGTGGTCGTGCGGCGTCGTTTTGTTCGTCATGGCGGCGGGCTACTTGCCGTTCAACGACCCTAATCTGATGAATCTTTACAGAAAGATTTACAAGGGCGAGTACAGGTTTCCCAGGCTGATGTCCGGCGAGCTGAAAAGGTTGTTGTCGCGCGTGTTGGACACGAACCCTGCGACGAGGATCACCGTCGAGGAGATCAAGAGTGACCCTTGGTTTCTCAAAGGGTACGCGGCTGAAGACGTCCACGGTGGAGCTGAAACGAAGATAACGCACGGCGGCGCCGGTGCTAAAGAGATGGTCATGAATGCGTTTGATATAGTCGCGTTGTTTTCGAAGGGGTTGGATTTGAAGGGTATGTTCGCCGGCGAGGAGGAGGTGGCGGTGGTGGTGGAGAGGGTGGTGGCGGATGGGTCGCCGGAGGCGGTGGTGGAGAGGGTTTCCGTGGACAGCGGCGGCGGCTGTGGTCCTTTGAAGATGGTGACCAAGTACTCTGATTGTAGGCTGGTTGTACAGGGGCGAAACGGTAATTCTATAGGGGAGGTGGAGGTTTACCGGTTGACCGACACGTTGTCGGTGGTGGAGGTGAAGAGATGCGCTGGGGAGGAAGGCGATCTGTTTTCTGATTGGTGGATGGGAGTTAGGGCGGCGGTGTTGGGCCAGGTGATTGCCGGTGACTAGTTTTTTCTTTTTCTTTTTTAAACTTGGGATTGTTCAGTTTAGTTGATCAATGATGGTTCATTTATTGGACTGACTGTGCACTGTACATACATTGAGATGATTGAATTGTGTTCGTAAATTATTTGTTTGAAACAAAAAAAAAAAAAGTAAATAGCTGTCATGTTATAGAAGAAAAAAAAAGGAAAGAAAGTGAAGCAATTCCATTCTTTTGTGGTGGGCAACGCAAGATAATACTATATATAGTATAATTCAATTGGATGAGCAACATTCACGATACATATTGGATTGAAAGAGTTGGCTAATATGTCCCACCTATATTATCTGTTGTGTGTGGTTATCTGTTCTTTTTTTTGCTTGTGTGAGGCTATTTATGGAAACTATCGAGGTAAAAAGTCAATTCAATACGAAGATGATGAATTGATGATGATATTCATGGAGAGAAA
Source organism: Craterostigma plantagineum (assembly GCA_027422505.1). NCBI lineage: Eukaryota > Viridiplantae > Streptophyta > Magnoliopsida > Lamiales > Linderniaceae > Craterostigma > Craterostigma plantagineum. The sequence continues at coordinate 32,426 of JAPQWV010000201.1, read as the reverse complement.
AGACAACTAAGTATCTTTCCCAAAATTCCCAACTCCGTTATACGGTTTGTCCTCTCCATAAATCCTTAGCAGAGGGTGGAAAAGGGAAAATGATGGTGAGAATTAAAGAAAGAAGACCCATCTAAAAAAATAAGAAGAAAAAAAATGTGTCCTTTGAGGATAATTCTGATTTTCCTCTCAGCTACCCTTGCTGGGTTTTTCGTCGTCAGAAACCTGAATTGTACGCCCAACGCACGGAAAGAGGGCGTCGCCGTCGAGGACGAGCTTGAGACTGATAGCGTGCTTCCCTTTTCGGCCAAGGTGAAATGAGCTCTTCTTCGTCCTTTTTTGTTTGTTTGATCGTTCTTCACATCGAGTCTAGCTGAAAATAGGGTTGTGGGTTTCTTGGGTACAGTTTCGTGAAATTTTGGTTTGAGATTTTATCCCTTAACAACTCAATCTCAATCGACGCCCATCAAGCACTCGAGTTCTTGATCATCGCTCCTTCTTCTTCTTGTCATTTGTTTCTCGAGACTTAGCCAATTATTTCAGGTGTTACCTATGCATTCCTTGTAAGGAACACTTGAATTTGAGTTAGTTGATTTGTGTTCATGTTTGGATCAGGCTTCAGCTGTTGTACGGAAGTGTTTCTGGACATTCTTCGACATGGCGAGTGGGAGATATCTGTGGAAGAATTTGATTTCTTCTCGATTGCCAATGCCATCATCGTCTTCTACAGACAAAGATCATCATCTCACAGAATAATAATCCTCATCAGTTTTCTCTGTATGTTTCCTCTGTCTATATCAAACTCAAATATACGTTAATGGGAACTACTCGTTAGGCAATACACGTTGCTTTCTCGTCGTTTTGTTCTATCGTGATCGATTTTTTCCTATTTCCCATCTTTGCCTGGAAAGTTCTGTTGCATTTCTTGATCGAAGTCTTGCAAGTGTAAGGATTTCATCTGAAAATCAACCAGAATCCAAAAGCCTTAGCAATGACATAAATATCATCAGGATATACAGACAACTGTGGTTGGCTCTTACAAAGGAAGGAACGACACACTAACCTAATATAGATGCTGTACTAACCAGTGTTTTTAAAAGCGTCTTATCGCGCGATTTAACGCGCGCGTTAGCGTTATTTCACCATAAAACGCGACAGAGCGTAAGACAAAAGGCGTACATGCACAGAACTTTTGGAACTAGAGAGACAGAGACTCTGATATGTGATTGTTACGTGGCAATGTCCATTTGACTAACTTTTCTATTTTACTTTTTGAATTTTTTATAACTTTTAAATTACTTCTACCTAAATATAAAATGCAATTATTTAATGTAATCTATGCGATAAAAATAAATAAATTTATCTAATTTATTCTTTGTTTAACAACGATCAAAATGACATGCATATCTTATATTTTTCGGTATCCATGAAAATCATTTTCTAAATACTACATTTTTTAAGTTTAGATTCTTAAAAAATTATATTAGTTATCTTTTTCAATATTTTTTTACTGATCAAGTGAAATTAGATTTAAAAATTCTATTAGATCTTATGTACTTGGATTGTTTAATATACTTTTATGTATGTTTTTATTGTTTAGCATATGAACTATTAGATTTTTGATATATTAATCCAATTTTTATATAAAGCTTACTGAATAATGTGCTTATGATTAATAATTTTGCTATAAACTATGTTTCTTAACGTAATAAGTGGCTTGTCCGAAATACTCACGCAATACGCTACGCTATTTACGCTATGCGCTATCTGAACTGAAACGCGACGCGTTGCGCTATGCGCGCTTTAAAACACTGGTACTAACTATGAACCGTTTAAGGAAGCTTTACCTCAGTCGAGTTCGAGTCTGTGCTGTCAAGATTCTGACTCACGGACAATGTCTTGAAGGCCCGCCCTAATACCCTCGTTCAAGATTCTGAGATACTCGAACGTGTCTCCGCTGATTTTCTTGACTTCAACCAAGTGAAAATTCGAAGTCAACACGAAAATCTCCACGTCGATCGATATAATCCCATTTATGCCCTCTCTCAACCGTTCGAGCTTAAACAATCCCCCGTCCTTCTTAGTAACCTTCATCTTCGTCCGCCTGGCAATTTCTTCCAACCTTGAGATTATTACAGAAGCGGGCTTCGAAGAGACGAACCATGCCTCCTTTCTAGCTGACGGTTCTTCGAACAACCTCGATATATCGAATCCGCGCGATAGAGAAATAATATCGAACGCATTTATACTTGAAAGCGTGCTCCTACCGTTACTCTCCTGTCGCCCAATCTCTGATGAACTACTTACGCCGTTCTTCGGGTCTTGTATACCGTGTCTGAACCAAGAAGTTTCCTTAATCTCAGAGATCGAAATCCTACTAAAAGGGTTGGGATTCAATATCCTGCCAAGCAACGCACGAACTTCATTCGAAAACCAACGGGGGTACCTGTACTCAGCTCTTGCTATTTTTCTGTACATCTCCATCAAATTCGAGTCGTGAAAGGGAAGATAACCAGCCAATAGCACGAAAAGAATCACCCCGCACGACCAAATATCAGCCCTAGCCCCATCGTACCCTTTACGGTTCAGCACCTCGGGCGCCACATAAGCAGGCGTCCCACACGTCGTGTGAAGGAGACCGTCCTGGCGTCTGGTCTCGGCCAGAGCGCTCAGACCGAAGTCCGAAACTTTGAGGTTTTCGTTTTCGTCCAAGAGTATGTTTTCGGGCTTCAAATCGCGATGGAAGACTCCTCTGCCATGGCAGAACTCGACAGCGTCGATCAGCTGCTGAAAGTACCTCCTTGCAAGATCTTCCTTCAGCTTTCCCTTTGACACTCTGATGAAGAGCTCGCCTCCTTTGGCGTATTCCATGACGAAATATATCTTCGTCTTCGTAGCTAGGACTTCCTGGAGATGAATGACGTATGGGTGCTTCACGAGCCTCATGATGGAGATTTCGCGCTTGATCTGATCTATGATCTTCACCTTCGTAATCTTTTCCTTGTCGATTACTTTTATCGCCACGCTCTGACCTGTCTGAATGCTCCTGCCGTAATAAACTTTTGCGAACGTTCCTTGGCCTAATAACCTCCCCAGCTCGTACTTCTCCATCAGTATATTGGCCTTACCATCCATCGTCATTGTTATTCTTCGACGAGCTTTATCCGACCAAAAATTCGTTTGACGCAAATGACTTAAGCTTTAAAGAAGATGGGTAGATCTGTGGACGATGTCATGTTTAGGTGAAGAAAGAGCGCATACCCTCGGCGCAAAATTACAGATAGCCAGAAGGATTGGATATTCTTTTGGTTTCCTTCTTTTGAACGCCAAAAAACATTACTTAAAAGGTGCGGTAACAGCTGGTTGAGCGCAAGAATAACGCAATGCTACAGATTAAAGATAAAACAGATTTTCAGTTCATGCGACAGAAGGAAAATATGATGTCATAAAAGAAGATTCAATCGCGTGTCGCTGCCATCGCACGGTGCACACACACATACACAGAGATAATGCGGCAAGAAAGTTATACTGCTTAGCAGCACTGTTTAACGCTATTAGATCTATTCGACTGTAATAACATTCAAGCCTAGTACACGAGGATTGAGAACGCTAGTCACATGTATAGTTTCCCTTTACGGACGGGATCAATGGTATTAAAGACGAAGATCATTAAACTTTATGATGCCATAACATTCTTATTAAGATCATAATCCATGTATCAGTTCAGACCATTTCTGGTGAACCCTCCACTCCACTGAATTAAGCCAAAACTATGAAAATGAAATGAAAAAACTACTAACCAATTAAGATCTGCCTGACGTAAACTCAGCGTTCTCTTCCTTCTCATTCTTCCTCCTCAGTAAGTACAAACAAAATAACTATCGAAATCGATTATTTAAAAAAGAAAGGCTTTTTCGTCCAATCAAGAGCAAAAGGCGAAGAAAGTCAACCCCAAAAGAAGAAAATAGATGATCATATTCGACCCATGGAGAAAACATCCAAGTATAAATGTAGAGTAATATCCTGAACAGAGATCACTAGTTTAAATTGTACCCCAGAAAAGAAAAACGACGATCCCCGAAATTCACTACAGCTGGGATTGGAAGAGCTTAGATTTAGTTTACCTCTTCAATTTCGCGAGAGGTTTGACCGCTGGGCTGGGGAACCGTGTGATGCCGAATGAATCGGTAGATATATTAGACGTTAATCATAGGTTGAGCTGGGTTTTCTTTTTTCTTTTTTATGGCCATGAGAAAGATTCTTCTAAAAATCACGGAAAAGAAACTTAGGAAAGAGTGAGAGACAAACAAACGCTGTACAAACTATAAACATCGTAAAAATCTATCAGGGATCACATTGCAATTTAGTAAAGACATCGAATACATCCAGTCTCGGGGTGATATGTCACAATTTAAAACATTATACGGGGATGATATGAAATATAGAAAATCGGGGGTGAAGAAATAATTTCACTTCAATTTGGGGGTTCGTCTTCTCCACCTCAACTTTCAATCGATCGTAAATTCAAGCATGGGCAGTCGACTCGAAGCTTAAACAGTTCAGTTCGAAGCGTTTTCTTCCGACCGACACAAGGTAAGTGTATTCTCTTTCCGTCGATTGCTTTGCTCATTTTCCCACGCATATTACCATCTGAATTTTGCTCCGAAGATCCAAAAATGGAGCAGCGCTCGCACCATCAACTCGAAGGAGGAAGCTTAGAAGCTTCCCTCACTCAAATGATCAGCGATCACAACAAAGTGGCCGCAGAGCTACGTGAACGAACTGGTCCGCCTTCTAAAATCAATTTAAAAAAAAAAAGCATTTCTCACCAAGTTATGATGCCACCGTGCGCTTACATTATCGTTTTCTCATCAGAGGCTGCGAAGAAAGACGCTATTCAGAAGGCCACGCGCGTGGCTGACCTGCTTGTCGATTCGGTCAACGGAGGCGTCGAAGAGGTTTTCCTGAACGAAAAGCGAATAGAGATGGAAACTCGAATGTTAGCTTCGACGATCGCTCGTTTCGCCAAGCAAACCGATCAGTGGCTTGCTGCTTCACATGCTGTTAATACTGCTGTAAAGGTATGCCCAAGCCCAATATTGCTTGAATCTCAGTGTGATTCTCGAAAACGTATACGCTAACATTTTCTTCTTTTCGATCCGTTTGCAGGAAATAGGAGACTTCGAGAATTGGATGAAGACAATGGAGCTCGATTGCAGAAGCATCGCTGCTGCGATTTCTAACATCCACCAGACATAGATTCGTACTTATGTCCATTCCTACTGTATTTCGACTACCTATTTATCCATCATCCATGGTCTTCTTTTCTTTCTTATTTGTCAAATCACCAATAGTCCCCGCAGGAGCACCGATTATCCACGAATCGATGGAACCGATTGTTATCCCTGACTATAATTTCCCGACCCACAATGCCCGACACAAACTTTATCGCGCTATGGCAATCGACACATATCCTCAGATTCTTGTTTATCCTTATCGGTACCCCGCTGGGAAGAGCAATCAACCCGAAAGCGAGGGCAATTTTCTCGCTGTGGCTCCAAACTTCATATTCTCCCTCTTCATCCTCTACATCGTAGAGGGCCAACCCAGCCTCGGGCACATACCCAGCCGCTTTCGTCTCTTTCTTCAACTTCTCGAGCATCGCCTGAATCTCCTCATTCATAACGTGCGTCGTATCCTTCGCTTGGAAAACATGAACCCTATTCTTAACCGAGACCCAACTGTAGCCCGTCCCCTTCTTTATCCCAACGCCCTTCATCTCCGTCCTCACACAGTTCGCCTCGTCCCACTTCCCAGACGCAGCCAGCATGTTCGACAAAAGTACATGATTCCCAGAGTCGTTCGGGTCGAGCTGAAACAGCTTCTCCGCCGCAAATTTCCCCAATTCTTGCTCGCCGTGCACCTTACACGCGTTCAGCAAAGCCCCCCACACCGAGATCGTGGGTCGGGTCGGCATCGACCCGATGAACCGGTAAGCCCGATCCACCTGACCCGCCCGACCCAACATATCCACGACGCACGCGTAGTGCTCGGGCCCGGGATTCACTCCGTGCCTCTCCCTCATCGACCCGAACACGTCCATCCCGACGCTCACCAGCCCGCCCCTACTGCACGCGGTCAGCACGCACACGAAGGTCACGTAGTTGGGCCGCGTCGAACCATCGCTATAGCCAACCATTCGTCGGAACAGTTCCAAAGCCGCGTCGGCCCGTCCCTGATGGGCGTACGCGCCGATCAGAGCGTTCCAGCATATTACGTTTTTCACGGGGAGCGTGTGAAAAGAATCCTCGCAATCTTCTATGCTCCCGCATTTGCCGTACATGTCAACCAAAGCGCTCCCGACGAATAGGTTCTCGTCCACGCAGGCTTTCACGGCGAGGCCGTGGACCGCTCGCCCGACTTCGAGCGCCGCCAGGTCAGCGCAGGCGCTCAAGACGCTCGAGAGCATGAAGTCGGTGGGCTCGAACCGTTCCTTCCTTGCTCGGGAAAAGACGTCGAGCGCTTCTTCGCCCATGTTGTTCTGCTCGTAGGCGGCGAGCATCGAGCACCATGAGACCGTGTTTTTTTCCTTGGTTTCGTCGAAGATTTTCGCGGCCGATTTGATTTCGCCGCACTTTCCGTAGAAATCGATTAGCCCGTTTGAAACTGACACGTCGTTTAGATGACCGTTCTTCGCCAATTGGCCGTGGAGCTCGATTCCTTCTCTTAACATGCCGCCGTCCGAGCAAGCGTTGAGGTATGCGCAGAACGTGATCGAATTGGGATCCAAATTAGAGCATCGTAAGAGCTCGACGAACCTAAGGATTGCTTCTCTGCTCTTTCCGTTGAGCACGGTGTTCGATATGCAGGCGTTCCAAGTGGCGATGTTTCTCACGGGCATTTCGTCGAACACCTTCTCGGCGTCGCTCAGCAGGGACAGCTTGCAGTACATGTCGAATACGCTGCACCCTACGAACACGTCGCCGATCAAGCCCGTCTTGGCCGCGAGCGCGTGGAGCTGCATGCCGAGCAGTGGCGCGCGGACCCCACTCGCGGACTTGAAGAGGCAGGGAAAGGTGAAATCGTTAGGCATCACGCCGTCGCGGCGCATGGCGGCGAATTGGTATAGGGCGGCCGAGAAGTGGCCGTTCTGGACGTTGCCGGAGATTAGGGCCGTCCACGTCACGACGGAGCGGAGGTGGGCCGGCGTTGTGGCGACGAGATTGTGGGCGGAGACCGGTCGGTCGAGCTTTGCGTACATGTTGACGAGGTGGTTGATGAGGAAGATGGAGTTTTCCGAAATCGTGCCTAGGGATTTGACGGCTTGCGCGTGGGCGGCTCGGCCGAGCTGTGCAGAGCGCGTGGAGACGGCGGATTCGAGCACGGCGGCGAGTGGCTGAGGGCCGAGGAAAGGCATTACTTTTAGCTTTGTTTTCGTTTTGATTCATGAAGATTGCTTTGTGGTGGGGTGGTGGATGTGCGTGTTCATTTTGGGAGTTGGAAAATATTTCGTTTGCAATATTACTTCGTATCAAAACACATACTTTTCTGATAATCTTCCAATTTACTAATTTTTTAGTTTAAAAGTTTGATTTTAAGTGAGATTCGTAAATAAAGCTTGGACAGTGATATTCGAGCACTTGCATCAGAACTCAGAAGATAGGAGATCTCAGAAAAATAGTATACAATCGGCATTGTTAGCTTGCAAACTCATAGCACATGTCGCGATGAATGTCTTACAATAATTATCTTTAGAAGAAGTGAATTATAAATATAAATTATAGAAACACATTTACTGAAAAACATCTTGATTAATGTGTACTCTATAAGAGGAATAGATGCGAGACATTGCAATAATGGGGTTCTTCAACCCGGCATGCCTACGCCTATGAGATAGCTCAGAACTTAAATAAGAAGCTAACCAATAGAATTCAATCCCTAACAACCATCATTCATTCAAAAAAAAAAAAAAAAAGAAAAGTAGTACCGAGATTTGCGAAGATGAAACAAAGTCTTGATTATTGCCTTGAAAAGTAATGTCCAGTCGGCAGCCAATTTATAAAGGATAAATGAGATGGGAATAACAAAAAAAAAAAAAGAAAAGAAAAGAAGAAGGCCAGCCCATAAAATTGAAAAAGTAAAACAATAAAAGGTTTTGGTACAAATGTCTTCACGTTTCATATATTTTACTTGGTCCATCAATAAATATGTATGTTCTTGGCGTCACGCGGTCTTTGCCCTATAAATATACTCCAACCCTTCTCAATTATCTCCGCACAACCTTCATCAATTCTCTCCCAAGACAAAAATTAAAATAAAATAAGCAATATGATGAAGAAGAATACATAATGTATTATTCTTTGCCGAGTACTAGAAGTATCTGTAAAGCTCAGGAGGGATAGCACCACTGTTAATTAACATATATATTTTTGCAAATTGTCGTGAAAAGAAAGAAAGTATAATTAACTCGTGACGCTATCCATCCTGAGTTCTATGGATCCTTTGAGCACATAAGAGTGAAGATGATGCATCTTTGTGGGATCATCATCACCATTTTTTGAGGTTTAATTTAGTAAGAGGTAATCATAATGTTGTGTTGCGTTTCTACGTTGTTTGTTTTGTGCTTCTTCGCTTGGATAGGTAAGCATGTTCGTCATGGCTGCACGCCTCCATGTTTTAATGGTTGTGTGTTACCAATTATTATTACTAAATATTATATATGAAGCTTGAATATAAAATCAGCGAGACATAATGGTTAAGGGTTTTCCTTGTCGTTTTTCTCCTTAAATGTTATCTGTTTATTCAGAAATTTACTTCAGACAAGGTTATACACGCATATATACGCAGTTCTATATAGATAGCATCTGTAATTAGCCTTATATATGTATGTATATAATAATCCATCGTTCCTTTGCCTGCAGGCATGTTCCTGCACAGTACTCACGAACAAAAAGAAGAGAAAAATATTACATAAAAAGGATATTTAAACTAGGCTATATCTCAGGTTTTGACTCTGGCAAGTGCCAAATGAATTATGAGACTTCAATGTATCATGTGAGGAACTTTGTTTGAACTTTGAAGGACTATAACTTTATTCCATCGATCTGTTAACTGAAGCACAAGAAATGGAGGGCAAAGCAGTTAACCATGGAGTTGATTAATTCTCTATTCAAAAGCCACCTCAGATTTCATACTATTAAATGAAAGGATAATAATACCACGAGAATCCCTCAGATTTCAATCGTCATCAAGTGTTCGAGAGCTTGTAAGAAAAGGTTTTTCTTCATCATCAAATAAAAGTTCATAACTTTCTTGTAATAAGTTGAGGCCACAGTGCATACTATACTAGCCGAAGATCATGACGAGTGTTTTCTTCTCTTCTGTGCAACTCATTGCTTGTACAACACATAACGTACTACTACTATACTAGCACCACCTAAATAATTCCCCCACATCGTAATTACAATCAAATGATCATATATAAATAAAAAAAATATTATATATAACTTTCATGGTCTTCAATGCTCAGAACTATCTAGCTATGCTACATAGCAGCAGCTAGGCTTAGCTAGGCACAATATCCCAGTTATCGGTTTTTCTTGATCTGATCATGATATATTCATCCATGTGGAGAAGTTAATGAACGACATTTATTTCATTCACTGATCTCTGAGGAATATATATGATGGTGTGTGAGCCGATATTAAGAAATAACTGTGCTAGCTTTGCAGGTGCGTGCATTTGATGCTTGTGGGGAACTGTGGTAATAAATTCGAAGACTGAGCGAGGCTGATGATGATGAACTAAAGCAGAAACCCCTATAAGAGTTATGGGCTAACTAGGGTTTTTTCATCCTTTTCTCTTTCTTTTTTTTTTATTTTTGCATTGGAGCGCAGGGATTTTTTAAAAATATATGGTGCAGATTTTATCAATAATGTGGATGGTGACTCTACCAATTAATTTCGTTTTCTGAGAGCATATTCGCCTACCTTTCACCATCAAGCGTTATAGATGTAGGTATTTTGTTTTGTTTTTTTTTTGGCCTAATTATTTAATCAGATTGACTAATCACCAGATTTAGTGTAGCAACAGGCCTGACATTTCATGGTATATCGTTTCATATATTACAAATAATACATGATGATGCACATAAAGACATGTGCCGCAGTTACGTACTCACAAACAGTTAATCTTGAAGAACTAAAAGAGTTTAAATTAATAAATCCCGTCTGAAAATTGGGCAGAATCAAATAATAACTGAAAAAAGGGCAAATTCCTTAACATTCCCACTTAAGTTTTAAACTTACTGTTCAGTACCTCTACGAAAATTTCTTCCTATTAAGTACCCATCTGAAGAAAATTGTCTTTAATATCCCAAATAGTGAACTGACGAAATTACCCCTTTTCAAATCAAAATTGGGCATTGTACCAACTATTTTGATTATTATACCAATTATTATCACTAATTATAACAACTATTAGCGTTATTATACAAACAAAATTAACATTGTACCACTGTTAGTATAATAACGATAACAGTTGGTATAATAATCAAAACAATAGGTATAATCCAATTTCGCTGTATAGTATTAGAATAACATTAGTTACTGATATAATAATGAAAACAGATGGTATAATTTCCTCAATTTCTGGTATAACAGCAAAATTAGTTGGTATAATGCCTAATTTTTTGTTATAAACTTATAGTAAACTTTATTTATTGGTATAATTACGAACGGATGGTACAATTTTATAATTTCTGCTATGATAGCAAAATCAGTTGTTATAATGCCCACTTTCATTGTATAAAATTCGACGTTATTTAATGGTATAATAACGAAAACAGATGGTATAATTAAACAGTTTTTGGTATAATAGATAAATCAATTGTTATAATTCCCAATATTTTGGTATACAAATATAATATCGTTATTTATCGGTATAATAACAGAAACATATGGTATAATTTCTACAATTTCTGGTATAATAGCAAATTAGCTAGTATAATGTCCAAATTTGCATAACAAAACTATAATAGCGTTGTTTATTGGTATAAAATTGAAAACAATTGTTATATTTGTTACAATTTCTGATTTCACTTTTGTTGGTATAATAACGATTTTTTTTTTTTTTGCATAATTCATGTGAAAATAGTTATTTGGCTTTTTTGGATATGAGAGACATGGGTATTTCGTCTTTTTCAACTTTGAAAAGATCATTATAGGTACTGAGCAGAGAGAAATTTTAGGTATTTATAAGGAAGAAATAACTCGATGTGTATTTAAGAGGAATTTTAAAACTCGTGTGACTGATAAGGAATTTGCCCTTGAAAAAGTAAAATCATAACTTCATCTTATTACGTGTCGCCATGGCCTAAGATACAGAAAGAAAACTACATGCAAGATAGTTGATCGACCCCTACCGATCTATATCAATTGGGAGTCCTCCCTTAATGGGATTTAATGATATAAAAGACTTGCCTTTTATTATATGTATATATATATATATATATGTATAGATATTAAAATTAATCCATATATTAACATCAAGTTCATCACTTTATCTGTAGTATTTTACTGAAGAGGCATATTACATCGAAATGACCGTTGGTCAGCCACGCTTACATGCACCAATTGCCCTTCCTTGCAATTTGCATTATCTTAGATGAATCTTGATGTTGACTTCAGAGTTCACCACTTTTACTTACAATATCAGACAAGGAAACCGTGTTCAATTTGTTGCAAATCTTCAAAATATGTATATACTATTACAGTTTAACTGATTTGACAAATTGATATGATTCTTACCAAACTAAAACTCAAAACAACGCACTCAGTACAGGAAAATCACACCCACACAACAGAATTAACTAACTCTACCCAACAAACGACACTTGCGCTGATCCACCCCTTCTCAAGCCCCTCTCAGAAAATCCAAATCATCACCATCAATCATCTGCAGATCAAGCAAGCCTTTACTTTTTTTTTCCAACAGAAAAAAGAAAAACAGGGTTACAAAGAAAGAAATCTAAATCATCATACAAATCATCAGCCATGGTGGTTAAGAATCACGCATACATATGCAGGGAACTGCACAACGATCACACCCTAAGCATATTCTACGGCCAAAATCCTTTACAATACTCATTCCCACTAATCTTGCTAGAGCTCTCCCTCCTCCTCCTCGTCTCTCGCCTCCTCCGCTTCCTCCTCAAGCCCTTACGCCAGCCCATGATCGTCTCCGAAATCCTCGTGAGTCAAAGAAGCGCTAAACAAATTTCAATTTTTCTTTTCTTCAGAAAGAAAAAAAAAACTTTTTTTCGCCAAACGCAGGGCGGGATAATCCTAGGACCGTCGGTCCTAAGCCGAAACGACAAGTTCCGAGCGTACGTGTTCCCCGACAACGCCCAATACATAATAAGCAACGTCGCCGTCATAGGCTTCATGTACTTCCTCTTCCTCGCCGGCGTCAAGGCCGACCTGACCGTCGTCCGTAGGGCCCACCGACGCCACTGGTACATCGGAGCCGTGGGCATCGCCGTTCCCCTCGTCTTCAGCGCAGCCACGGCCTACGCGGGCCGAACCTCCCTCGACAAGGGCGTCGCCGCCCACTCCTCCATATGGGGAATAGCCGCGTCCCTCGCGATAACCTCGTTCCCCGTCCTCTCCCCGATCGTGAAGGAGCTCAACCTCGTGAGCTCCGAGATCGGCCGAGTCGCGCTCTCCACCGCGATAGTCTCGGACATAGTCGGGATGAACGGCGTAGTCATCTTCGAGGCGACGAAGCAGGGCGAGTACAAGGCGATCGCGGCTCTTTGGTACGTGATTTCTCTGATCGTAGTCTCGGGGTCGATCATAGGAGGGGTACGGCAGTTCATGCTTTGGATCGTGAGGACGACCCCCGAGGGCGAGCCCGTGGGCCAGGGGTACGTCGTCGTGATACTGCTTAGCGTGCTGATGGTTGGGTTCGTCTCGGACATGCTGGGACTGGCGGTGGCGAACGGGCCGCTGTGGCTCGGACTGGCGGTCCCCGACGGGCCGCCGCTGGGGGCGACGCTCGTGGAGAAGACGGAGGCGATACTCATGAATTTGTTGATACCGTTCTCGTTCATGTACGTGGGCTTGCTCACGGACGTGTCGTCGGTGAGCGGGCACTGGCCGAGCCTGGAGCCGCTCGTCTACATGGTGTTGGTTGGGTACGTGATGAAGATGGCCTCGACGCTCGTCATCTCGCGCTTCTTCGACTTCACGACGAGGGATAGCCTCACCCTGAGCTTGATCATGAGCCTCCGAGGCGAGGTTGAGCTTCTCTTGTTCCTCCATTGGATGAACTTTCAGGTAAAATTAAGATTATTTTTTTTTCCGAATTCGAGTCGTTAGATCCTGCCAAATAACCACTTTACGTAAAAGGTTAAACTAATCTCTAAATGGATAGTTGTGATGATTCGTACCCAAGGTAGTTACAGCAGATCCAGTCAATCTCGGAACAGTCTAAACTATAAGTTCGTGGGGTTCTAACTCTAAAAAAATAAAATGACAATAGAAGGAGTAGCCTACAAGCTTACATGCAAGTCAATTAATCTGTGGATTGGATTGGGTTATGAGCTCATACATCATCATGTCGAGCGACCACTTCGCCTAAAAACTTGAAACTCCATCGTCGCAGATCATCGGGCAGCCGCACTTCACGGTGCTCGTGCTGCTGAACACGTCCATCACGGCACTCGTGACGCCCCTCATAAGCATACTCTACGACCCGACCCGACCCTACATGGTGACGAAGAGGCGCACCATCCAGCACAGCCCGCCCCACGCCTCCCTCCACGTCGTCGCGTGCATCCACGGCGAGGACGACCTCCGAAGGCTCCTCTGCTTCCTCGAGCTCTCCGAAGCGTCGGCCCGAAACCCCTTCTCCGTGTACGTCCTCCGCCTCGTCGAGCTCGTCGGGCGGTTCAACCCGGCCTTCGTCGACCACGACGACGGCGGCGACGACAGGGCCGACAAGTCGGCCTTCAAGCACCACCTCGCCAACGCCGTCAACAAGTTCCAGGAGTCGAAGGGAGACTGCCTAAGCATGCACCTCTACACGGCCATCACGCAGAAGAGGAGCATGTACCAGGACATATGCAACCTCGCCATGATGAGGAAGTCGTCCCTCATCGTAATTCCCCACGGCGGCTCCCCGACTACGACCCCGACCACTCGGAAGAGAAAGCCGACCAAGTCCCACTCGACGAGCTCGGACGTGCTGGCGCACGCCCCGTGCTCGGTGGGGTTCTTCGTGCAGGGCGAGCCGCCGAGGGGACCGACGGAACGGCTCGTGGTGCTGTTCCTCGGCGGGGCCGACGCCCGGGAAGCGCTCTCGTACGGGGACCGTTTGGCGGTGAGCTCGAGGAAGTCGCTCACGGTGATAAGGTTTTTGTCTCAGGACGGAGTGGGGGACGACGAGGGGGAGAAGAAGCTCGACGACGCTTTCGTGACTTGGTTTTGGGTGAAGCACGAGGGGAACGATAGGGTGGTTTATAGGGAGGTGGTGGTGAAGGACGGGGAGGATACGATCTCGGCCGTCTGCGAGATGGATAGGAGGAATTTCGACCTTTGGATCGTCGGGAGGAAGAACGGGATGAACCCAGTTTTGGTGAGGGGTTTGCCGGCGAGTTGGACTCGGACGGCGAGCTGGGAGTCGTCGGAGAGTTTCTTATTTCGCCGGAGTTTGGGATCAGCGGCTGCCTATTGGCCGTTCAGCAGCAGGTGTTGAGGGGGCAGCAGAGGCGCGCGAGGAGGTGGTGGTGGTTTTGTTAGAGGTGTTTTTCTTTTCTTTCTTTTTTTTTTTATAGTTCAGGTTGACGGCCGGTAAAAGGATGTATGTAATGTAGCAGCATTTAGGTTATCACGTATATGCGTGTCTGTTGTATTGTGAATATTAAGATTGTTTTGTACAAGGTGATGTTAAAATGAAGTTGCATAGATAAACTCTTCGACAATAGGTAAAAAACGTTGACGAAGGAGACCACCGAAGATGTACTTTGTGCTGACAACATGACTTGGATTCGATCTAACATTTGGAATTTTGGTTCCATCCTCAACTAACACACTATTCAGACAAACTGGACAAATTAGAACAGAACCGATGTACTAAACGTGCATGGTATCGGAATCCATTGTTACAGTTCTAGTAATGCATCGGGTATTAATAATAATCCTAATATATTAATCAGAATATAATATAGCTATATATAACACCAAAGCCACCTTCAAACATCTAAAGCAGCTACTCATGTCCTTAATATTATATTAAGGAACCAGTGGTTCAACAAATCATGATGGCCGCGATGGGTTTGGTTTGATTCTCTTCGTCGACCCAACACATTGACTACTATCACTGACTCTTTTGCTGTTGTCCATTACATTCTTTCCGATGTTCAAACCCTTATAAATATCCAAACTTCACTGCTCAAAAAACACAACATAAACAGCAACAGAAAATACAACGCAAAAGAGAAAGAAACAGAATTGGCTTTCACCATGGGACAATTCAACAACGTTTTCTGGCTTCCCTGCACGATACTCCTAGCAGCTTTAGCGCACACTATTACGAATGCAGAAACTCACTACCATCAGTTCGTCGTATGTAACTCTGATTCGTAGTTTCATTGACAATTTGTTTCTCCGAGTTTCTAACAACACATTGCGTTTTGCTATGTGATCTTTAACAGATTCAGCCGACCCCAGTGACACGGCTCTGCCGAACCCACAACATACTTACGGTGAACGGGCAATTCCCGGGCCCCACCTTGAACGTGCGAGACGGAGACACGCTCGTCATAAGAGCCGTCAACAGCGGACGTTACAACATCACTCTCCACTGGTAAAGAAAAACGTTCATACACACACACACTAGTACTTTCTTTACGCTCGTCTCCATTCAGGCACGGCGTTCGCCAGCTGGGCACTCCGTGGGCCGACGGGCCCGAATACGTGACCCAGTGCCCGATCCAGCCCGGGGCGAGCTACACGTATAGGTTCACCATTCAGAAACAAGAAGGGACACTTTGGTGGCACGCCCACGCAAGGTTCCTTCGAGCCACGGTTTACGGAGCGCTCGTCATTCGCCCGAGGTCGGGTGTTCCTTATCCCTTCGCGGAGCCCAACAGAGAGTTCACCGTTCTTCTTGGTAAGAATAAATTTTCGGCCAAAAAAATTTCTCTGCATTTGATACGTATGGTGGCGTAGTTAGATGCTGAAGATTTTCTCTGGACAGGCGAATGGTGGAATCGAGACATCATGAGCGTTTTCCGACAGGCCCAGTTTACGGGCGCCGCCCCGAACGTCTCCGATGCCTACACTATCAACGGCCAGCCTGGAGATCTTTACAGATGCTCGAGCCAAGGTGACAATCCTTAAATTGCTTCAATTTTGTTGTCCTTAAATTGTTTCAATATTTGTTCCTCAACCAGTTTCAATTTTCAAAGTTACTGTCCTTAAATTGCTTCAATTTTAAAAGTTATTGTCCTTAAATCGAACGCACATGGTAGTATATGCGTTACGGTTGCTTCGAACGAATCTTTTAACGACTATTTGGTCATTATCTTATTAGGAACGATGAAATTCAACGTACGGCCGGGCGAGACGGTCCTCTTAAGGATCATCAACGCGGCACTCAACCAAGAGCTCTTCTTCACGGTGGCCAACCACATGCTGACCGTGGTCGGGAACGACGCTGCCTACAACAGGCCGTTCCCGACCCGAGTCATCATGATCGAGCCGGGCCAGACCACCAACGTCCTCCTCACCGCGAACCAGCCCTCGGACCGCTACTACATGGCGGCTCGGGCCTACGAAACCGCCCAGAATGCTCCTTTCGACAACACTACAACCACCGCAATCTTGGAGTACAGTTCCTCCGCGTGCCCGTCGGGGACGAGCGCCTGCCCGAGACCTATATTGCCGACCCTCCCGAGGTTCAACGACTCGGTCACGGCGACCGCCTACACGAGCCAGCTGAGGAGCCTTCGAGCTCAAAACGGGCCGAAAGTTCCGGCCCGTACAGACCACAACCTATTCTTCACGGTGGGCTTGGGCCTCATCAACTGCAACCCTGGCCCGAGGTGCCAGGGCCCAAACAACACTAGGTTCGCCGCCAGCATGAACAATGTGTCGCTGGTCCTTCCCCGGCGAACCTCCTTGCTGCAGGCGTACTACCAGGGCATCCCCGGAGTTTACACGGCGGACTTTCCGCCGGTTCCGCCGGTGGTGTTTAACTACACTGGAAATGTGAGCCGTGCGCTGTGGCAGCCGCTGAAGGGGACGAAGCTTTACAAGGTGAAGTTTGGGTCGACGGTGCAGATTGTGCTTCAAGACACGGCGATTGTCTCCACCGAGGACCACCCTATGCACCTCCATGGGTATCATTTCTGGGTCGTGGGTCAAGGGTTTGGGAATTTTAACGCGGCGGTGGATGCGCCGAGGTTTAATCTGAACGATCCGCCGGTGAGAAACACCGTTAATGTGCCCGTCGGTGGTTGGGCTGCTATTAGGTTCGTGGCGGATAATCCCGGTAAGAAAGAAAGGCCAAGATTGGAGTTTGATTTGTATGTTTCAAGAAAAAAGGGAAAAAGATTGAATTTTTGTTATCCTTTTATATGTTTTTGGCAGGAGTTTGGCTTATGCATTGCCACATAGATTCGCACCTCAATTGGGGGTTGGCCATGGCGTTTATAGTCGAGAATGGGTCGGGGCCATTACAGTCCGTTCCGCCGCCGCCGCAAGATCTACCTCGCTGTTAAGCGCAAGAGAGAGAGAGACACGATGAAGAAGAAGAAGAACGTAACATGTAATAGAATTTTCTTTTATTTTTTTTCTTTATGCTGTTGTGTTTGTTGCTTTGCCGCTCGATATTCTTCCATTTTCTCACAATCTGTGTTAGCCTCCTTATTGTTTGCCATCTTTCCTTGTCTGAGAAACGCACCATTCAATGTAATGTAATGACTGAATTCAAAGGTGATTGATTTATCATATGCAAGAAATTCACAACTAAAAGCCGAAACCTACAACATAACGACGTTACCTAATTACAACAATTCCCAGCACAAAACCAAAATAAAAAGACCAACACTACACTAATTCACCGTGGGCCACACTCTGCTACTATCGAGATTACCACCGTCAAAACCCTCATCGCCGCCGCCCACCGCCCGCTGAATCACAAGCACAGACGCCTTACAATCACCATCCAAAGCAACAAACATATCCCCAACGCACCCTAACTCAGGAAATTCATTCCAATCCCTAAGCCCACTCAGCAACATCGAATACGAATCCTCCTCGTGCCTCCTTCCGACAAGAATCAGGTCAAAGCAGCCGCCCATACTCCTCACAACGTTAACGAATCCCACGCTATCCTTGACAAGCTCCTCCTGGTAAAAGCACCTCTTATTCTTCCTCAGATAAACCTCCCTGTACTCATCCACCGCCTCCCTATCCTCACGCGCCTCCACGTCGTCCCAGAATCGAACCAGGCTAAGGCAAACGCTGGGATTCCCCGCCATCCTCGCCCCATAGCACAGCGCCTCCCTATCGTCCGCTCCGCCGATGTAAACCACCGCCACCCTGTACATCTGCTCGGCGCCGTTCCTATTAGGGTTCCACCCCACCGACCCACGGTCGATTAGGATCCCCACCGAGCACGGGCAGTCGCGCAGCACGTTCTGGTTGACGGATCTGACCAAGTTCGCCTCCTCCTCGCCGGACCCGGCGGAGGCGAGGCCTCCGTGCCGGTGGAAGAGTAGGACGGCGAGGGAGACGGCGTTCTCCGCCGCCAGCGAGCATACGTCCTCGTGCATAGACGCGTAGGGCGCGAAGGAGGTGAAGGGGGCGACGGCGGCCGATCCTCGGCACTCGTGCTCGAAGAAGCGCAGGGCGTTGATGACGTGCTCGGATTCCGGCGAGAGGCTGTGGGTCCCGCGGGCGGATGCGGGCGGGTGGGCGAGGAGGAGCGGGGCGCTCCGACCCGCGAGGTCGAGGAGGTGGAGGACGAAGAAGGTGATTGGGCTGTGGGGCGTCGGGCAAGAGAGGTGGAAGATGCTGATTATGGATGGCGTGTGCTCTTGGTGGTGTAGGCAGGCGAGGATTCGTAGGTCGGAGTCGGGGCCCGCGGCGGCGGCGTCTTGGAGGGTCATTCGACGGCTCGTGTAGTAGCGCTTCGAAGGCTTGTAGGAGAATTTTATGATCGGAGATAGAATCCCCGTGAAGAATAGGATCGACAGCACCATGATGCTGTAAGATTGCTTGTCGATTAGCTGCGCACATCATAGCGTAAATGTTATTAATGAGTGTTTGAACGATCACTTCACCTAAATGGTTAAGCAATGTAGGCGTCCCTTTAGCTTTAACGTATCTCTATAAATGTATTTATTAGATCACATTTTCTGCACGCCCCCGTCAACTCTAGACTGATATGTTTTTTAGTCATCTAGCGTTAATTAGACGTGTACTTTTCTTAAGGGCGTGTTTTTATCCGGTGAGGAAAAGAAAACTAGAGATAAAACGATTTTCACTAGCTTTTCCTTCATTTTCCTCCCTATTTGGTGCGGAAAATGATTATTCCATGGTTTTTGCTTTAAACCTAACTTAATATTTTGTTTCTTTTCTTTTCTTCGTCTATTTCTGTAATCAATCAATCGCACTGATTTTCTTTTTCAACTTTGTTTTCTTCACTAGTTTCTTTGAACCAAACACACCCTAAGGGTGCGTTTTGGTCTGCGGAAGTCGACGTGGAAAAGAAAAGAAAAGTGTGGTGGTACGCATCGAATCATTGCACATTACGGTTCACGTGTCGTACAATCACGTTTTTTCTTTTCTTTTCCACGTCGAAATCCACGAACCAAACAGAGCCTAAATGGATAGTCGTGAGATTCATATTCAAAACCTGTTTTGTACCTTACCTCTATAGCCTTGGCCCTCTCAAGCATCAGAACTTCGACGATTCCCTGGTTGCTCAGCACGAGGCCCAAGTAGACGGCGTCGTTCGACGGCATCTTGCAGTATAGCGAGGGCAGCACGACGGACACCACCTTCCACACCAGCGCGAAGAACGCCAAGAACTCAATTATCGCGAAATCCCTCGCCGAAATCGCCGACAAATCTATCCTCGCGGCGGTCACCACGAAGAATATCGGGAGTATGATCGCCGACACGAACAGCTCCAGCTTGTCGATCAGCGCGGACCCCACGGGCGGCCCGTCGGGGATCACCATTCCCAAGATCATCGGCCCGAACAAAAAATGCTGCCCGAAGTACTCCCCGAAGACGGCTGACGCCAGCACGACGACGAATATCACGTTCACGTGGCTCTCCTTCATGGGCTTCGGCCTCGCCGTGCGCCTAATCATCCACTGAACCATCGGCCGAAAGACGAGCGCTGCGAACATAACCATGATGCAGAAGAACGAAAGCATTAGGATGAAAGCGTGCTGCTTTATGCTGAGTCCCAACTTCCCCGTGAAGACGATGGTCACCCAAACCCAGCTGCATATTCCCGTCACCGTGGACGAGGAAATTGCGAGCCTTCCCAGATCGGAGTTCATGAGCTTCAGGTCGGCTAAGAGGCATACGATGACGTGGAACGAGCTCATGGCTTGGAACGATGCGATCCACTTGACCGAGGCTCGAAACCTCGCCTCCATGGGGACGGCGGCGGTCAGCAGGTGGCTCAGGGTTAGGTTGAGTACGAGGGGGACGGCGAAGGCCGAGACGCCGATGACCAGCGATTTTCGGCCCGACTTCTTCATTAGGGTTAGGTCGGTCTTGACGCCGACGATGAAGAGGAAGAGCATCACGCCGAAGAACGCGAAGGTGTCGACGATGTAGAAGCTCGAGACGGGGAAGAGCACGCCGGCGAAGGAGGCGCTCTTTCCGAGGAAGGACGGGCCGAGGAGTATGCCTGCCTGAGAAAACGAATTGTTAGATTTTAAATGACGAAGAGAGAATAGATAGTACTTCTATTTTAGTTTGTTTCGTTTACGAGTATTTGGGAGATGAAGAGGCTTTGGCCGAGGGGATTGAGCAGGCGGTGGAGGAGGGTGGTGACGAGGGAGCAGAGGGTGAGCTGGGCGAGGAGGAGGGAGGATTTGTCCCTGAATGGGCTGTCGCCGAAGAAGATTCCCCTCGACCAGCCAATGCGCTGGTCGAAGCATATTGCGTCCTCGGGCAGTATCGACACGTTCATTCTATGTAATTGCGCGGAGCGAGAGATCAAACGATAGCAAATTCGAAGAATCGATCGATGAAGGTTTCCCAGGTGTGGTGTGTGTGTGTTTGTGTGTGTGTGAGGGATGGGGAGGAGTGCAAAATGCATGGAGAAGAGGTGTTGTAGGAATAAAAGCCATTTCCATGTTTATCTTTCAACTTTCTGCTTCCTAGTACTAATTTTGGTAGTATTCCGTCGCTTTGAAGTACTTCGTTGACGGGCTTGAATTGGGCTGCTACACACGAGTCCATTCTGCCCGAATATTGAAAATATGGCCCATTTAAAGGGAAGGTTCTTACAACCGACGACAATACTCGTTGACCATGACCAACTTGCTTGCCAACAAACTAACACTAACAAGAATAACTGACCAAGTCGTCTTTGATCCATTCAAACCAACGTAAACATGCGAACGCCATCGATGACCCCACGTTAGAACCTATTTGTTAATACGAACAAAAAACCTTAAGCATTCGTACTATACTCTTAAATTTTCGACTTTTCCGTAACATAAACAAAGACTAATATTGAATAAATACAACATGGTACGAAAGCAAGAAACAGATGCAATCTAATCCATCCCCAAAACATCAGCACGCTTACAAGAAAGAAAAGAGGAGCTACTACACAAACCAAAGAATTGTATATATGCCGTCGCATCTAATTCACATCTTTATCTGTTGAGGAAGAATCCAACGCCGCCATTTCCTTGTTGCATCGAATCCATGCGAGACCTAAGAGAGCTTTCTTCGTACCTTAGAGTATGAGGAACGATCATCCTATTCTGTTCCTCCATCGGCGCAGCGTAGCTGCTACTTCCATGATTATGCGCCGATCTGCTCCCTCGGGCCGCCGGGACGTCGTGGTTGTGCTTCCCCTCGTACGTCGTTATTACAGCCCTCGGGTCTTGGGACGACCTCTCCACGTGTTTCCTCACGTTGCACCCATTATACGTACACTTGTAATAGCTCCTGAAAGATAAAAAGAAAAAAAAAGATCTCTGTATTAGAAATCAAGGGCTTCATCCTAAAACACAATTGATGATATATGTGACGTTGCCTCGTTAGTGTTTTTAATTGATTCTGCAAAGATTGGTATTTGCTGTGTGATTATTTTATTACCTGGGATTGGGATTTCCCTTCACCACCTTCTGACCGTACTTCCTCCATCTGAAGCCGTCGTCGAGTATGTCTATATCGCTCAGCGTCTGAACGACGACCCTCGGCTCCTTCACCGTCCTGCTCTCAACGCCCGATACGCCTTCGTTCTCACCTTCGCCTCTCCTGAAAGAAAAATTACGAGTTTATAAAAAAAAAAAAAAAAACAACGTAAAAAGATGGAAAATGCAAAAAAAAAAGGATCTTTTCGCGTCAGCTCACCATCTCTTGGTATTATTATCGAGCTCATCCTCGTCGTCGAACTCCCCGTCTCCGCCCGACTTCCTCTTGTGCTGAGAGCTCTGTTCGAACTCGTCGTTCTCCATGGAGATCGTCGAGTTCTCGGGAGACTGCTCGGGGAAGCCAACGTTGTTGTCGTTGGGAACAGTCGCAGGTGTAATAATAACATGGGACTGAGGAAAAGCAGACGAGGAAGAAGACGATCGGCGGGTGGACTGAGGCTTGGGATGGTTGTGAGAGCCCTTGTAGACGATCTCCGTGATGTGCCCCTGGACCGTGATTTCGACCTTCTTCTTCGTCGGGCAGCTGGGGTGCGTGCACTTGTAATAACTCCTAGGATTCTCGCTTCCTTTCACTTGCTTCTGACCGTATTTTCTCCAGTTGTAGCCGTCGTCGAGCTTCTTCGGTTCTTTTATCGTGTGCAAGGAAGAAGAAGAAGAAGAAGGTCGGTTGCTCTGTTCTTGGCGATGGTCTTCGATTAGATCGTCCGTCTGGAGCGTTGCGATCTCGGGGGAAAAGCTGCCGTGGTTCGAAGCGAAATCTGATTCGAGGCTGGGCTTTTCGGGCGCGGGAAATTCTCGCTTCGATTGCTGTTGTCCGTAGAACCATGAAGATTCTTGTCCCTGATGATAGATATTTCGATAGGTTTATTTTACGGGTTGGTTAGTTACAAGTTGGCAAAGAAGGGAAGAATCGTTACAGAA
Organism: Craterostigma plantagineum; assembly: GCA_027422505.1. Lineage (NCBI taxonomy): Eukaryota > Viridiplantae > Streptophyta > Magnoliopsida > Lamiales > Linderniaceae > Craterostigma > Craterostigma plantagineum. The sequence goes on along the minus strand of JAPQWV010000201.1, from coordinate 9,091 downwards.
ATTGATGAGTAAGTAACTAAAAAAGACACATACGAAAGATGTCTGCTGAGGCTTTATCTGAGTTTGGAAGGAGAAATCTTGGAAGCTCTTTTGCTCGTTCTTGATTATGTCTTGCTTCCAATCAAAGGTTTGAGCTGGCAAAGTCCCTGTTGTTGGAGATTGAAGAATCTGCAATTCCATCGGCAATAATTAGAGGGGGGAAAGAAAACATAATCGTCCATGGACAAAAGACATCAGCTTTCACTTCATCCTTAAAGAACTCAAAAATAACAGAGGAAGATTAACTAACACAGTTAGAGATTGAAGATCTAATCAACGAATCAAGAAAAAAAGATATCCCAGAAACGGCAGAACAAGGCTGAGATCAATTTTGTTTTTTTTTTTTTTTCCTTTTGGTTCTTCTTACATTAGAAGCTGAGAGAAGGACAGGCGAGTCCAACAGCGCAGAAGGGCTCAAACCATGAGGCAGAGCGAAGTACGAAGAAGGAGAGAAGACGCCGGCACCGTCTCCGCGGAATCCGCCGCTTCCGCCGCCGCGAGGAAGCGACGGCGACGTCACGGAGTCGAACTTGGGCACGGCATAACCTCTTCTCTCACCAAGGCTGCTCTTACCAACACCACCGGCGTTCGTGGTTGTGGGATCAGCTTGGTATCGCTGTTTTTGGTCGGAGGATGTAAGAAGACTTGTGAAAGACATGAAAATCGATCAGAGGCTTCTTTTTATGGTGTGAAGAAACGCTGCTGTTCTTCGAAAGAAATGGTCAGAAGGTAATGGCGAATGATATATAATGCTGTTCTGTGCACGGAAAAAAAAAAAAAAAAAAAAAGATTTTTAATATTTCTGCCTTATTTATTTGGTTATTTTTCTTGGTGTTTGTGTGGAATTTGGATTTGGATTGGTAAGAAAAAGGGAAAAGGAAGTCAAGATTAGCAGATCACATACACACAGACACATGTGGGGTGGGGTGTGTTTGTGTGAACTTTGTGTGTAGCTTAGAAATTAGTTCTCCAATTGGTTTATCTTTTTTTCTAGTCCAATGAAGACAAGAAAAAAAGGTTTGAGGTTAGGTTGATTGATATTTTAATAATTTTATTTATTATATTTCAATACTCGCCCAGCATCTTCTAGGAAGGTCCGTGATGCTTGTTAACCAAGTATTAGCTGAAAGTCATACGCTTTTTCTTTTTTTTTTTATATATAGGATGTATGTAATGGTAATTGGAATAGGGAATAAATGAAAATGATTTTTTTCCAAGTAATCGTATCAATCAGTAAATTATTGAATTTTGTTACTATTAAATTCGTATCAATCAGTAAATCTATTGAATTTTGTTACTATTAAATTCAATCGAAGTACTGTATATATAACAATGGATAGGGCTGAGACGTGCCATGCTATCTGCTATATTATCAAGAATGAAAATAATATCTAATATATATTGTAAGAAAGAAAAACATAGAAGCAAAGTGTGAAAGGCATATTTATATATGTCCATTCAAAGCACGTGTATTTTGACTAAATTAGAGGCGGCTGAATTTTCCAACCTCTTTACGCGTTATTGGGTCATCCTCACTATCTATTAACAGTTGGCGAGTAATAAGGAAAACAATTGTATTTAATATCTATCCCCGCCCCAACCAATGACTTCAATTCAAGGTTGTAAAAAAAAAAGTGAGCTTAAATATAATATCAAAAACTTCATTCAAATCAGATAAAAATCATTTGTATCTTCCATCGATATATAGTTAAAAGCAAATATCAATTCAATCCACGTAAGCAAAACGATCAAAGTCACCTCCACTCCTCTTCATCGTCTTCATCGAAATCTTGACCTCCATTGCCACCCATTTCTTCGAACATTCCATCTTCATCGTCCAACCACTGACGCGCTTCGAGCTCTTCCGACGAATCTCGGGAAACTTTGCTTTCGATCTCAGAATTGACATCGGAAGATTCGTTCGTGGCTTCATCCTCAGACGTCCCTTCATCGGGATAATCATTCAGTGGATGATCTTCAGCTGAGTAGTCCCCACAACCGAATATGTGTTAATATATAACTTCTCAAGTCTCTTCAAGTAAGAGAGAGAGAGAGAGAGAGAGAGAGAGAGAGAGAGAGAGAGAGAGAGAGAGAGAGTACCATTAGAATCATCAGTTTCATAGTCTGAATCATCGGGACCATCGTAAAAGTCGTCGTCTTCAACTTGAACTCTGGTCCATTGTTTGTTTTGTTTCCAAGTGGACTTAACATGTTGTAGGAAACACAGATGATGATAATGTAGTCTATAATGTAGTATAGTAAGACTTACAGAGGAAGTGCGACGGCGTTTGTCTCTTCAGCCTCACTCGCTTCCTCGACAGCATATAAATCATATACATAGCCATCTGAAGAAGCTGCTGCAAAGCAAACCATACCAACCACAGATTGTACCATAAGTCATGCTTAAGAAATTCGTTCGGTAAACAGATAAATGGGTGGGGCTAACCATTTTCGCGTATATCGTTTTCAATTTCCTCGGCAGCGGTGGGGAGGACATCTCTTAGAAGAGGCAGATATTGGGCCATCATCTTGCTGTCCTTTAAATCTTGATCCCTAAATGGAGATGTTCAAATTTTCAGAAGATGGGAAAAAGTATGGATGCCATGGTTACACTGGTGATACTACAGACTAGTTATCACCTTTGCGCCTCAGCCTTGTGCTCGTCGACATCAACCCGAACTATGTCATAAAGTCTGCACATTTTGGATATAGCTTCAATTTCTGGAGCTTCAATGTCTGCTTTCCTGCTTCTCCATATTTGCTCAAACCGAGCGGTTCGTGACAAAACCTAACAAGATGTTGCAATTTGTTAGCAGTCTCACCAAAACGAAAGATGCATAGTAGCCCTTATAATATAAGGTGAATGGGAGTAATAGATATTGAAGCAGAACCCTCCTATAATATCATATTGCATGGCAAGGAAATACAAGTAACAATTTGACCTCTGATACATAGAACTACAGAATGCGCTGAAGTTAACGTAACGATCAAATAAGTAGTCATCACATTATCAGAGAAACTGTATGAAAACCAGAAAAGGAAAGTTAAAAAAAAAAACAATGATGGTCTTAAAAGAAACATGAACATGGAAGAAAGATGCTTGTGGATTGAAAAATGATTCGCATAACCATCTTCACAAATCAGAAAAAACTCTCTGGTATGTGAACTCACGCCTGGGTAACAGGTATGACTGTGATGAGTATGAGGAATGTGAACCATGAAATACTGAAAACACAACGAATAGCATTTTCAAATAAAGCCTACCTCTTGCTTCTGTTTAGCTTTCACAAGTAACTGATCTTGTTTCTGCAGGCATAACAAGGAAGCCAAGGTTAATCGACCATGACTCAACGGAGTTATCGAACATAAAGACAGAAACCGAAATCAAGTTATTCAACGTTAAAATGCTTTTGAATGCATTGTTTGTTATCGATGAGGATTACGCCATAAAAACTTAGCCAATAACCAATAGAGAGGATCAACCAAACATTACCTGACTGGTCCTACTCTTAAACGACTGCAATCCTATTTAACTTAGTGTTCCATTTCGAAGCTTTCATAACTGAGAAAGAAGGATACATATAATGGAAGACTTACTTTCACAGACTTAATGCTGTGCCTTCCTTCTCTATCTTTGGATTTAGCCTTCCGTTCATCAGATGAACTTAGCTATTCAGAAAACAATATTTATCAATACTTAAAAAGAAAATATTCCTACGAACAACAGCAAGATCCCAGAGAAAAATATGCAAATGCATGGAACTACAATGTTGGCAAGAACGCAAATCACCTACCACAAAGCTACTCAACGCATCGTATGATTCCTCAGAGGTAGACACTGTCTCCACATGTCGGACAAGAATCTTCCTGGCATTTAATTCTTCTACTGCTACATCCCAAGAAAAGGATGGCATAAGTTAACAAACTGAATCCAAAAATAACAATGGCTAGAACAGGAAAAAAAAAGATAAAAAACAATAGCGACAAGTTACGAACGCGCGTCGATAACTTCTCAAGCACATTATCGGACATAATCAGCTCAACGAACCTCTACTTGCAGACGAGTCAGACAAAGATAGCTTCTCGAAATCCAGCAACGGCCTCTTAAACGGCCTCTCACTAATCTCAAGCCCTAATAAGCGAAACAAATCGATATAACCCAACCCCAAGAGTCACTTTACAAACAGTGTAAACTATATGGAAGATAAAACAAAAAAAGAAAGCAAATCAAGACTGACAAAATGCATCAATAGAAGACTGAAACGCCTTTCGCTTAACCCTGACGACGACGGGCTTGCCCCCCGTCGAAGAACTCTCGGTTGCCATCGATCAGCTTTTTCTAGTCTAGGGATCAATGAGAGAGAATGTGAGCAGGTTCAATTCAGCAACACTGAAATAATAGGCCAAACTGATAAAAACAAACGATGTGGGCCTAAACATTAATGGGCCTTTATTGGGCTCAATTGGTACCTCAACGGAGCCCATCAACGAAAAATAACCGGCCTTTTTTTAATCGTATGATTTCTAATCAACGACAAGAAAATATCTTAATGGAAAAAAACTATGACAACTACTACGTAGCAGGATTGGGTTGCGCTAATTGGCTAAGGATATGTGGATTAATAGACGAAATGTGTGCCCAAATATACTAAACCATTACTAGGATTATAATAAATTATCTCTGAAAGTTTTGTTGCTTGTTTGTTTCTTGGTGAATTAAATGATCCCTAACTTTCAAACCATAATTAAGAAGCTCACGCTACAAACAAGTTACAACAACCTTCTCTCCAAGCCTACAATAAGAACCTAGCCCATGAAGTTCTGACATGCGACAAGTTTCATATTTCTTAGTTATTACTTACGTGCAGGGAATCTAATTTTCCAGAAATGAAAATTATTACAAGGGAATCTGCAATTAATTCTGAGTTAGGGAATTGAACACATTTTCAGCTTGGAACTGGCTTCATGTGTAAGTCCACTCCCTCACGTGCTCCATACTCTCTTGGTCAGCTTCTTAATGGAAATATTTTTTTTTTTTTTTTTGAATTTAAAAATTCACGATTTTGAGTTTTTAAATAGTTTAATAAGGATTTCCGATTCCTTTTCCAGCGGGGGCATTCTTAGTTAAGACAAGGATGTCTTGCCATGGACCTTTGATTCCTCAAAAGATTACATAGCTTGATATGTTTATGCGAAAATGTGCTTGTCCATGGTCAATGATAAAACGAAAATTAATTTGTAAATACTAGATCTAGGTTTCGTATAGGAATGTGCTTGAAGTATCCGTTTAGTAGACTATTAAACTAAAACAGAAAAAAACAAATACAGGGTTTTCATTAAGATGTGAAAATAACTTACATCAAAAACACCAATTTCAATTTTCAAATAATTAAATTTTTTCGAATATATAAATAGCTAATATCAAACCCTCGCCTTTTTGAGTGTTTGCAAAACATCCATATCCCAATAATCGAATCTTCCATATCACTAAGCACATTTAATGTTAATGCGTTGAGATCGCACGTTTTTTTCTTTTCTCTAAGACGGTGAAGATGTCTGTTTTTTTCCTATACTCTATTCGATTAATTTAGTTCTTTAAGAGTAAAAAACAAGAAAACACAGTTCCACACACACACACATTAAACTAAGTTTTACAAGGTTCTCATCCTGTCTACGCTTCGTCGTCTCTTCTCCCTAATTAAGAGAGACCTCCTTAGTTAGGTCTTTGCTTGAAACTTGAAATTTCTTGCACTGAAAATACGCGTTTTTCATTTATAATTCATCAAATGGGTCCCATTCTAAATTCTCGATATGCCTTATATTAAAATTAATGATCATTAACATATGTTTTTATATAATTTTTCTTGTATATAATTGCAATTGGTTTCCTTGGAATGGCAGATTGGAAGCTTGGAATCATGTGAGGAGCATTAAATGCGAGGTTGAAGGAATCGATCATAGTGTTTAGTTTAATGAATAGAGTTTCAGAAACCCTCGTGACCATACACAAAGCACAACATGATGACAAATGAGAATTACTAATGGAGGAAAAAATTAAGTACTATCATTATTGATTCTCAACATTTTATTAGTTTGTTCTGATCCATCGATCTAATACTATATATAATTATCTTTTTTCTCTATGGGTAGTTCGATTGAATTTATTTTCTAGATCCTCTAATTGGTATTTTAGTATGAAATTTATGAAAATATCGTAATGGAACTCAACATGAAAAATATTGGTAACGTTTATATATTTATGTAAATTTTTATGTTTCGGACATCATGTGAATGTCCGCCAACAAACATTCACGCCGTCGTCGTCGTCGATACCATCGAACTCAATCTTTCTCCCTTGGTCGGAGCATTATTATCGAGTCTTTCTAATTTTCCTCACACATCGTTCAACGCTCACAACAAAACATTGCAACTGCAAACCCTAGAAACCCTAGTTGTTATCAACCACATTTATTGCTTTTGTCTTTCCTTATCTTTTAAAATCTCTCTCTCCCTCTCTCCCTCTTTCTCTCTCTCTCTCTCTCACTCTCTCTCTGTGTATATATATATACGTATATATATATTAGCCCTCTCTTTTTCGTTTGTTCGCTTATTGCTTAAGACATTGACGAGTTCATGTACGACCATATGCCCACGTTAGCTGTTGCTGATAAAATACTCATATTTCAAATGTGTTAAGTTTACGATCAAACCATTTATTTATAATTCCATAGAAGATTAGTATTTGATTTCAAACGCGGACTTATTTTTACGTAAATATATATACTGATTGTTAGAAATCAAGTAAACAAATATAGCAATAATGCATGGCGGTGGACAACGAAAGAAACCTGTTTTATGGTAAATAACTTGTCGGTTCTCAACCACAAGGCCACACATCAATCACTATAGATCAACATAACCTGCCTTGTTGCTTGTATATGATTTTCTTTCCATCGTTCATTAGAATTGACCAATATATGCTCAAATGGTCATAATATTCAACCGTCAATAGTAAAACAACGTGGGAGCATAAAGTTAATTAAAGCTAAGCTACTGCGAATTTGTGTGTAAATGTAATGAACGAATAGAAGAAGATGCAAAACCAGCTGGCCCTGGAGTTAAAATTCAAAACTCTACTCGTCACAAATGTCAAAATATATAATTATACGTACGAATAGCGGACATGTATTATATTAATCAATCAAGTCTTCAAGACAGTGGTGTTTCCTTAATAAATATTTTTATTACATCGTGTATTTCAACGATATATTTTCTTTTTTTCCTCTAATTAACCACACCGTTATATATAGGTCTTGATCCCCATCTCATTCTCTTCCAAGAACTATCCCGTCATCTGCTTCCATCTCTCACAAGACACACTCAACAATCATTCTTCGCTCTGAATATTTCCATATAAACACAAATAAATAATGGGTGGAGGAAGTACACCGTGTGCTTCTTGCAAACTTCTGAGGCGCCGCTGCGCCAAAGATTGCATCTTTGCCCCTTATTTTCCCCCTGATGATCCTCACAAGTTTGCCATTGTTCACAAGGTCTTTGGTGCCAGTAATGTCAGCAAGATGCTTCAGGTCTCTCTCTCTCTCTCTCTCTCTCTCTCTCTCTCTCTCTGTGTACAAAAAAAATGTTTGTGGTGTCTGCGTGTTTGCCCAAAAATCATCTCTTTAGCCATTCTGCAATGATTCATGAAGTGATCATCAGCATTTTCTGACCCTAATAGTATAAGCCTTTTCATCTCTGTGAAATCAATACAAAACCCTAATATTTGCACCAGATAAAACTCCTCCCTTTTCTTCTTGCAGGAACTTCCATTACAGCAGCGAGCCGACGCCGTGAGCAGTTTGGTGTACGAAGCAAACGCTCGTATGAGGGACCCAGTGTACGGATGCGTAGGAGCCATATCTTATCTCCAAAATCAGGTCTCACAGCTTCAGATGCAGCTCGCCGTCGCCCAGGCGGAGATTCTCTGCATACAGATGCAGCATCAGCCTTCTTCTTCTTCCTCTTCTCCTTACGCCGCCGCCGGCGCGCCATCGACGTATAACAACAGCCTCTCGTCGTCGTTGAATATTCCGAGCAGTGTTATCATCAATGGTGAAGATGGCGATGATGATAAAGGTCTCCTCTTCAGCAGCAGTAACCTTCAGAACTACCTTAACTTCGCTTCAAATGCTGCTTCGATGCAAGATCCTCTCAAGAGAGAGTCGCTTTGGACTTGAAGATTTGATTCTGAATCTCATGTAATAGCGTGTTTAGGTCAGGGGCTTTTTTGTCATTTCCTCTTAGTAGGTAGTGTACTGCTGTGATGATGATGGTGATCAAAGAACTAATTTAATGTAGTAGCTTTTTCTTGTCTTTTTTTTTTTTTTTTCCAAAGATCTTTTTCTTGTCTATTGAGTATTAGTTACTTCTGTTTCCTCAATGGGATTTATATTCCATAATTTCTTATCTTATGGAACAACAAAAGATAATAGTAAAGCTTGAAAATTCTTTGAATTATCAGCTTGTGGTTGGGCGAGACATTAATAAATAAAATTAATGTCTTTTTCGCCGTAATTTCCGCAAGTTGTCCAAACTACAAGTCTACCGCTTAATCAACGGTCAGAAACTGCCGTCGTTCGCCGATCCGACGGTCAGCATTCGTCTTCCCCAAAGCCTCATCTCTCCCACATGTATGGCCAAGTTGAAACAAAAGAAAGAGAGAGAAATATCTCATCAATCTCTAACCTCTGTATATTATATAATACAATCACTCACAACCTTACGATTTTTCTCACTTGTAATTTTATATCCCCAATTTTCTTCCTTGTATTTTAATGGCGGTCACTATTGACCCTTCAGTAATCTGCTCACGAGCTTCAATCTTCAGGAACTGCAAGCCTATATGCATACGCAGCTACGCCACTGCAATCAGTCGATATAGAGTTCTACGGCAAGCCCCCTTTTGTAATCGTACGTTGTCGGTTCGTTTGGAGCCTGGGTCGTCAAAGCTCCATGGTTTTTTGCCCGCCAGTAAAGATCGTTTTAGCTGGAA